>CM046439.1:37472949-37666023 GCA_025506505.1 Flaveria sonorensis | reverse complement strand
GTTACGCTGGTAGTTTAAGTGTGCAGGTGACAGATTGTATGCATACTCGATATTCGGGCAGGAAATCACGCTAGTGTTTGATCCAGAGATAGAGAAAGCAGCAAGGTATAATCGTGTTTTGCATCGATCAGGGTTACCAACTACATCAATTTCACAAGCTATCGATCAAGCAGCTGATAGTTTGTCTGATTAACTCACATGGATAATCAAAACAACAACACCTCAAAATCCAAACCCCTCTACAATAACCAACACCAAAAACCAAATCCACCCCCACCACCAAATAACAACCACAACAACAACCTAAATCAACCACTCCCAACAATAATATGAATCAAAATAACCTCAATCAAGGAGACGACTTTGATCATGTAAGCATGCATAGTGTTCACACGGGTGATGAGAATTATGAAGATGAATGGGATAACAATGAGAACCCTATAACGGTGCAAATTATGATGCTTGAATGGAATTTTGGGGGAGGTGATGGACAAAACGGAAATACAATTGGAGGAATGATCAACATGGGTGGAATGCACCACCTATCAACCAACAAAGGGGTAGGGTAATAATAACGTCAATCAGCCAAGAAGACCTCAAAGAGTCAAGTACAAGGTGTGGATAGCCATTTAGACCGGCTATTTCTGAAAATCCAAATCCACGCACCTCCAAATCGTAGAGGAAGAGCTTTTGATGTACGCCCATTATCTCACTATTCTTCCTGCATTAGAGGTACTGCAAAAGAAGAACCATATGTGCATCTTGCTGATTTGATGCAATATGTAGCACTATGGTGGGAATCACTTCATCAAGATGAAGTGAGGTTGCGGTGTTCCAATTCACTTTGAAAGACAGAGCTAAGCAATGGTTCCTTACCTTGCTGACAATAGTATTCACACTGGCAAGAAATGCAACAAATATTTTAGATGAATATTACTCTATGGGTAAGACCGTGACGCAAGAGAGGCTATTCGATTTTTCCAACAATAAGCAGGGGAACAATTTCATGAAGCATTCCAAGGATTCAAGAAATTGATCTGCATGTGTCCTACCATGGGATTGAAAGTTGGGAATGATAAAGGCTTTTCGGATGGATTGACGACTGAGGAAAGAAAATATTATATCTACAAGCAATGGCACATTCCTTTCTAATCATGAAGATGCAGACTGGGAAATTTTAGAAAGAATGGTAGAATCCAAGGGCAAGCTTGCCAATAGACGATCTAAACCTAATTCGGTACGATCAGCCACGGTTGACTATGAGACTAAGGAGCGGATTGCAGCATTGGAAAGACAATTGGCAAGGTTAGGGCGAACGGGTACAAAGGAGGTTGCAACTGTAGGATACGATGTGTGTGAAGAATGTGGTGAGTTAGGTCATAATGTTGATGCGTGTCAGTTAGTGATAGAAAGAAAAGAGGAAGTTAATCAAGTTTACGGAGATAGAAAGCAATTCGATATGAATTCAACATACGTATCATCCGGACTAAGAAACCATCCTAATTTTAAGTATGGGAATGCTTCAAGCAAATGAATCCTAACTTTCAAGGTAATAACCAAGGTGTTCCCACATACCCTAACCGAGCACATAGGAATTACAATCCAAGTGGTTATCAAAGAACTTCGTATGCTCAAGGAAACAATCAAGGGAGTTACAACCACGGGGCCAACAAGGAAGTCATCACGAAACCATCAACATAATTCTCAAACTGGAGTAGTGGGGGTGAAGAATCTACAATGCAAAGTTGGATGCTTTGATGAATATGATGAAGGAAAATATGCAAGAGAATAAAAGGGAAAATGAAATCAGAGATAAGGCTTACGAAGCATTAAACAAAAAGTAGGTCAACTAGCAGAAGATGTGGCTCAAATCAAAAGAAACCCTGGGAAGCTGCCAAGTGACACCACAATCAATCCTCAAATCAGGGAACTTCCACAAAGAATGTCAGAAATGTGCAAATCAATCAGGTAAGTACCCTTCGTAATGGAAAGTTTATGATAACAAGGTTGGTTCTCCACCACCATTCGTAGAGGGGGTGGTGGAAGATGTCAATAGTGATAGTGAAGATGAACAGGAACCTGTTTTAACAAAATCAACGAAAAAGGTAACATTTCAAGAGGTAACCAAACCGGTTTAAAAGATAATGTAGATAAAAATAAGGATAAGGCATTGGAGAACAATGTCATTCCTTACCTTCAGCTTTAATTGAACCGAAAAAAGATAGTAAATAAAAGAGGTCCACAACAAGATGAGATGTGGGAAATTTTTAAACAAGTTAAAGTGAATTTACCTCTTTTAGATGCAATAAAACAAGTTCCTGCTTATGCCAAATACCTGAAAGATATGTGCACTCAAAAACGAACTCACAAGTTTCCTAAGAAGCTTGATGTCCCAGCAAATGTAAGTGCCATCTTGTCAGGTGATCTTCCACCTAAGCTTAGGGATCCAGGAGCGCCTATTATTTCTATTCAAGTTGGTGAATTTAAAGTTGCTCGGGCGCTACTCGATCTTGGGGCTAGTGTTAGTATCCTACCTGGGAGTTTATATGACCAATATGACTTGGTCCCTTGCAAAAAGCCAATACCACGGTAGTGTTGGCCGATCTCACAATGAAACTCCCGCGTGGCATAGTAACTGATGTCATTGTCAAGGTGGATGACTTCTACTATCCGGTCGATTTCTTAGTTCTTGATTATGCTTCACTTGACAAAACTAAACAATCTAATGTCATACTTGGTAGACCATTTTTAGCAACTGCTAATGCACAAATTAACTGTCGAGATGGAACAGTTGACATGACTTTTGGTAATCGTAAATTAAGTGTCAATGTGTATGACAAAGTAACTAACTCCTCTGTTATAATGAATGCTTTATGGCGGATATTATTGACGGGTGTGAACCTTATAAAAATGAGGGACACATCGAGGAGACGTGTGTTATTTGTGACAGGTTAGGTATTGATCATGCATATGAGTTGGAGGAAGAAGAAAAGAAACTTGAAGTGTCTGCCATACATGAAGGAAGACCACCATGGACCATCAGGTGGAGTCTCTACCTGAGCACATTGATTCTCAGTTAAAGCCATCACTGGAAATTCCACCAAAAGTAGAATTGAAAGAGCTTCCCAAACACTTAAAATACGTATTTTTGGGAGACAATCACACCCTTCCAGTTATCATTGCATCCAATTTGGAAAGTGATCAAGAAAAATGTTACTGAATGTGTTAAAGGAGCATAAAGCAGCAATAGGATGGACAATTGCGGATCTCAAAGGTATCAGTCCATCTATTGTCATGCATAAAATCATCACTGATGCAGGTGCAAAACCTGTTAGAGACACTCAGAGAAGGCTTAATCCCAACATGCGCGAAGTAGTGAAGAAAGAAGTTCTCAAGTGGTTGGATGCCGGGATCGTGTATCCAATTTCTGATAGCACATGGGTAAGCCCTACCCAAACTGTGCCTAAAAAATCAGGCATTCAGATTGTTAGAGGCGAGGATGGTGAACACATTGCCACTCGACCCGTCACTGGGTGGCGAGTCTGCATTGATTATAGAAAGTTAAACGCAATACATCCAAAGATCATTTTCCACTTCCGTTCATTGACCAAATCATTGAGAAGTTATCAGGTCAGAAATTTTATTGTTTTTTGGATGGGTATTCAGGATATAATCAGATTGCAATTCACCCTGATGATCAACAAAAAACTACCTTTACTTGCCCATATGGTACCTTCGCATTTAGGCGAATGCCATTTGGACTTTGTAATGCCCCAGCCACCTTTCAAAGGTGCATGATGAGTATCTTTTCGGATATGATTGGGGAGTCTTTGGAAATCTTTATGGATGACTTTTCAATTTTTGGTTCATCTTTTGAAAGTTGTTTAATTCAATTAACAAAGGTTTTAAAAAGATGTGTTGAAACAATTTAGTGTTGAGTTGGGAAAAGAGTCATTTTATGGTTCAAGAAGGGATTGTCTTAGGTCATGTAGTGTCAAAACGTGGCATTGAGGTTGATCATGCTAAAATTAAGATTATATCGACCCTACCCCCTCCCACGAATGTAAAAGGCATTAGGTCATTCTTAGGACACGCCGGTTTCTACAGACGATTCATAAAAGGATTCAGTACAATTACAAAACCATTATGCAACTTACTTTGAAAGATGTGCCTTTTGTATTTGATGACGCATGTCTTAAAGCTTTTACTATGTTAAAACAGAAATTGGTTGAAGCCCCAATATTGCAAGCACCGAATTGGTCAATACCTTTTGAAATAATGTGTGATGCTAGTGACTTTGCAATTGGGGCCGTGTTGGGGCAACGGGTAGACAAGAAACCCGTGGCAATTTATTATGCTAGTAAAACTCTAGATGGTGCTCAATTGAATTATACTACCACTGAAAAAGAGTTGCTTGCAGTTGTATATGCTCTTGATAAGTTTAGGTCTTATATTTGGGGGAGCAAGGTCATTATCTATTCGGATCACAGTGCCGTACGCTATTTGATGGAGAAGAAGGATGCTAAACCAAGATTGATCAGATGGATTTTATTGTTGCAAGAGTTTAACTTAGAAATTCGAGACAAGAAGGGTAGTGAGAATGTGGTGGCTGATCATCTATCAAGGATTATCAACAATGACATAGATAACACCTTGGAAATTAATGAGACATTCCCGGATGAGTATTTATTTACAGTTTCTGAGTTACCTTGGTTTGCTGATATTGTTAATTATTATGCTGCAGGTGTTATTCCAGAACATTGGCAAAAATGGAAGCGACAAAAATTCTTGGCACAAGTCAAACAATATATCTGGGATGACCCAGATCTTTTTAAAGTTGGACCTGATCAAGTTATCAGGCGGTGTATTCCAGATTCTGAAATTAAAGACGTCTTGGGACATGTACACGCTTCTGCATGCGGGGGTCATTTTAGTGGCCAGAAAACAGGATATAAAGTTTTATGTGCTGGGTTATTTTGGCCAACTATATTCGGGATGCATATGCATTCGCTAAGAATTGTGTAAATTGCCAAAAGATTGGTAGCATTTCAAAAAGAATGAGATGCCCATGCAGCCAATTCTAGTTGTTGACATCTTTGATGTCTGGGGAATTGACTTCATGGGCCCATTCCCAAATTCGTTGGTAATTCATATATTCTTGTGGCAGTCGATTATGTATCTAAATGGATAGAAGCGATTGCCACCAAAACAAATGACCATAGTGTTGTTTGTAAGTTTGTTCAAAGCAACATATTTTCTCGGTTTGGTGTTCCCCGTGTGATCATAAGTGATGGGGGATCTCATTTTAAAAACTTTAATTTTCGAAAACTCCTTAAACAATATGGGGTAGATCATCGGGTTGCAACACCGTACCATCCACAAACTAGTGGGCAAGTGGAAGTATCAAATAGGCAAATTAAAGAGATTTTACAAAAAACAGTACGTACCGACCGTAAGGATTGGTCCACAAAACTTAATAATGCATTATGGGCGTATCGTACTGCATACAAAACACCTATTGGTACTACACCTTATCGATTGGTGTATGGCAAGGGATGCCATTTACCAGTTGAATTGGTTCATCGTGCTCTATGGGCGGTAAAGAGGTTAATGTGGATTATGATGTTGCAGGTAAACAACGAAATTAAGTCTTGTTGAATTGGAGGAGTTACGAAATGAAGCATATGCGACCGCTAGCTCATATAAGGCACGGATGAAGAGAGTTCATGATGCTAAATTGCAAAGAAAGACATTTGAGGTAGGTCAAAAAGTTTGGCTATTTAACTCACGTTTGAAATTTTTTCCAGGTAAGCTTAAAAGTAAGTGGACGGGACCGTATGTGATCAAGCGTATTGGGCACTATGGCGATATTGAGATTGAGGATCTGGATGATCACTTACGACAAGTTGTGAATGGTCATCGGTTAAAACCATACTTAGAAGACACAGATTTAAACCCGAAGTTAGAGGAAGCGGTGAACTTAGTAATAAGTTCACCGACTTGCGATCTACAGGTCTAAATATCTCTCGAAAGTCCAGCTAACGACTTGAAAAAGTTAGCGCTTACGGGAGGCAACCCGCGGTTTTGTTCGTGTTTACTTTTCATTTTAAGTTCTTTATTTCATTTATGTTTTGGTTTACCATGTTTTTCAGCCAAACTCGTGTTGCTTGACGCTTGCGATTGGTAAAGGCCCGGGTACGTTTAAACTATGGTTAAAGTTGAGGACAACTTTAAGTTTCGTGAAGGGGTGGGAGGAGCATGTAAATCAAATCATAATAAAAAAAAAAAAAAAAAAAAAAAGAGGCAGAACATCCTCCACCGTAGCCTACGGTACACACCGTAGCCTACGGTGTACTTGAAATCGGTGGCGGCAGAAACCCTCCCACCGTAGGCTACGGTAGGTACCGTAGGCTACGGTGGCCTTCAAACTGAAATTTCAGAATACCCCTTAGCGTAGGCTACGGTGTGTAGCGTAGCCTACGCCAGGGTCAAAACTGGTGGACGGGAATTTGACCTAAATTGTACCCACACACTTATTCACATCAACCCTTTCACCCCCATAACCCATCTCTCTTCTTCTTCAATCACCACAACCCCATAACCAACATTCATCTTCAATTTCATCATCCATCCACCAAATCTAACAAATAAGTAGTGCTTCTCGCTTAGTTTTTGCAAGGAACGCATTGTGAGTGTTAGTTTTACACGAATCCTTGTCGTTTTTGTGTAATCAAAACGGAGCACAACGAACCCTAATTTCCAAAATTGGGGTTTTTGATTTTTTAAGCAGTTTTCTTGCAATCTAAGTGTTCCACAACGTATCAACAACAAAGGTAAGATCTTTTCACTTTCGTATATGATTACTCGGGTATGTTGCTAGAAAGTTGAATACTTGAATATACATTGCACTTAGATTGGGATGATTGTATGGAATTTATTGATAAATTGGTGCTACATATTGTCTTGATATGCTAGAATATGACATAGATTGTTGATGGTGATACAAGTTAAGGATAGTGAACTTTGAATAACATTGTTGAATATGACAGTTTGACTTTTATAAGTCAAACTGTAGAATTCTTATTGCTATTAATTGAGTTAACCAATCAAAAGAAATCAATAGCTACTATGCTAGAAATAAGTGTGGGAGGGGGTTGTTGGTCATGAATGTTGTTTATTAGATGTTAAAAGTTCAATTGATAATGTTAATTTCACATGGTTTGTTGGTTGCATACGTTTGATGTGTGTAGATGGGACGAAAAGGAAAAGAACCGGCTGGACCATCTAGAGCCGAACCCGAAGCACAACGAAGGAGAGTGGAGGGTCAGGAAGATGATGACGGAGGAACCCGTATCGGAGATTATCCAAGGGCAAAGCCAGTGTGGAAGACGGGATCTCTGGAAAAGAAGGATAGGGTGTTTCATAAGCAACTATTCGCAGACAAGATGCTTAATCAGAAAGACCCTCATAACGGATTCTTATATGAGAGGGTAGTTAATTTGAATGAATTCCGAGCCTTTGGTATCGTGCAAAAATTTGAGGCTATCGGCTGGGAAGCGGTTTTGAATTGCTATGACGGAGTGACTGACAGAAAGTATATGAACCCCGTAATGGAATGGGTGGGTTCATTGAAGTATGAGGGTGGTCGATCACCACCAAAGACCATGAGGCTGGTCGGTGATGTTGGAGGCAGAGAAGTCATAATGTCTCATGACACACTAAAAGAGATTGCCAACTTCGATTCTATACCGGATAGGCGTGGAGGAAGCAAATACTTATACCCATCCTCGATGGAATTATTCGACAAGTGTCATTTACATCCTCAATGGAATCAAATGCTTTCTGAGTTGTTTTTACCCGACAATGATGGGAGGATGAGGCGAGACCAGATGAAAATGCAAGCAAGGTTGCTACTTTTGATTGTGCAACAAAACATCCTACCTCGTAGAAGTGATCGAGGGTATTTGAGGCATCCAGATGTGCAGATAGTGCATTCCCTCATGACAGGGTCACCAAGGATATCCTTCAAACATCTAGTGATGATGAACATCTGGTATTCACGCAACAAAGTGGATAAACAAATAATCCCATATTGCCGACTAATCACCGCGTTGCTTAAACGTCAAGGAGTCATCACACCAGAAACAGATTTCCATGAGGAGGACATCCCCATTTTTAATCTATCCGGGTTGAGCACGTTTGGTTGGTCATATGTAAAAACAGCCCGTTATCACAAATTGAAAAACGCTGGAAAAAAATGGAGAGCATTAAAGTTGGATGCTGAACCGTTAGACGAGGGGGAAACGGATGAACCAGATAGTGGGGAAGAGGAAGTTAGTGATGAGGAGATGGAAGACGGTGGAGCAAGAGCACCTTACTTTGGTGGTATGCCTAACTACTATGATACTTATGGGGGTTACCAAGGTATGGAAGAATTTGTTGTTCAACAAAGGCCGATAGACTTTGATTCGTGGACAAGTTACCAACAGGCCTCCTACGATCAAAACACTCGGGGTTTGAGCAGCTACATTGGGACAACATGTTAAACCACAACCGTCAGGAACACTGGAACCGCACCCACGCATGGAATCAAGAACGTGAAGTGAACTTAAGGTGGCAAGATGATCAAAGGAGGCGGATGCACAATGCTTGGCAAGCAGGTGAACCAGTGATTGAACATCCAGAGATTGTAGACTACACCACTCTTGCCCCATATGATGGAACAGTGCACTACCCAGTCCCACCAGTGCATCACTCACCATGGCTCGACCCTAATCAAGATGAACAGCAACAACAACAAAGTCAAGGAAGCTCATCGGATGCCTTCAACTTTGGAATTTTTGGCGATCCACAGAATCCTTACTATTGAGTACTCGCTGATCCATGATCAGGTCCACGTACTCCTCTTATCTGTTAATGTTTTCTGAATATTAAACTAGCGTTAATTGTTATGGTAATTGGGTGGTCGGGAGGTGTGAGACAATTTATGTTAATGGGTAAAAGGTATGTTGGTTATGGTTATATTTTTTCCGGGTCGGTTTGGGTTGGAAAAGTCGTTTGGGTTGATTTCTTGGATAAACTGATGTGCAAAGCAAAGAAACATCACACACTTAACCTCAACACCATACATTAGGGACAATGTAACCCAAGTGTGGGGATGAGGTGAGGCAAGACAAGAGTTGAAAGAGTTGAAAATTTTTGAAATTTTTTTTATTGTTTTTAAGCAATCCAATCGAACATGAAAACAACAAGCATACCAATTGATTCTTGTCATGTTTGATGTAAGGGTCCTTAGTCATGGCTTAATTCTACGGTAAAAAAAAATAAAAAATAAATAAAAAAAATAAATAATTATGTTAGCAAGGTTTTACAAAAAAATAAATAAATTAAGAACTGTCTAGTTAAGGTTAACATGCTATTGGTGTAATAAAAGCATGCACACGCCGGCAACCCTAATTCCCACTTGGTGAGATTTTGAAGCTTACTAGATTGTTAGTTCACATAAAAAGTGTTTCAATTGTTGAGTGTAGGCCATATGATTCTTTGTTTTAGAACTTGTGTGATTTGATACATACCAAGACGGTGAATTTGATAAATGCACATAGATGATAGAGGCAATCTAGGATTCCCTTCTCTTTTAACACCATTTCTGTGATGCATCACTTTACCTAAAATTCTCCCTAGTAGCCACTTTCGAGCCTTAAACCGTTTATTTTGACAAACCCATATCAATAAAACCCAAATCAAATTTTACCCAATGTGACCAAGTTACCACTGTTGATAACATTCAGACTAGCTTCAGTATTTGATTTATGATAAAAGTAAAAAAAAAAAAAAAAAGATGCAAATTGTTTGTTATGGGTTAAATATGCACCCATGCGTTGCTTTGTTTGAATAATAGTTATGTCAATAAGGATGTCAACAGTTGGTATTGCCTTAATTTATATTTTAGCCACACTCACAGCCAATCATTCCTACCTTAACCTAAGCCCAAACCCGTAAGTCCTTTTGATGTGTGCATTGTCAATTTATTATCGTGGAAGTTTGATTGTCACCCAAGCATATGATAACAAAGTTTCATATGTGGACCTTTTGAGTGATATATTGGTGCAATTTTCACCAATCCAAAAATAAACCGAGAGGAGTGACAAATGGTGAGGGGTGTGTTGCATGACAATAAAAGTCGGAAGCTTGTTAGGTTTAATTAGTCAGGTTCTATTTTGAATTAAATGTAACATCCTTTACTTGCTAGCCAAATATGATTATTGCAATAATGGAATGGGCATGACTTTGGACTATCGCTGAGGCGTGCAAGGGATTTTGGTTTATAATGTTGTTAAATGTTTTGAATTAGATTTGCTTGAGGGCAAGCAAAGCTTAAGTGTGGGGATGTGATGTGTGTGCGTTGGAATAGGTTTTAAGTGTCTAAACGTCAAATATTACGTATGATTATTCGTTTATATGCATGTGATTGAGTTGAATAGGTTGACTATGAGTTGGAAGTGATTTTGTAGGAAAAACAAGGAATTTGGAAGCTTACATGATAAAACAAGTCATTGGAGGGGTCAAGAAACGAAGTTTCAAAGTGCAGCAGAAAGGCCTCCACCGTAGCCTACTGTAGCCACCGTAGGCTACGCCAGCTCAAGAAAAAAATCAGCAGAAAGGTCCCAGCGTAGGCTACGCTGGCTGGCGTAGGCTACGCCAGGACAATTTTGAAAACCTATAAAATCGCGTTTTTGTTATGTTTCAGCCACCACTTGATTCTCATTCGACCTAAGACGAAAAAAGACGTATTTTGGAAGTTCTGGGATCGATTTTTCACCATTCCAACCCAAAAACAAGATTCAATCATCCGGAATGCAAATCAACAACGGTTTTGAAGATCATTCAAGAACAATGAGCGGCTAATCCTCTCGTGATCGACTTCGGGTATTAGGTTTTGCGTGATTAGGTTTTTGTTTTTGTTTAACTTTGTTGGGATTAAACTTTAGAACCCGTTAAGTTCTTTTATGAGTTAACTTGTGTTTTGATTATTTAAACAACGATGTTGGTAAACTTTTAGTTGAATATCATTTAATCTTCCGGAAATTATATGATTGCAAGTTTTGGTTTCTAATTGAATTGGTATTGTGTATCAAGACCCATTAAGTCCTGATTATCGATATCACTTAATCATAGCATATAGAGTCCCTATTAAGGATTTTCCATGAAGTTAAACTAAACAATTGCTGAAAACCAAACCTAGAACCGAAGTGGATTACTTTCTCTTATAATCGTTTTCTTAATCAAGTTTGATTTTTTCAAAGTTGTTTTCTTAGTTATTTGTTAATTATTCCAAAAATCCAATTTTCACAGCCCAGGGGCAATAGTTAAGTAATTTGTTAATTTAATTAATTAATATTTCATAAATTAAAGTACAATACACCGACCACTAATTCCACGAGGATCGACAACCCTACTTACCCTAACTAGTTTAAGGTGAATAGGAACACACATTTTAACATCTTATTTGATTGATACTTCGACATCGATCAGGTCCCAAAACAGTAAGTTTCAATAGTTGGCAAGATTGGTCCTTCAAATATGCTAGATTGACATTATTAATGCTAAAGTTTGGAATTTTTACACTATAATTATATGATGAATTTTATGGTTTTAAGTGGTTAAGCTACTGTAATAAGTTAGTTTTCAATTTAATGATCTTCCTTAACGGTTCAAGAGCTTGTTTCGATTTAAGGTTTTATGGAGATATATTAGAGACTTTCTGATTGGAGATCTTGAGTGGTCCAATGGTGATTATGTGTTAATTATAAATTATTTAAGTAATAATTGGTCTTTGGAGTGCTAATGATATGGCTATAAGATTTATGAGTTACTTATTGTGTTTTTAAACGTGTACCTCATCGTGATTTGGGTATGTGTGGTGCAAGTTTAAATAATAAATTTTTACTTATTATATTTTGCTTTAAGTTATAAGTCAATTCTACTGGAAAATCATAAAATTCATAAGGTTGGTATTATTTATGCTTTTATGATTTTTTCAAATTATTAAAACGGTAGTTATTTTATATAAATGATAAATTTGTAAAATCTTCTAGAATACTCTATAATTATAATATTTAGATTTAAATTATTTTAGCCTTAATAAACTATTAGATACTGGAAATTTGGATCTCAAGCTTGTTTTGTCGGTTTGAGAGTTAAACGTTAAAGGGTCGGGTTGTTTTAAGGGTTTTTAATTTGGATCATCTTTGGTCAATCTTCATTATATATACCTCTAAATACTTATATCATTCTTTAAGTTCGGATATTTCTCTAGTATTGCTCTTAAGCCCGTTTTTAACAATTTTTTATTTTTAAAGTGATATCTTTGTATTTTGTTTACCAATGAAATAATTTTAAAAATATGAAATTTAATTTTATAGGCTTTTTTAATATGATAAGCCTACTGGAAGTTTTATATAATCAAAAATTTCATAGCTTCACCATTTCGTTACCTAGCTCGGGTTAGTCACGTTAAGTGTCCGTTAAGTCCCGATTTTTCTACATTAGGCCTTGGGCTCGGTTTTTCTATTCCCAATCAGTCTTATAAGATATATAATATGTAAATACCTCATTTCACTAGTTTAGGTCACCAACTTGATTCTAGAATTATCATAAGAATAATGCATTTTCACACTTACCTTATTCATAAATTACAAATAACAATTCTATAAATTTTGAACTTTTATTTTAGGTTAAATAAGTAAGTTTAACTTCCAGAAAAATATTTAAACCATCATTTATACACTTAGATTATGTACTTTCATATTTTATGAAAAATGGGTTTTCGAGTGGCTGGTTTATCAAAACCGGGTTTGTGACCAAAGCGGATTGTAGGAAAGCTTTTGTATCACTTAGTTACTATAAATAAAGTGTTTTAAGGTTGATAAGAAGTTGGGGTGTCATGGGTTTATCGTGTCACTATCGTGACGATAGCATGCTTCGAGTGTTTCCGGGTTTTAACGAATCACCTTGATGTGGAAGATGGGTGAAGGAGTTCAAAGAATGTTGTAGGATCTTGAAATGATGAGGATTAGCTTCCTAAAGTAATGGATTAGTTTAGGTTCTAGGATGTGAGAAAAGAGATAGAAGTTTGACATGGTATGGTGTGTGTATGTGTGATTACCTTGGCTTGGTGTAGTTGATGATGCTTGTGTTTGGACCGATTTCCTGCCTCTTATATGGCTAAAGTTTGTTGTTTTTGGATTACAAGAGGATGAGATTGATGGAGAAAACACTTGAAGTGTTGGCAAGAGTTGGAGAAGATGAGTAGTAGAGTTTGTGAAGTAGGGAGGGAGAGAGGAAAAGGGGGGGGGGGGGGGCTTGAGATAAGGCGGGAGGGGGAGAGGGTTAGAATCTAGCTTCTGATTTCACCAAAATCATGTTGAGAATAGGAAAGCAAGTTTCAAAACATATACCTCCATGCATTGGCTTAGCTTGAAGGTGATTTGACTAGCTTAGACTTACTTTTCTTTTCTTTTTAAAAAAACATTTTAAATAAAATTATATGGTCTAGTAGTATGCATGCATGTATCGTACGTATGTATGTATATGTGTGTATGCGGGGGTACGTAGATATATATATATCTATATATATATATATATATATATATATAGATATGTGTGTGTGTTGTGTGTGGCGTAGAGCGTGTGTGTGTGTGTGTATTTGTGTTTGGAACTTGTTGTTTCATATTAGTTTGAATATCAAGTATTTTATAATTTACAAAGTTATATTTATTATGTTTTGTGATAGACTTAAGTTGTTATTAAACGTTATGGTTTGTTTGACTTTTTTTGTTCCGATGAACCGAGTTAATGGTTTTAGAATTTTAATATTATTAGAATTCCATGTGCTTAGTTAATTAAATCAAGGTTTACTTAGTAAGTTTTCGCCTTCTAAGGTATCGGGCTCGAGACCCATTTGGTCGGTTCATCATGCCCTATAATCAAACGATGGCCCATTGGCCAATATTGGTTTTCTGAGTAAAGCCCGTTAAGTTTTATAGCACAATAGCCCAATTAGGTTTGATGGGCCAAAACATTTGGATGTGAGTATTAAGGTGTACCTAAGCCTAAAGTTGTTGGGTCAATTCGTGAGCTTCCTAAACAGAGTTTGGTATCATTGTGTGGCCCAATAAGATTTTAAAAATATTTCTAAGCTCAAAAACTAAGGTTGTCACGTAAATCAATCTATAAAAGATTACCAATTTTAGGTTTGCACCTCTCATTTTGGCTCTATAATGCCTTCAACATTTCTACCGATTGTTTCAATTTGAGTTTGGATTGCGGCACAAATAATTTTTTTGTTTATTGATTAGGTTTAAAATGTTGTTCGAGTTAAATGAGTTTTAGATGAGCTAAGATTATAAAGCTTATCGGATTTAATTAGTTAAATCTTTAGGAATTGATGGTGATGTTCGTAACCTACTGCAGTATGTCAAGAAGCATAGGTAAGGACCTCATAATCCATCTCAGACATTTTCAAGCACTATATATTGTTCCAATTAATAGCATACCAATTAATCAAGAAGTGCTCTAGAAACCAAATATATCTAGAAGGTGTCAATGTGGTATAACATACATGCCGTAGAATACAATCAAAATAAAAATCTTACTAGACTTATTACAAAATTGTATTGTTCCATGATCATCTCGAAGCGTGTAAAACCTAAACAAGGGATGACAAACAATATATGACTACCATAAGGACCGAGCATAGTGATGAATTTGAGCAGAGGAGGAGCTTGAGGAAAATCAATGGGTTCGGACTCAATACGTATTAATTTTTTGGCAGAAATACATATGAATTCCACTAATGGACGAAAAATCAAAAGGGGCTGCCCCCCCCCCCCCCCCCCCCCCCCCCCGGGCCCAACAAAGTTTCGCCCTTGAATTTGAGCCTACACGCTGGCAAAGCATCCAAGTCCGAAGGGTGAGAAGTGGGACTTATGTTGGTAAGGGTATTCGTTTCATTATTCATTATATTATCTACATGAGCACCCTGAACGTGCGGCTCATATGTATGTATATACAAACAATCTCAGCCCAAGTGGTGAAGTGAGATAGTTTAAAACTTTATTAAAATAGGGTAGATTTGTGGGTTCAAGTTCCACTTTTGACAGAAAAAAAAAGTTTAAGTTGGACTAAAATGTTTTCTCACCTATAATGATCGAGTGAGCGGTGGTTTGTTAGTGATTCTTAATCGTTCAAAAAATGAATGTCTTTATGACCCTAGTGACGTGACACGAATGGTGGAGGTGAGTTTAGAACATGCACATCTAGATATGTGCTACAGAGTACATTAGGCCACCAGATTAATAAATAGCATGCATCATAGATATGGGCTACAAAAGTACATTAGGTTATCAAGATTAATAAGTGCACATGGATCATGATAATATTAAAAGTATTGGATGGATTAGCGTGAATAGCCTCACCCATTGGGTACAAAGACTTGTAGCTCCCATTGTAATTTTGAAAAATTCCTAGAATGTCCTTTTTTTATTATGATTTCTTTTAAAATGTCCCCTTTTATCAAGTTCTGAAAAGGTCGCCCGCTGAGGAGGCGCCGTCGCCTCTTTTTACAAGCGCACACTCTTGGGTATAGGCGACCGCATGTTTGAGCGGTGATATGTGTGCGCAGCTGCGCGCCTCTGTAATATAAGCGGCCGGCCACTAACCTTCATGTGTATAGGAGCGGCGCCTCTAGCATATAGGTGGATCTGTTCAACCCTCGTAATTAGTGAATGGGCGTGGCGCCTCCTAGTTACAGGCGGCCGCCCTTAAAAAATTGATGCACAGATTGCGGCGATTTATAACCGTAGGCGTCCGTGTGTAACGCATATTTGTTAGTAAATAATGGAAAATTGTTAGTAATATTTTACGGTATTCAATCTTGTTTGTTAAGTAATTGTAACAATAATTATTTAAATTAAACAATAAACAAAACAAAGTATACAAAAAAAACATCACATAGTATTTCATATTAAGCTATAGTTTAAGATTTAATGTGGATGTGGTAGGCTACGTCCAAAAATAAAATTAATCATCCATAACCGCCTATACACATACATATCTCCTTGATATTTCCATTACAATCTAGAGGATTGCCAGTAACTAAACAAATTGAAATGACTGAAAATTTTAATCTGTCAACATGCAAATGAAAATTCTTCATTATCTTTCAGTCTTGGGATGATGCACGATATCTTCATTATTTATTTCAACCCCAAATAGTTTTTCATCTTTTTTCCCTAAACGAATATTTACTAACAGAGCGTCAAAATACACAGAATCTTCATCAACGCTAACCAACCTATCAAATTTATCACAATCTACTTTTGGCCAAAAAAATATGCAATTTTCTTGTCCGCAAATTAACACGAATAAGTACCCATTGACTCTGAATATAAAAAATGGAAATATACATAATTAACATGTAAAAAGAAGAGTACATCTTGAACTATCCATCAAGGAAAAAAAATAGAATGCTTACTACCCGAATCTGTTAAGAATTCATAAAATTATGAAGGTAGAAAGTTCAACGCATATTTGTTATTTTTCGGTCTCGTAGAGTCTCTATGCTCCAATCATCATTCTAAAAATCCAACTTTCATATGCTGTCAAAAATATATTTATTAACATAATAAATTATAATAATCTGTTGAAAAATAACTTAAAAACTTTACATCTGGGGTAAGATAATCGTTTCGTCGATAGCATTCTAAAGCACCTCATAAATTTTTGTTAAGTTTTATGGGTGTTAAAAAGATAACAGAATAACAAAAAAAAAAAAAAACATCTCCCTTATTATAAAACTCCATAACATTGTGAACACTTATCCAATCATCATCAGGAATGACCCATCTACGTATAGTAGTCATATTGTTTGGAGATTTTCATGTCCATGAATGTTTGGTTTAAAAGCTCATTTTTTTAGTTTTGGGATCGGTTGTGAATGAAACTGAAACCCTTCCGATGCTGAAGATTCAAATTGATTCTTTAGACGTCTCTATTTTTCCATTATCAAACTTGAAGGTTTTGAAGCGGTGAGAAAAAAAATTATTGTTTCCATAATTGTATACAATGATAGATTAACGGGTTGTATTAGATGGTGAAGTTAAAATAGTATTATAGATGGTCATACGAACGCCTCTGATGTCCGCCTGGCCGCCTCAAATGTTTAGTTTAAGATTTAGCAAATAAATAAACCAATAAAATTTCACTATTAATAAAATAAAAATTAAATACAAGAAAATACAATTGAAGAAGATACAATAAAAAATGCTAAAATACAAATAAATAAAAAATTGCTAGTTCTTACAAGAGGATTACATTAAAATAATAATAATAGTACTCGTTGAAAAACTTCACGTCTTTCATAAAATTCATGGTCTCCGACTTCAAGTATTTTTTTGAAACCTTTACCACTTTGAGATTGTATTTGGTAATTAGAAGTTCGTTAGTTTTGACTTCTAGTTGTTTTTGAAGTTGAGCAACTGGCAAACACAGTTGTCTAATTTACAAAAACTGTTACAAATAATTTTATAAATTTTTTTTCTTTTATCCATCAATCTATTGAGTGATGGAAGTGACATGACCCATGGGATATTCATACTCGTCTATCTATGTGCTATACACAGACAGCAAGCATGGTTATGCTAATGATTTTCTAACATAATTTGATTAGTACTAATAATTTTTAAGTGAAAACGACTTGCAAATGATGTTAGAAAGTTGAGTAAAATTAAAGGAAAATAAACAATCATTTTAATTTTTTTTAAAAGATATAAGATTTTTTCTAGAACTAAATAAAACGGTTTGAAACGGAGATATAAAGGCCACTACATATAGGAATGGTTGGAGGCGGGCACTGTATGGTGTGGGCGGCCGCCTATTGAAGCGTGTGCATAGGCGAGCGCTAAATGTTAACAAAGCGTGAATGTTGACAAGGCGTTGCCGTCTTAACAGTTATTCACAGAGGTGTCGGCGCTGTACATGTGTGCAGCGCTGTCCACACAAACGTATAGGCGGCGATCGTAAGGGACATGTGTACAAACATTCGACTATTTGTAAGGTGTTGGCGCCCTGTCAGAGGAGGCGCCGACTCAGAAGAGGACATTTTCAGAACTTGATGAAAGAGGAACATTTTTAAAAAAACCCGGAGTGAAAATGAACACTTTGGAATTATGTTTTTAATTTTAGTTTTATGACTCGTACCCTACTATGAAACGACTTGTTTATTGTTAACATGTCCGTGGTTAATTGTACCGTCATAATCCTATAATTTAGAAAATTGAATCCGTCACCTTTCTGCACAAAGTTTCTCGGGTTTATATTTCATTTGGTGTTTTCATAGAACATTTTTATTATATGGAATAATGCTATAATATTGTTTTTAATAGAACAATTCAAAATTTTCTTATCATAACTTATGTAATACTAGCCTAACGATCTGTGTATGCACGGGTTGAAAAATTAAAATTTTCACTAAATACATTAAAATGTGGTAGTCATAAAAATATAAATCTATAATATTAAGAACATGAGAACTAAAAAATATGTACAGAATAAAATTACATGACAAATTTAAATACAAAAAAAACACAAAATTTTACAAATCTTTAAAAACCTCTTTGTATTGTACTTGAAAGTTCACCATTATCATCTACAATCAATTTTAATCCATCTCAACTTGTAACTTTTGACAATTAACATATAGTTTTAGTGTGTAAAAAAAGGTTATTTCAAAAACTAAATAACTTTTCATAATGATTGACCCTGACTCTTGTTTATAGTTATCGCAAACACACGGCTAGGAGGAATTGCATTTTTGAAACTTTTAAATGGTATCCTTTTGTCGATAGGTATGAAGGAAATTTTAGTGATAAAAGTACATTCTCCAATATTACTGTGAGAGGTAATCTCTACTTCTAATATACACACGTACATAATTTATAAAAAATAAAGAAACATATTCAGTTAGTAGCTTATGAAACTTAGGAAACCATCATTTTAAAACTTTTCCTTGTATTTTTTTATTTTTGAAATGAAAGCAAAACCAAAAAAATGATATCATTAATAATCTGACTGTTTGACTTAAAATGTTTAACAAATATTAAACGACGTAAATAATTGTAAATACAAACGTGAATTAAGTCGTTGTTTACTTGATAACATGCACATTCGTTAAAACTCAATATAAAAACTACGAATGTTAAAATATGTACATGCAAATTAATTATATAAATTATTGAAAATAAATTTATATAAATATTAAAAGGTGAAAGTCATTATTTTTTCTATAAAATTAATGTTTTTAATTTTATTTATAACTTGTTAGAGTATTTAAACTAGTACTCTTTCTTATTTTTTTGAAACCTATTGCTAAAGAAAAGACATGTGCTAATTGTTTACTGAGAATGTGTCATGTGACAAATTATTGCTTAAAATTAAGTCACGTTAACAACATGGTAAGAAATGATAAGAAACGATATTCAATAATATTTTAAAAATCTAACCTACATCATATCAATGTATAATGTAGAAAAAGAACAGGGTAAAATATGAAGAATAACGTAAACTTTTTACCAAGCTGTACGTCATAATAAAGTATTTTCAAAACAAAAACGATAGTGTAAAACAAAGAAATTAAATATAGATATATTTAATGAGAATGTATATATATATATATATATAATATATATATATATATATATATATATATATATATATATATATATATATAACAAAGTTGTATAAAATTTAGCATAATGTAAGACGATTATTTAGGAAAATTATGTAAGAAATATAATATTTTTTAGTTAGTTTTAGCAACAACTTAAAATTTAAAATTTAAAATTTAAATTTTCTAAAATATGATATTTTGAAAGAATGAATATTTTAGGTTATTTGATAATTAATAGTCGTATTATTAATTTTGAGAGAATAACATTTTTGGATGAGATTGACGGAATTGATGGCTAATTATAGTTAGTATAATGTAAATGGAAAGTAATAATGAGTTTCATAGTTAATTGACAAAATTGATGATTAATTGCAGTATTATTAAATCCGTATTAAAATCAAGCCACATGGCAATTGTTTGCTGAAATGTATTCTTAATAAAACGACATGTGATAATTGTTTGCTAAATATGCAATGTGCCAGCACATTGTGTAACATCAAACTACGTGCCTGAACCTATTTCATTTATTTCATTTATTATATATAGAGATTTTTTTTTACTCTCCTCATGATCAAAGGATTCATCCTTAGGTACTTAAACATAATCCATATCTAGTTTCTTGACATCAGACGCCATGGTAGTATCATGCGTCAATAATAATTTAGCAAGTGCCAAAGTACATGTGGTTTTATGATACCATGACATGTTGAAAAGTTATTCCTTTTCTAGCAGTTCGGGACTCAAGTTCATGACAGATGAATATGTAGATATAGTAGTAGGATTAAATGGTGTATAAATTAACCGTTTTGAAAACAGATCTAGCAAGTAGCCACCAATATTTAGTATGCTTCTGGATACAAGTGAGGGGCAAAGAATCAGTATTATTTATTCAAAATTCAAATCAAACACCAAATCACCTTAAAAACAACCCATTAATTTCTTACATATTCCTCATTATCTAATTATTTTTAATTCTTTATATTTTGAGAGGCTCTTCAAACATCATACAAGAATTAGTTATCAATTCACACCATCATTATCAATACATGGCATACTTTTGAGTCCAACTCCTAGCCATGGCTTCATACTTGACCTTGTCGACCTTGTACATATGTGCGATTTCTGGGACCAATGGGTCATCTGGGTTCGGATCTGTTAGCAATGAACATATCGACAACAAACCTGGATGACCCACAAATCAAATTATTGTTAGCTTTTTGTATTATTCAGTAGCAGATACAGAATTTTTCGAAAGACGTATAGACTACGTATATAAAAAAAATAAAAAAAGCACCTTGGATATGGTTAAGGCAGGACTCCATTGATCCTTGAGAATATCCAGACAAATGTTACCATTGTTGTTGATATTTGGATGGAACACTTTGGTCCTGAAGGCAACCTAGAAGTACCAAAACAACATCAGTAAATTCATTAAAACAACCAATTTGACATGTTTTTGTCATTGGAGATGGAGAGTGTACCTTTGGAGGCTTAAAAGGATAGTCTGGAGGGAAATGGATTGTAACTTGAAACACACCACCAGCATATGGACTATCGTTTGGACCGATGATCGTTGCTTGCCAGTGGAACATATCTTGAGCCACTGGACCAGCACTGCATGAGGCTGGAGGGTCTCTTTGCAACTCTTTGAGCTCTTTGAGAATCCTCCTAGAAGCCATTGAAACTATGTGGTGTATGATGAGAGAATGCAAATGGTTTTGTGCATCTACTGATGGGTTGGAGATGGATTTATATATAGTTGGAAAGAGAGTTTGTGGCAAAGGTATATATTCTAGGGAAATTTGAGTGAATTAGAACAAGGATTCTTTTAGAGGTCATACTTCATTTGTTAATGTGGGTCAAGTGCATCAAGATTCTTTCTCATCTCCTCCATACCTTAATTTCACATCAACCAGAAAAACGATTCCCTCGCTGACATGGAATACTATCTCATAAACGCGTTTATAAATTCTACACTATTTTATATTCCCAGTATGTTAGATCCACGTCAACATTATTTCACATATGCAACTTCTGCTCATAAGTTTCGTCGTTTTGACCAGTTTAATAGGTAATAAATCAATTTAAACAGGCTTGTTGTGTAATATACACAACATTGGGTTAAGGAGACTTTTTCGTGTAATTTAAGAAAGTAGGTTAGTTTTTTATATGATATTAACAAAAGATATAACATGAACAGAAAGGAAGTGTAAAAAGGATTCATAAGTAGCACGTACTACAACATAACATTGTCACGAAATGTGGGTTTTCAACTTTTTGAATCATAGAATATCTGCGGATGGTAACGTAATCCGAAAACACAAAATCAGTTAGCCTTTAGAGAAAGAACCTTCTGTATTCACATAGGATGCTCAATATTTGAATAGAAGTCTGAAAAACAAAAGGTTAAATTGAACCAATTCGACTTCGATTTTTGGTTTCTACAAACCAAATACGAATATCGGCTTTTAATGGTGCGAATTTATGATTTTTAAACCGAACTGAAACTTGAATTCAAATTACATATATTGTCATATTTTATACATATAATTATATATATTCATATTTAATTATTTATCGTATTTTTAAAATTATTTTTCGGTTTCCAGAATGCGGTTCAATTATTTGAATTCAGGTTCGGTTCTGTTTCCAAATGCAAAATGAATTGTCTTTCAGAAAATCAAAATTTCAGTTTGTGGCAATATCTTTTTCAAATAAGAGATGCTGGGGAATTCTAGGAAGACTAATCTTTCATAAAGAGGCACCAGCATGTATACAGGTATAACAAGCATATGTTCCTCCATTGATGAAGCATATGTTCCACTTGCCAAAACAATCCTAATATACTTCTACCACTTTCATATAATCACTACCCTAAAAAAATATTGTATCTTCTAAGCTATTAGACATCATGATGATGTCAATTGACCATCACTTGTGTCTTCATATTCCTTTAATGTCAAAAGTTGAAAATTGTCCAAATCCAATTAGCATAACCGATACGATTATAAAATGTGAGCCAAAGAATAAAGAAATATGCATATGATAAGAAGCATCAATTTGGCCAACTATAGGACTAGTACATAAAGAAGATCAAATTAAAATTAAAGAAAGAAAAATGAATACGATAGCATGATTTTCTTAATCTAACTGGACCTCGGGTTAAAGTAAAATCTAGAAGAAAAAACCCAAAACCTGACAAGGATCACGGATGACGGAGACACATGATAAGCCAACTCATAATTCACGTAGATGATCAGTGCTAGCCTCGGATCCTCGACGATGCTGATCTTTAATAGAGCAAAAGGACAGAAAGGTGAAAACGTGGCTAGATTATTGTGTGGACACGTTTCGCCATTGACCTTACTTCTGATCATAATATAGAGCAGGCCTTTTGACCTCCTTTCTTCTTTTTCTTTGACTTAGGAGGAGCAAGGACAACTTTAATGGCAGCATCAAAAACTCCCTAACATTCTGAGAAACGTAATGACAGATGTCAACATAAAGAATTCCTAATTCTTTGTAGAGAAAATCTATGCAAAGTTACACATGCCTCTTGTGTTTTGGCGCTGCATTCAATGTATTCGGGTGCTCCATAGTCCTCCTTAGTTCCTCTCCCTATAATAAGAGCAAAGACGTATATGTTTAGAATATTGGAAAATTGCTTCTAATTTAGAGGTGGCAATTTTGAACCATTGACTTATGAATGGGTTAATTTGGTTATTTTAGTATCGAGCAAAATAAAAAAGATCAGCCAAAAAAGAACAGGTCAAAAGACACCAAAAGTGAATGTTGCTTTAAAGTTAAAAACCCTTAAATCTTTATGGAACATTGGAAACCCTTAGGAAAAAACCAAATTTGGTCAACCCAACCCATTCCAAAAGGGTTGTTTTGACCTGTTACACAACCAGCCCGACCCACCCATTTAGCCAGCTCTATGTCTAGCCATCCGATGCATAAGCATATCATGTATGTGATGATCTTTACCTGAGCACTATTTATGGGAGTTGCACCAGGATGGTCTGCGAAGAACTGCTTATCATCCCGAAGATCTATAATCCGCCATAATTCAAATATCAGTTTAATCAAACCACATACCCTAAACCACAAGTCAATTCATTTGACTGAACAAAGAAAACTGGTCATAACAGAGCATGGCCAGAAAAGTAAGCATGCATATGCAAATATGAAACTAATGAACACATGGCCTTCCTCAAGCCTGAAATTCATTTGGGTAATCCCCTAGGAAAGGGAAAACTAATAATTTACTATGCTTGACTTTAGTAAATTGTTGTGTGATACTGTGATTATGCTATTCTAGGGAAATTTCTTTCCAATAGATTGATGGGATTTTGACGGATGATTGTATGTTTTAAGATATGATTCTTTTAGTAACTCACCAAGTTTGGTCCCAACAAGGACTATAGGGACGCCTGGGGCATAATGCGTCAATTCTGGAATCCACTGGCAAATAGAAAGAAAATTACAATACAAGATATTACAGCCATCAAAAGAAAAATGGTATACAAAAAAGAATAAAGAGGTAAACAAAATGACACAAGATCACAAGTCACTTACCTTCTTAGAAACATTTTCATAGCTGGCCTTGCTAATAAGAGAAAAAGCCAAGATGAAAACATCGGCTCCACGGTAACTCAATGGCCTTAATCTGTTATAATCCTCCTGTCCTGTTCCCAGTATTTCAATTTGACACCATTAATATATTGGTCAATAACGATAAATAAAAAGTATTACCAGTTTAAAACTTATCAATTGCTTAGACAAGATTTCATCAGATTACCAGCAGTATCCCACAAGCCAAGATTGACAGTGGCACCATTGACAACGACATTGGCACTAAAATTGTCAAATACTGTTGGCACGTAATCCTGTTTACAACACAACAAAGAAACAAAAGAAGGAATTAACTCCAATATCTAGAGATATTTCCTATCAGAATCAAACCATAACCAGATATCAAATGTTCAGATTGATCAAAGGCGAGAAATCATACCTGTCCGAAAAAAAACACATCAAAAAAAAGAAAGAAACTTTTGCAAAATACTAGCAATGTGCATCACGTCATACGATGTGCAAAGGATTCAATGCTAAAATCCCAACCAAATGATAAAAACTACATGATGGCAATACATGTCTTGTGGAAAAAGGGCCATTACTAGTTTTGACCATTTAAATCCATCCAATCAGTGGATTCATTTGTTTGCAATATTTCATTTTTGTACTCATTAATGTGATCAGATCATAATCGATGATAGTCGGTGCAAAGATGATCCTATATGGTTGAATATTTGCAGAAATTATATATATTCTGTTTCACTTACATCAAAAATTTGTCTCAACAATACAAATTCTTCATCATCAAAAATTCAAAACCTTGATACAAAATCAAAAATCCCCATAAAAGTAATCACCAAAAGTTAAAAGGGGATTGAAGAACAGATAATTACCGTGGGGAAGGTATTGCTGGTGTAGGAAATCAAAAGACAGGTCTTTCCAACAGCTCCATCACCGACGGTGACGCACTTTATGAACCTGGAAGCGCTCATATTTCTGCAATTGAGCCTCAGAACACCTGATGATCACAGACTAACATACCCACTCAACATACAACATTTGTTTCTTCTTATTGTTCTTCTGATCCTATCTTCCGTTTTCTTTCAGCCTATGACAATTTCACGGTTGTTTAGCTAAAATTAACAATCTTTTTTGTGAATTTGTTCAGGGAACAATATTAATGAACAAACCCTAGAAAGAAGAAATGCAAATGGGGGAAATTGAATAACAGGAGTGAAGAGAATTTGTTGAGAGAAATGTGACAAGAAATGCGGGGGTAGAAAACCCTAATGAACGAATAAATTGGGGATCGATCAAAATCTGGAGAGAGATAGAGAGAAGTTACCTTGTTATAGGCGGTAAACAATGCCGTTGAAGCGCTCGATGGGTGGTGGAGAATGGAGATCATCTCTCTCTCATTCTAATTTCTGCAAGTTTATGTCTTGTTATGAGAGAGAAGATTGTTTTAATCAAATTTGGAAAAGAAAATATAATTTATTTATTAAATTTTTCTGAACGGCCAAAGGACCACTAACGGATAACCGGTCCATCAAATCAATTTAATTGCTTGAGTACGTAACGAGACCATCCTTAGAAATAAAATTATCTTAATTGAGAAAAACCTCTGATCTAACCTAAACTTTTTCTTTTATCACAGATGATGACTTAAAATAAAAACCTTTTATTATTTTAATTAAGTCTTGATGTACTCACATCAACTATTTATATTAAAGATCATTGGTAGAAATAATAATTTATTTTCCTTGATTACATTCTAAATGATAATTTAGTGGGTACTAGTAAAAAATGACATCATTCATGTGTTTTTGAGTTTTGATTACATTCACATTCACTAAAATCATTAGGTATATTGTTATAGTCTCATGTTCCATAACTCCTCGTAGACGACATGTCACCGATCGGGTCAACTTGTTTTTCTAGAAAATGGTCTCACACTTTTTCACGTTCCTCAATTTAATTTTAAAATAAGTATAAAATCATTGTGTGTAGAGGGAATTTGTCACACTCATCACAACACTCACATGCTCACCCTTTAATGCTCCTTCACGCACGGGTCGTGTGTAACACCCATTAAGGGTTAACTTAGCCTTAAGGCCTCGAGGTGTTATAGTATACTCGATGGCCTAAGGGTTGGTGTTTATTGCTACTGATGATATTGTTTTTGTTGTTATTGTGGTACCACCAAGCCTTAACAAGTGTGTTTGCTTAAATAGGTTTCATAATCTTTGCGAACACCTTGAGTATTGTTTTGTAAGCTCTCTTAAACTCTTGTTACTCTTATATTTACACGATACGCACCTAGCATGTCTTTGTTTGTTTAAGACTGTGTTCTTGTTTATGCTGATAATATTATTATTACTTGTAGCTCTTTTGGTTTTGTGGCGTATTTAATTCGACTTCATTCTTAATTTTCTCTCAAAGATCTAGGTAAATTTAACCATGTTCTTAGGACTTTGACTACTTTCTCTCATAATTGTAGATACTTGTCATTTATTTTACTAAATATTTTACAACGCAACACAAGTTGTTATTTGCATAACTGACTCATGGGAGACAACATTATTGATATAGATTGTGTATGGGTGATCCATTACTTTACTATATTACTATTGACGCTCTAGAATATTTTGATTTTCGTTGTCAGCAAAGTTTCTTAACTTTTTAAAAATTTACCGATTAACAATGGCTAGAATACAGGTGTATTCTCCTTTATATTAAGAATTCAAGGTACTAGCTCACATGGATTAGTCATTTATCACTTATGTACTAATAATGCTTTACATGCTTCTATTGATACTGACGAGATCGATGTACCTAGTTATTTTTTTTTCCTACCATACAATGGCGGAGCTTGAACAAACTTGTGTTGGGGGGGGGGGGGGGGCGAAAGTCACGAGACCCAAATCAAAAGTGGTGGACGAAATACGTATAAATTTTCACTTCGGAGCAAAAAATAGTTAGGAATACAAGAAGCAACACACAATAACTCATAGATTTTTTAAAAAAAGTTACAATAGTTTCAGCTTTTCTTAAGATTCACTACGTTCCCACCGCTATTTAGCTTGCAATTTATAGGTATCAAGTGTGTTGCCTATGGAGGATGCTTTGCATGATTCTATATAGGGTTTACTATGAAGACCTATGATGTAGTTGGTTCGCGAAATTTCTTTAATATAATTTGTAATTTGAATGAACTGTATATGGAATTTAAAGAAATTATATTTTGGAATTTAAAGTGATGAGGTGCAAGTGACAACAACAGCGATGACATGATCAATGGTTACAGTGATGGTCAATGCGACAACAATGACAAAGATGCTACAACAGTTACTGATTAGAGATTCTGGTGAATCCATTACATATTGTTGAATATTTTTACTTGAAAGAATGTGAGAGAACTGGTTCTAGTTTATTTTCAATCAAACACATTAATACATTAAGATTGAAAGTGAAATTTCAATTCTAATAAATTCTAGAAACCAAACTATGTCTTGAAATCAAATTCATATTCTAATTCCACCGTTACAATTTGTGTGAGATGGAAGGCATGGCCCCCTTTCTACAAAAGTGTGGTGGTCACAAATTAATTGAATGAACACAAGTAATTACAAGAGAAATAATAAAACATTCAGAGACAATTTGTGCCAAAGCCCCTTTCTAAAGAAGTGTGGTTGTTTGCCAAATGCCAGGTTAAATAAAGACAATTTGCATAAGTTTGATTCAAGAACAACAAATGTTTGATTCAAAAACAAACAAGTAAGAACAAGTTCCTGCAAAACAAAACCAAAAACCTTAAAAACACCTCAACCATCTTCCTTTCACAACATCCATCCACCACTCAAAAACCTTAGTTCATTAGCCTCTTCACCTCATGCACCTCCTCCAAAATGTTTGCTTGGTTGCACACCGACTCAAACGCGTGCGTCCAAACGTTAGCAAACCCCGTCACTGCTTGAAAAACATGCGGTAATCCCATTTGTAGATTATTCAACGTCATCGCCCTCGTTACCCCTACAGACTTCTCATACTTGCTCTTCTCTTCCTCAGCTTTCACCTTTAAAGCCTCAACCTTGGCCCGTTTGTCAGCAGCCCGATCTGTCTTTCTACTCTGTGGCCCTGAATACGCGCTTGGCCCATACTTGCTTTCCAGATACCGAAGCTCTGTCATTTTCTTGTCGAGCTCTTTGGAAAACGAGTCTAACCGCCTCTTCTGCTTTTGCTCTTCACATTGTTGGACCACTATGGCGTGGATGACGGTTAAAAGGGCTTTGATGCCCTCTGAGGCGACTTTGTCAGGGGCGTTGTCAGCAGCGAGCTGCCATTCTTCACAAAGAGTGTAGATTGCGGAGTCTTGTTTGGTTTGGTTTGACGGGTTTTTGCTGAACTGGAAGAGACTGAGCCGAAGCCATCCGGTCAATGACTGGATGTAGTCTCGTTGACTTTTGACCAGGTTGCAGAAGGAGAGGAGCCATTGTTGGACTTCAAGCTCAAGCTGAAGAGTTGACTGGCGGTGGATCTCGGTGGTGGCGTCGGTTGACAGGTCGCATTGTTGATGTACTTGAGCTGCTGTACTATGTGCATTTGGACTTGGTGGCTTTCATATAGACTTCTCCACATAGACATCAATCTGCAAAAGTCAATATGAAAACAAGACCACAAAGTCAAAATCAAACACAAATACTACCGAGTAATGATCATTTATCAAGCAAGCTTCACATGTGAAATACAACTGACCCTTTAACAAGCTCAACGAGCTGCGGGTAAAGCTCAGACTCTCTGAGCTTGATGATTTCCTGTGACGTTGTCTCGATTGCCTGAGCCGAGACTGTGATTCTTGACTCCAACTTCTCGACCTCCTTCTTTGCTTTCTCGATCTTCACATAATCACCTCTCTTCAACTCCATCTTCCTAAGTTGTTCACTCTTCTTCTCGTGCTCGATTCTCAAACTCTCAGCATTCTGCAACACAAACCAACCATCAACAACATTCGACCATGATCACTACATCTACTGCATCAACATTAACATTAACATTATCACAGTAACATTACCTTAACCTCATCATACAGCTTCCTCTCCCACTCATACAATCTCTCCACCGTAGAACAATGGCTGCCCGGAATAGCCACACCATCAACCGTACCAATCCCCGTCATCCCATTGCAGTCAAACTTAACCAACCCGTTGAACCGCTGGCTCGAATTCCACGAGCAGAAAAACGGGTTCAAACTCTTCCCATACCCATTAATCTTCCCTATCAAACCAAACAATAACCATTGCATCAGACTGTAAACACACAAACAATCAAATACTCACAGTCTAATTCATCAGAGGATACAATTCCTCACTGTCTACAATAAATCAAACTTTTTGGTCAAACTAGCAGCTTCAAAGATTCAAAATTAAGATAGATTTCTATAAACTAACAAAAAAAGGCTAAATCTTTAAAAATGTATATAATCATACCAAAATCAGATGAAAGTTTGACCAAAATTGGTTGACTACACATATTGCAAAAGTCAAAATTAGTATATTCTGTAACAGTATATATAATAATAATAATAATAATAATAATAATAATAATAATAATATAATAATAATAATAATAATAATAATATAACATATGGGGTGTTACCGGAGGATGTTTGATCGGAGATGGTGGTCGCCGGAGCTTCCAACAACGCCGCCAGCTTTCCGCCGGAATCCGCCGCCCGGAGGAAATACTCATCAAGTTCTTTAATAATCTCCACAAGCTCTTTGCTTTTACTCGAAACCACCACCGGCGTCTCTCCGGCGGAGTCATCGGAGCCACTAGCGGCAGAGGGCGGCGCCACGGTGGTCGTCGCCACCGTCTCCGACGGAGAAGTGGTGAGCACCGACACCCCCTCCCATTGATCCTGCCTCACTGTTTCAGCTCTCTCCATCAACGGCATGAATGGGTCCCAGAAATCCACGTGGACGACGGCGGCGGCGGTGGTGGCGGTGGCGGTGGTGGAGTGGCGGAGGTGTTGCCGGAGGATGACGTCCATGTTTCAGAGGTTGTGCTCATCGGTGGTGGTGGTGGCGGAGGCGGCGGCGGGACGGTGGATGGTGGGTGGCGCAACGGTGGCTCTGCGGTGGCGAACTGGAGGAGGGCGGCGCCGGAGTTTCTTAACGACCGGAGATACATACAGTGAGCGACGGCGAACGCATTTCGGGCTTTAACAAACTGTTTCATGTATCGTTTTCTTGCTTTACACCTTGAAATCATCTCTTTTCTCTCGAATCTTGAATAATAACACCCCATTTTTATAAAATTCTTCAAGATTTCAACTAAATCCCATCTGGGTGTGATTAATTTCTCCCCCAAATTCAAAAAACTGCAAATGGGTTCTTGATCTTCTGCAAATCTTGATCAATTTGACTCAAATTTGTGTAAATTGTTTGAATTTCAAAGCATTTTGATTTGGGGGTTTCTTACAACTTCAAGATTTTTGAAAAAGGTTCAATTTTTAGAGGTTTGAATGTAGAGAGAGAAGAAGAACAGTAAGTTTTGAGATGAGTGGAGTATTAATGTTTGATGAAATTTTAATGACGAAAATGCCCCTGGATGTTGTAAACTGTAAAAGGCTCACATGCTGATTCAGAGGTGATTGAAGGACAAAAAGTGCATTAAGGATGGTGGAGTTTGAAGGGTAGTTTTGGTAAAGTGTGAATTTCAACGGGTTTTTTTTGTTTTATATGCAATGTTGGGAATGATTTAAAAAGAATTAATGAGTGATATTTTTGATTTTGTTATTTATGTTTAAGGTTATAATTACACGGGTAAAGGTACAAGTGTCAGGCGCATGAATGATAAAAATTTACTCACTTGCATTAATATGCAGTTGTTAATGTGATATAATGTTTTATTAGTAATTAAGGTACTCACTAAAGGTTTAAACTAATAAAATGGTGAAGATATCTAAAATTAATTTAACAATTATTTGAGAGAATAATGAAGATTATTATTTGAGATTGAAAATATATTCAATGAATTACATGTTATATACAAAACAACAACATAGAAATAGTAATCTTTAGTTATCTTAGCAAATTGTCGGGGCCTTTGATTATTTCATTAGTTATAAATTGCAAGCGGTCGATAGTTAAAAATGTGGGCTACCACTGGACCAGAGATAACCTTTTATAAACTTTGAGGGTCTTGTATATTTGAAGCTAAATAAAGTTGTATAAACCAAAAACAAAAAACTCAACACACTTGTACACACAACTTCAACGTTTGTAATGTTTTAGCGGTTTTAAAATGAGATAATGTTGTTTATGAAAAGAATATAAGAGTTAATTACACAGATGCTTCTATAGCTTACATAAAGTAATATATTTAGATACTAAGCTTGAAAAGAACATATGTTGAATTTGTGATTTTAGTTTTGTAATAAATTTAGGTATTAAAACTAACTTATATTATCATTTCTCTTAAATTCATATAAATAATCAAAATATCATTCTAATGGATTGTTTGTGTAATTAATTCAAAGTTTAAAATTGATGAATAGATATCCCAAAAAAACCTAAACCACATCACATTCATCCTCCACCACAAACCCATCCATAATCAAACCCCCCGCCCATCGGTGGGCTCATCATATGGTGGACTTTCCATTAGAAAACCTCCACTAGTGAGGAGGTAAAACAAGGTTGCGAATTGCGATGGTGGAGTTATTATAGAAAGATCAAAACGGAGGAAGGTATCAGTTTTGAGGTCACCATCCATCGTTTCGATTTGATGGGTGAGGTGCCCGATGGTGGTAGTTGGCGGTCTGTTTGGTGATGGAATCGGTGGCGAAGGGGTGTAATGGTGAACGTTAATAAAATATTCATATTTTCACTACTTTATCACTAAGTTTTTTTGTTCATGAGAACTTATGAATTTTAAAGGTAATATATAAAATTAATGGAAACAGTAATGATTTCTTTTTTTTCATCAAACTAAAATATTAAAGTTCTCTAAATCATATGGAGTTGTAGCAAATAGAAAATCACTCTGATATATCTCCGAGGTCACTACTTGGGAATTTGGGATGTTACCTCAAGTCCGTTTACTATTTCATTTCTTATCGTATTATATAATATAAGCATTAAGTTTCTACTTCAGTTACTACTTGATAAAAGTCAAAACATATTTTGAAGACATTGATTAAAAGTATTATGTGTATTTGTTGCAAATGGATGTCATCAACTAGTAATTAGGATCATAAGACCACTTCATCAATAAAATATAAACCCGATAACATTTACACATTGGTTCAATACAGTAACACACGTAATACAAGAGACATTTTAAAATATTTTATATGTTCTCTTTTATTGGTGTTAACGTTTTTGTAAACATTTCATTCAAATTCATAGTCAAATAAATGTACACATTAATAAAAGTTGATCATGTATTAGAAAACTTGTGGGGATAACAAACTTCCAATAAATAAGCAAATGTGGTTTTGAAAACTTAAAGCCACTCAGTCATATAGCTGCCCAACACACTCGAAAACATTACAACTCGGTTACTGTTGGAAATATAAAATATAATCGTGAAGCGATTCTAGATGCTCCTTGTTGTAAAGCATTTTCCAAACATTTTACAAGTTGAATTTAATCTAGTTGGCATGTCTCAATTCGAATCCAATATAATGGAACACGTCTTGCTAAGAATTTTATATAAAATGAGATCATACGAAATTGAATAAAAGATTCTTTTGTATCTTGAGTTTCTTCAACTATGAGTTCATCTTGCATAACCAAATAATGATTGGAAAAAATGTCATTACAAATCAATTAATATTTTAATTTTAGTTTTACAACCGCCCTTATAACATTCACTACGTCATTGAACGTCACATAAAAAATAGTCCATCTTGCAATATGTTTGTAAATGAATTTTTGAAGTCAAGTGTGATTCTAGTTTTAAAAAATAGTAAACTAATTGCATCGAGCCTTCTGCCTTGTTTGACGATGACATAGATTAAAATAGTGACAAATGTCTTGGTTATTTGTCATAGGTATAATTATAACAGCGGTTGCATTGCTTGATGAAGACCGGCTCTCAAAAGCCACTCTAGTTGAGAGCATTTCTAAGTTTTCAGAGAACAGGAAGTGATTTTTTATGTTGTGAACAAGTCAAAATACCTATTTAAACAAACATTAATTTTAGTAAACTCGTGTATTACACGGGTTGAATAAATGAGCCGATATGATTGAAAAATTTATTGTTTATAAAACGATATTCTAAGATAAGATATGATTAAAATTACTTATAACTAAAGATTATAAGTAATAAAATAATGATATTAACTTTTTAAACTTTTATTTTTTCTAAAAAATAAATTAAGCTTTTTTTTTTTCAAAACAAACCGTTTTAAAAATTGTCATTTTCTAAAATTTTCTTAGCATAACTCATAATTTTAATTATTTTTGTTTATAAAAATGTTGCTTTTTAAAAACATCAACTCTAAAATATTTTGTACTTATAAAAAAGTTTAGTGTTTTAAAAAAATATATAAAAATTGGTTTCTTTAGAAATAATATTAGTAAAAAGATCTCTTTCTTTTTAATGTATTAAAAAAACTATTTTTAATCTAAAAGAAAATTAAATAATATTATTAGTAATTATTATAGTTATTTAATAAAAGAGAGAAGCGAAAAAAATTTGATGAGAAAAAATATGATGCTAATAAATGTCACCCATAATTTTCATTTGATAGTAAAATAAGATGTAAAAGATAAAAGAGTAAATAAGTTTGAAAAAATATGTTCAAAAAAGCCCCACACCGAATCCTGGATTCCTGGCCAACAAATCCCAAACTGATAATGAAGATTTTTTTTTTCTCCATCTCTAGTTGAGTTTATAAACTCGTATACATTACTCCTAAAGAGTTTCAAATCGTCCTTGGAGAACCTTTGTTTTATGAGTTTGTATTTTTTTCTTTTTAATGAAATTCGATTTTCTAAAATTCAAGCATGTAAAAATCATATAAAATCACTTGTTAAATCATATTTGGACGAATTCTTGTACCTAGAACCATTTGAATGTTATGCTTTATGTTTTGGATTTTGTCAAATTTTGAAAAATTATTCAGAACAAGTTAAATGTCAAATTCAAAAAAAAAATCAACATTGAATTAAATAAAAAACAAACATACACAGTAAATCTTACGCATAGTAATTATTACTATTTGTAAGGTATGGGATGAGTACGATGAAAGCATGTCTCTCCTCTTTCATAGGGAATTGAGAGACCTTTTGTATTAAGAACCCCGACAACAACATTGAATTGAAGAATCATATCAATCGGGTATTAGTTAGACCCCAATTTTATATATGAAAAGATGAGAATGTTCTAAGGAATTCATATTTAGAAAATTGTTCTTGAAAACGAACAAAAGGTTGCGATAAAATTAGTTTTTTTAGAGTAACCCTTCATCAAAGGAAGAATAAGCATTTCTTGAAATTATTAGTTAAATGTTGTAGCCGAATATAGATAAAAGTATGAACGTTTTTAGTTTAGTCTACACGAGCATCACCAGGCACCCTGTTCTCAACTGGCTGCAAGCAGAGCGCCGTGTAAATTAACCGAATGTAACAGTTTCATCAAAGTATCATCTATTGCAGAAAACAGTATGAACCAAAAACATTAAGGCTCCTTATACTTCACATGAGACAACTTTCTTAAAAACCCATCATAAGATGAATGGCACTCCCAATTAGACATAGATATATCGGAATATTGAAAAGTTCTAAGAAAACAACAATGGAACCTGGTGAGTAAAGGAATTGATCTTTCACGCTTCATGTTTCCTTAGCAGGAGCCTTCTTTGCAGCCTCAGCAGCTGCTTTTTCTGCTTCAATTTCTGCAACAATGGCATCAATCTCAGCTTCCTCAAGTTGTCGGAGTCCCTCCTTTGTCATCACAGCAACTTCTATGTTCTTCCCTCCACTCTCCACAACCTGAGTTTATTACCGTTAGTCATACTGTAAGTCCTATTTTGATAAAAAACTATTTGAGGACATATATACACGCAAGCATGCACACACACGTTCACCACAAAACCAACTTTAAATAGAGAACTATGAGAATCGTATAATGTCTTTTGCTTTAAGTTTGGCGGTTATGTAATTGCATAACAATCTCTCTTTCTCTCTGCCTCTCCCTCTATAACTACCAAGCACTATGTACAAGTGTTTCTGCAATTCTCACAATTCACTACATTGATCATCCTCTCTCTCTATATATACACACACACGTGTGTATGTGCGTCTCTAGAGTTAACATATAACTCTTGACATGTAGATGAATCTGTAATTCAAGATGCTGCTATTCATGGAACAACTCCCTTGCTCAACTCACTAGTCACTACTATTTCTGCAGTAACGCTGTCCATTTATAATAACAAAAATAATAAAAACAACTTAACGCCGGCAGCAAGCCTACAAATATTAAATACAGAGCTCTGTGCATGGTAGATGTAGAAGTCATTGTAAGAGAAAGGATGAAGCACGTACGGAAAAAAAAAAAAAAGAATTCGAAACAGTGTAAATGTAAGCACTTAAGGAAAAGCTAAATTTTTGAACTGTGAGTTGAAGAAAAACTATACTACTTTTTCTAATATCCCATGACTAGTCACTAGACTAATTCATAACTCTGGAATTTTTAATGTGAGAGATTGCAAATGGTTTTGCAATGCCTTCTAAATCACTTATGCAAGAGTTGGTAAGAATTTACTTATATCCGACCAAGCACACTAAAAAATAGAGAAAAGATTCAAGCATCTAAAATAACCCAAGATATGGAATGCAACTTTAAGTTTGACTCTAAAGAAAAGGGAATTAGGAGCAAATAATTTGAGGGAGTTCACTTAGCACTCATAGTTTAATGCTAGTGATGAACCTGTGACCTAGTCTGATAGACCAATAATTTGCTACGTCCAGAAAATTAACCAAATGCTTCGAGTATAATGTCAAAAAATTATATCAATTCACAAATCTCATAACTTCATAAGTGAGCTGATCTTTATTTGAACAAATAAGATTAGCATTCAACGCAGTAAAAGAGGCCCCCCACTATAATACCCAAAAATGAAACTATTGGCCAACAAAAAGACTAGGAAAACCTATGCAGTGTACTGCTAGTAATCTGTAACATGTGCTGGCAAAGAGAATGCAAAAAGTACTAATTAATATGTGAAATAGAATGGCAAGGCAACTAATTAACACTTACTTCAAGCAAAGCGCGGATGGCAAGTTTTATAGTTTCTTGACCAGAAGTCTCTTTGTAATTCTTCTCCAGAAATTCCCTCATGGAATTGGAGTTCCTTCCAGTGGCATTAGCTTTCCATGCAGAAAATGTTCCTGAAGGATCTGTCTGATACAATGACGGAACACCAGTATAAGGATCAAATCCCACGATTAGGGTTGAGAGCCCAAATGGCCTGACACCACCACTTTGTGTGTATTTCTGTTGAAGACCTGCAATGTAACGTGTAATATACTCTACAGTTACCGGATCCTCAACAGTAAGCCTATGGCTCTGGCACTCAATTCGCGCCCGGTTAATAAGAACACGAGCATCTGCCTTGAGTCCAGCACAAGCCAATGCAATATGATCATCAAGGCTCACAATTTTCCTAACTGATCTGCAAACACAGGCAAAAAAGATTAAAAAAAAGTCAAAATGTCAGAACAATATTATCAACAATATGACAACAACACTGCTTCACAACAATACTACATTATAAAATTTATACAACACAACCTCGATCAAGGGATAAGAATCGTCCCACAAACAAATAAATCTTATCTATGCAACTACATGCGGTTGTTCTCAGATTGTTCTATAATAGTAAAAACAAACGCAAATGTTAAATGTCATTAACACTCAGTAAGGGGTAACCTGTTTGTAAAACTAAATCTTGAGGATGCATAGCCTTTCACGCATACTTCCACAACAACTCTTATCCCTCTTGCCATCCAAGGGAAAAAGAATATAACTATCTGTGATCGACACATATTCTAAACAAAAATAACCTTCTACATGGTCATTCTGAATTTTAAAGCACAAGCCAGAATTCAAGTTGATATAAGTGAAATTACTACGGTATCTGGCCACAAGGATATAGAGGTAAGGTGAATCCTACAATCAACCAACTCATCTATACCAATCAGTGTTTGCAACAAATTCCTTCCATTCAACAAATTATTGTCACATATATTAACGTTATGCTTCATAATTGCAACCGAAAGAGCAAAAAGCTACTATGTGTTCAAAACACTGTCACTAACTAAGCTACAGGATCGCAATTAGGGCTCGAATTAAACAAACACGTCCGCCAACACCTCCAACCAAATTCAACAAATAAAAAACATTCAAAAGTAATCAGACAAGACAAAATCGAGACCGAAAGGTGCATTCGCAAAACGAAAGCAAAATCAAATCCACAATAACTCTACCAAACACAATTAAACAATCGAGAGTGTTTGTGTGCGGACCTTGAGTCTTGAAGCTTAACAGTGGACTTCTTCTCGACCCCAAGGACGATGGTGTCGGTGCCACGAACGCCGACGGCGGCGTTACCCTTGCGTACGGCTTCCAAGGCGTATTCGACTTGAAATAGGTGGCCGTCCGGCGAGAAAACCGTGATAGCTCTGTCGTATCTCGCCATTGATGATCAGATTGTAGTGAGGATTTAGGGTTTTTGTATTCGAATTTGAGTATTGAAGTTTGATCTGAGAGCAAAAGTTGCAGAGGTGTTTAAGAATGGGGGATCGATCACTCGACTTTGGGAACAAGTCACCTCGATCAAAAACGAAACAGGAAGGCCCCTCTACCTTTTGAAAAGTTATATTTCGCACCCTAGACTTTTGTTTCCTTTTAAGGGCGTTGATTACCGCTCCACTTTGACGAGCGTTAATGGAGCGAGGGGTGGAAGGTTAACGAGCGTGAAACCAATAATGCTGGGTGCACATACAATCATTTATATGTAGTTTTAACTTTTAAGGTGGGTGAGATCGAGTGAAGAGGGTTTAAACTATTTTTTATATGTGAGTTGGAGTGTAATAATGTAAAGTGGATGATGTGACGTCTACATGGAATTAAGAGTTGTAAAAGTACACATGTAAGTCTTACGGGTGATGATTTGAACAAACGGAGATACAGGGACACTTTGTGTCACAGGAGGTGTCGCAAATAATGACCCGCATGGGTTGTCGTCATAGTTATGAGCCTATTCCTTGATTTGATATATTGCTTTTAACATTTATTTTGATTTGTTTTAATTACTTATGTTGATTAACATTTAATAAAAACATAAACACAGTTTTAAGATTCTCATTTAAATTTTAATGAAAATGAGTTATATTGAAAATAAATTATTTTAGATCTTATAAGGGTTTCTGCACGTGCTTAGCACATAACTAAGATAGGGATTTAAACGTCCGCTTAAATTTGATGAAACGTATTTACTCAACTCGACTAACCAACAAACACTATATATTTAAACTGAAGCCTTGTATATTACGTTTTAGTTTCTTTGTATTTTACTATTGATTTTATATTTATTTTTATTTACTGTTTTGTATTAAAAAGTATAAAAAGGTTGAGTGGTGATGAACAATTGGTATTTTCCATTGTTGAATGATATGGTGAAAGATTAAAGGAAGAGTAATGATGTGGTTTTAAAGCACACAAAATGGTTGATGGTAAATGGTAAATGATAAAATACATCTTGTGGTCTAAAGTAGTGATGCAGTTCTCAAGCCCCACAAAAGGGTAAACGGGACAAACCTTAGACGTGGAGACGTGGAGTTCAGCCTTTTTGTAGCAAGAAACAGAGCAATGGCTCATGGCCTCACTCACAGATCCCCTCACGCCTCGACTCACACCTAGGATGGCGGCATTCCACGCCTCATTATCATGCCCATTAGTCAGGCCCTATACCCTCACGAGAGTATAACACATACTCTAAGAGCTAGTGTGCTTGTTTGATAAAAAATCATAAATCACTCTTACTAGCCTTTCAGATACGTATATAGTATATCAAAATACATATTAAAATATTATATAAAATAAAGTCTAACTAATATCACGATGCATATAGATATCTACCTCTGCATGAAGGGTAGTTTTGTACAAATCTCGTGAATTATGGGAACCCAAATTAATGGAAACCACATACCTTTAAGGTGACATAAAAGATGAAGCCTTTGAAATGTGATCATTTTACAAAAAAACTTCAATTGTCCTAGATATGTTAACTTGTTGAAACATAAACATGAAGCATTTGAAGTGTTCAAAGCTTTTCAAAATTAAATTCAAAATCAGCTCGGTAAAATGGTCAAAGTCATTCGATCAAAGCAAGGTGATCAATATCTTAGTTACGAATTTGATAAACATCCAAAATTTTAAGGAATAGTTTCCCAACTAACTCCATCTGGTACAACACAACACACGACAAGGTGTTCGAGAGGAGAATCAAACCCTGTTAGAAATGATTCGATCAACGATAAGTTTTACCAAATTTGCACCCTCCTTTCGGAATTATGCATATGACACCTTTGACTGCATAGATGAGCGAATTCCAATGGTTTGTAACTTTATAATTTTTATATTCATTCGAATGAACTCAAATTCAAAACCAACTCAAATGTTCGAATAGCCGTTTTTTTAATCTAATTCGAATTCAAATGAAATAACAATAACTCGAGGAACCTGATATTAAATTAGATGGAACACCTCTACCTTAGTAAGCTTTGAAACCAGATCAAGTTCTTCAGTATCAATCTCCTTATTTGATGGAATCTACAAGACTCACTAGATCATTTGGGAAAAGTTTGAAAGTCTTACACCTCTTGTAAACTTTTTTTACTAGAGACGGGGGCAAAAGAATGTGGGGCAGTCATTTTCTATGGTTACTGCAACATAAACAAACCACTTGATCAAAGTCACTAGGATCTAACCCACCATGGCTACTACTTTCATGGGCACAGTACAATGATACATGCACGATGTGCAATTCCCGCCTCGTCGTAGAGAACAAACTGGCCTCATATGGTGCCCACGCTGCTCAAAATCACAAAGAACAACATGATACAGTGCTTAACAAGAGAATATGTTCACTTACACCGCGTATGATAGACCTTATGGCACATAAACTATACACACACCAGAAATAACTTAAGACTAATATAAACTCTGTTCTTGCATACATAGTATAAACCATGTTAGAAGAAAATCGATCTGATGTCTATGAAAATGGCAGGATTTCTTCACTCAATGTGGTAACCAATTCACATGTGAAACATAAGTCTTATTCTTCTGCTTTTTTGTTTTTAAATCTGAATTTTACGCGAAGCTTTATGTGCAGTTGGGCTCGAGATGTTGCTTGCAGTTCTTAAGAGTCTACGAAACTCAGGCAAGCTAATCCTCCCATCTTTGTCTATATCTGCTTCCTCTAGAATTGGGTCTACTGAACCTCGCAATCCCGTATGCTGCAAAAGTCAATAATTAGGCGATAAGTAGCAGAAATAAAAAGAGATTATGACCCTTAAGTAAGGTCAAAAAGCAGAACCTTAAACTAGAAATTTATATGGTTTATTGAGAAAAATGTGATGTTTGGATTGAATTTTATAGTAAACCAAAAAACGTTAGTGCTAAATTTGTGGTGAAATGGGAATCAATTGTGAGTTTGGAAAGAAGCTTCTTTGACCTGAAAAGTCAATGGCAAAACAATTGTTCTGCAAGTAAAACATCGAAAAGATGGCGTACCATTTTGATTTCTTCTGGAGTTATGAACCCGTCTCTATCCACATCGAACTTTTCAAAAGCAGCCTGTGATAATTGTTGCCATTTTTGAGAGTTATGTTCCTCCAATTGATGAACATGCAAAGTAGCTGCCACAAACTCTGTGAAATCAACAAGCCCATCTGTGTTGATGTCGATCTGGCATTGCACAAATGGATAATATCCATCAAAATATGGAACACATATATCACATGACAAGAAATTAGAGGATTTCGTCTTCATAAGTTCATTAAGTTGGTACAATTTATTTGAAGAGGACACACTTACCGCTTCTAGAATCTCTGAAACACGTGACTCTTTCATCTTCCATGGGAGGTCTTTAGCGAGGGCCTGACCAAAAACCGAGCTAAATTTAGACCAATGAAACTATTTTAAAACTGATATCCAAACACTCTTTTCTACCACATGTTCTATTACATCAGGCTTCAAAACACGCATCCAAACAACCCCTAAGATACAAAATGTTATCAAAAAGAGGAAAAGTCAGCATACCTGTCTCATTTCCTCAAGACTAATGGCACCACTTTTATCTACATCGATTGCATGGAACTGATCTTTGAGATCAGCTAGTTCATCTTCATTAAGAGTGCTAGCTAATGCCTACAACACAATCTCAGGCTTTAGCAACACTTCTCCAAGATAAGATCGGGTGGTCAAGAAAAAAGAAAAAAAAAAACTAACAGAACTATGTACCCGTAGAGCAAACTGTTTCAACCGACCATATTTCACAAACTGGCGCATGTTTGATAAAACAGAAATGTCAAGAGGGATTTCGGAAGCACTTCCACCTTCCCTAACCCACGGGTGTGCTATAAAAGTCCAACAAATTAGACACATATTAGCCTAAAGTACCAAAAAAAATTACATATATAAATAAGTAGCAAGAAACGAACATAGTGCTTGAGCAGCAGTGAGCCTTGCCCGGGGATCTTTAACAAGCAATTTCCTCACAAAATCTTTAGCACTTGTGCTTATGCTTGGCCATGGTTTGCGCCGAAAATCAGGCTTATTTCTTAATACCTATCATTTAAAATGAAATTTAAATGATATCATTCAGATATAAAGAAATGGTATTTGACTCTTTTGCGCACAAATGTAACATTTCATGCAAACATACCTCCTTAAAAATGCCATCCTCGGTTTTATCCCAAAAGGGTCTACGCCCACAGAGCAAAATGTATGTGATCACACCTATGCTCCATACATCAGAAGCGGGTCCCGATTTACGCTTTAATACTTCGGGAGCTACATAATACGCGCTACCAACGATATCTGTAAACTTTTTTCCTGCATTATTTATTAAATTATTTTGATGAGGCCATAGAACACAAAGAGAATGAATCTTGTGGACCTGAATCAGTGTCATTGATTTCCTTGTTACAATAATAATATTTCAAGATTCATTTTTCTGTCATTGTTAAATGGCATTTAAGATATTCAACAAATAATCAAAGGCTTACAAGTGTACAATCAAACTTTGCAATTTTCAGGGGACAAATTGGTGTGGATAAAGATATTGACGATACCTGGTCTTATGAAGTCTGACAATCCAAAATCTACAGCCTTCAAAGGTGAATCCTCTTTAGGTGACTTAAAAAGAAAATTCTACAAACAAATGAAAAGATGACAAGATTAACATCTTCCTATGAACATATGCTAATGAAAGAGATCTCGTGTGGCCATAGTTGATTATTGACCTTCACGAGTTACTTGTCATCACCCCAAAATCCCATATCTTTATTTGTTGATACCTCTGGTTTCATGTCACGATGTACCAAGCCATGTAAGTGGCACTCTGCTGCAACTTTAAGCATTTGCCTTACAACTATTGCAGCATCTTTCTCTGTGTAACGACTGTCTTTCCTGGACAGGAAATAACATCAGAAAATCAAGATTTAAAATGGGCATTCTTTGACTCTAAGAGCAAACAAACTATTATTGAACTACAAAATAGATGTCATTATATAATGCTTGATGGGATGTTAAAGAACAGGGTTACGATCTGAACACTGAATAATCGGCTATGGAATAAGAAAGGCAATAGGTTTGACTTCAAACGTCAAAGCATATCTCCCTTCTGAGACTAACATGATAAATCTTATAGGAAAAGAGGAGAGTTCTTACTTTGACAAAATCCGATCCAGTAATTCACCGCCTTCACATAACCTGAAAAGGGAAAGTAGAAATTTTATAATCAAAATCTACGGAGATTGGTAAAGTTAATACTTTATAAGATGCAAAGTTGTAGAAAAGGATCAAGATACTCATTTTGACAAGATTCAAAAGGAATATCAGCACTAAAGGAAATCCATTTAAAATGCAGTCAATTTGCAGAACATACTCCATAACTATATACACGAAGGAATCATCTTCAAATGCATTGTAAAACTGAACTACATTCTCGTGACCGCTTAATGCTTGTAATATTTTGACTTCTCGCTTGACATCCTCAACAGCAACCGGAAGTTTCATCTGTCATAAAATGAAAAGAACGATTTAACATCACTAAGTTGGTAGTTAACCACATACACTTATAATGCACAACAATAAAGTCAGAACATATTCCTCCATCCCAGTTCTACACTCTTGACTGATAGATACACTTTTTATGTCTATTCCTGCACTTTTTATGCGAGTAACAGCACATAAAACAAATATAAGTAAGAAACCATTGTCGGATTAACATGACGTTGCTGTGATCTCTAAAAGGAATTAGTGAGCTATCCGATCTTGCAGAACTCAGCAGGCAATCTTCGTAAATCTCAAAATCCCCAAACAAAACCAAGAATATTAACACTAACACCGATCTTATTCAATTACACTAACACAAGTTTAAGGTCTACAAGATCAATAAAAAACCAGAAGAAATTAGTCATATGATTCTTGATCCAAACCCTAGACTTTAATGGTTTTAGCAAGTCCTATCAGCAGCTCACATTATCATAATAAATGCAATCATCAAGCACAAATTAGCTAAACTCCATAATACCCAAATCAAAACCTAAAATGACACAACTTTCCGAATTCCAATCAAAGAACTGACAAAACTCACCTTATTTTTGTCAATTTTCTTGACAGCAACACGATCTCCATTGACTTTATCAGTAGCAACATACGTATACCCAAATTGACCATGACCCAACAACTTCCCAATCGAATACCTCTGATCAAAATCCTTAAGGTACCCAAAATCGGTCCTTTTACCACAAGACAACACTCCATTCTGACGCCTCGAAGCAACCCTCTTTTCCATCTTGCTTTTATGATCATTCGATTGCTGATTCTTACAACCCTCTTTGGTTTTACGCAAATTGGGGTCAGACCCACCTCCATCGGCGGTGGTTTTCGTCCGGCTGTTGGAGCCACTGATCTTGGTGGTTGAAAAACAGCTACCCATTGGTAGTGTGATGAAGATGAATCGAATTGAGTGAATCGATTGATGAATGCATAAGAGGGTAGAGGAGATGTAGTGGGAAACTGAGAAGAAATCAAGAAACGGAAATCATGGAGGTGGATTAAATATAAGAAAGAGGAAAGTTTGGAGGAGATAGGAGGAAAGAGGGGAGATGGTGGTGATGGTGGTCAAAATTTGACTTGTTATTTTGATGTACAACCGTAGAACAGAGTACTAGACACGTTTAATAATAGTTGGATACATCATGGAATAACATCATATTCGAATACATACATCGTGTTTAGATTGATCCATTTAGTTGTCTTGAAAGTTAGATATCCGAAAATTCAAGTATTAGTTTTTAATATTGAATCCGTATTCGAAATTTTGGATATCTAAAATTCGAATATTTGAAATTTTGGATTCGGATTCGGATATCCATTCAGAAATTCGAACTCTTAATTAATATGTATTTTTTAACAATTTTTGTAAAAGTTTAATATTTTTTCTTAAAAAAACTTTTGAATATCTTCTTATAAAAATATACAAAACAGCCGAAAATATCCAAAATTTCTAATTAAATTTATAAAAATATTTTGGGTATCCAAATATCCAAAAATTTCCAAAAACACTATCCGAATCCGAGTCCAAAATTTTGAATATTTCGGATTCGGATATTTTTACATGCCTCTAAGTTTGTGTAATTAAACAGGTTGTGTTTAGATTCATATATTTAACTTGTTTAACTATAAATGTTATAGTCAAACTGTTTAATTAAAAATGATAGTTCAATTAGTTTTCTGGTCGGACATGTCAAGCTTGTCGAACTGGGTTTTAAACCAGATGAAATCATAATTACTATAAAATTTTTATTTAATATTGAAAATAAAACCAAATAAAACTTTAATAATTCTAGAAAAATATTTAAATAAATGCTAGTTACTAATTTTCAAAAACTAGAAATGATCTTGCGCGCGTTGCACGAGTAATTGCATCGCAAACTTGAATATGAAAACCAGAATACAAAAAGTATAGTAACGAGTATCACTCCGATTTCGAACTCGAAGGCATCAAACAAACAGAATGAAAAAAATAATGTCAACAAAATATAAGAAACTTAATAAACGTGTCTATTTAAAATAATTTGTAATTACTAAATAACTTGAAAAATCCAAAAGGGCCAAATATAGAAACCATAAAATTTGGTGACCAAAACCCAAAAACAAATATTCCATGTAGATAAGAGTTCAAAATTATATAGATAGATAATATAACTTTTAAAAATAACATAGAAAGAAGTAAAATAATCCAGAAAATAAAGTAAAAAGATAAAATTTACTTTTATTCATTTTGATTTGGTTTAAATAATGACTTTCATCCAAATACTTTAAAAGTCATTTTTTCCCGTCTAATGATTTCTAATATGTTTCGACTAACTTCAACCCACTAACATTGTTTGTTTTTTCTATTAAATGGAAGAATGGTTTGGTAATTTCATATATAGGGCTAGTTTAGCCATTTCTCATAAAAAGTTTTTAAACATTTAATATAATTCAAGGACCATTTCACCGTAGCCACGGCCACCACTTTTCAAGAAGCTCTGGCGCCCACCGCCACCGCCCACTGCCATTTCAATTCTCTCTCTCTACAAAGCTCATGCTACCGTGGCTACATCACAACTGACGACCACCACCATCATTGAATCTTTCTCTCTTCATCGAAGGGGGTTACGATGGTGGTGGTTTAGGGTTTGATCGAATGGATTGATTTAGGGTTTGGGCCACACTTTCTCTACCAGATCACCACACCACCGCCACAAATAACTACCACTACACAATGTGTTCTTTTCAATTGAATATTGTAATATTTCTTACATGTTGTGTATGAATCAAAAGTCAAATTAAGCTTATGTTTAACATGTGGTAATTTAGTTGTAGCTATGTGCAAACTATTATAATCAATTAGTCATGACTTTAAAGAATGTATAAACATCTGCATAATTCACTTTCAGTTGTACCTCTAAAACCAATTGGAAATCAAAATCTTTCTGATATTGACATTTGCTTATTCCATTTGTTATTTATTTGATATGTTATATGTTCTTTTTGGCTAAAATTTGTAATGTTTCTTACATTTGGTATATGAATCACAAGCCAAATTAAGGTTATGTTTAGGATATGGAAATTCAATCATAGTTGTGTAGAAATTACTAGTCAATTGATCATGACTTTAAAGTAGGGGTGTTCAATGTTTGAATTGAATTCGAAAAATTCGAAATTCAATTCGAGCCGATAATCATTGAATCGAAATTCGATTCGAAATTTTAAATTCGAATTCGATTCGAAGTCTAATTATTGAATTCAAATCGAATTACGAATTTATGATTTTCAATTCGATTAAAACTAGAAATTCATATACTTACACTTATTTATATAATATATTAATTTAGAAATATGCATATAAGAAAACTATGATTTAAGAGTTCAAAAAATATATAATCTAAAATTTTAAATCTTAATTGGTATCTTTTGATTAATTTAGAACTTAAATAATTTTATATGTTATGCTTATTTATTATTTTGAATATTTGATATTAGATCTTTCAAATAAATTATAAAAATATCGCTCGACTAATTATTTTTTAATAAATACAAATCAAATAGATTCAAATTCGATTCGAATTCGAACTTATCTTTTTCGAATTCAAATCAGATTTGAATCCTGTTTTGAATTTTAAAATTCGACTTATTCGACTAGATTAACTCGAATTCAATTTGATTCGATGAACACCCCATACTTAAAGTTTATGTAAAGAAAAGACACTCCCATTGTGCTTATCATAGATATAGGTTTCTCAAAATATCAAAAACTAGGGTTAATAAGACGATTGGTTCCTATGCTTTGCCTATATTGCAATATTGGTCCCAACTTTTGAGAAATTACAAGTTTGGTTCCAACTGTTTATCAAACCGTAACATTATCGGTCTCTGACACTAACTTCTGTTAAGTCTTTCAGTTAAGTGAAGGTGAAAAGTCTAAAATACTTTTAAACTAAAATACTCTTTATATTTAAAAAATAATAACTTCCAAATATAACATGGGTCCTATTTTTACCCCACCCCGCCCCACCCTACTCCTCCCCTCTTGTTGTACTCCCCACCACCGCACCTTTACCGCCGGCCGCCACCATTATCACCGGCTAACCATCACCGGGATCTACCATCACCATAATTGCCGACGACATCCGCCTCTATATATAAGCACAACGACCTTCCCAAACCCCCACCCCCACTGTTGATCATCCATAACTATCACCATCACCGGCCCCCTACCTCTGTCATACTCCACCACCACCACAACCACCATCGTCACACTCTACCATCATTATCATCGCACCTTTAACACTGCTGTCCATTTTGATTCGATTTTAACCGATAATTTCTTGAGTCTAGTGATTTTGGTTAGATCTACGCCTGATAAGGTGGTGATTTGAGACGGTGGTCCTCATGCGTCGAATAGGAAGAAGACAATGAACAGTCTTTCTATTGAACATGGTGACGTAGGACGATGATGAAGGTGGTGGTGGACGACGATGGTGGGTTACGGGGATGGTGGAACGATGGTTGGTTTGTGGAGGATGCGGCAGAGGTGGGTTCATATCATGATTATGGGTTCGAACGGAGGTGGGTTCAAGCTGAGGATGCGGCGGTGTTGGTACGGTGGTATGATGTCCGGTGGTGTTGATGCGTGGTGTGTATGTGCAGGTTTTCTTCACTTATATATATATATATATAGGAGTTGGTTAAAATAAAAAAAAAGGATTTCCCTAAAAAATGTAAGAAACAATCCTAGCCTTCCATTTTAAAAATCAATGTTAAAAATGAGTTGCTACAGTACCCGGAAGGGCATATTAGTAATTTTACACAATCCTTCAAAACATAAAATCAAATTTTGAGAATGGGAAGCGACGATACGGTTACCTTCTCCATTTTTCGCTGGATGATTTGCCGAAGAAATTCACCGATTTTATGAAAGAAATGAAGAAATCTACCACGAATACTGAGAGTAAGTTCATTATTGTGGTAATGACATTGTATTGTACTGATTTCATATATAATCATTAGTCATTTGATTTTTTTTGGATTACAGGGCAAAATCGAGTTCAAACAAGGAGTAATTCACGAAACCCTAGTCAAATAGCATCAAAATTGGTTACGAACATCAAAGGTAATTGTCGAAATTTGTTTAATTTGATGATGGAGAAGGTGCTGGTTCAGTACCAAACGCGAAAACCCTAGAAATAATATCAGTTGATCACTATGATTATTGCGATTATCGTTAATGAAATCCTAATTAAAAAGCATCCAAATCGGTTACTGATTTGATTTTTTTTGGATTGTAGGGCAAAATCGACTTCAAACAAGGAGTAATTTACAAAATCCTAAACAAATAACACAGAAATCGGTTACAAACATCAAAGGTAATTCTTGTAACTTGTTTAATTTTATGATCGCTAATGTACTTGTTTAGCATGAAGTGATATTGTCATTTATGTGATGGTTTAGCATTGACAAATCATCAACTGATATCGTCATTTATGCATTCATACTGTTATTATGAAAAAATGTCATCAAACTTTAGTATAATTACTATGTGTTGTTTTCGTGGTATAAATGACAAATCATGAACTGATATTGTTTAATTTGATGATGGCGAATGTACTTGTTTCAACTATCAAAAGCGATAAAGTGAGAAATAATATCAATTGATCCTTGTGTTTTTGCTGATTATCGTTAATGAAGTTACATAGAATCAATGACAAATCATGAACTGATATTGTCATTTATGTCATGGTTTAGCATTTTCAAATCATGAACTGATATAAGCATTTATGCATTCAGTGTACTGTTATTATAAAAAAGGTCATCAAACGATAAAGTGAGAAATAATATCAATTGATCCTTGTGCTATTTTGTAGTTTAGTAATAATCTGTGCTAAATATCTCAATCATCTAATGAGTTGTAGTTTGGTAATGATCTGTGTTAGTGGATATATTTTGTAGTGTAATAAAAGTTTAGTATATTTCATCTTGTGTTGTTTAATAGAATTAATAACATAAAAGCATGAACTGAGAATGTGTACTATATGGCATAAAAGCATGTATTAAATATGTGCTACTTATCTCATAAAACAGTGTTGTTTCGATTCATATGTGCTAATTATCTCAATAATTTAATGATTTTTTGTTTGGTAATGATCTGTGTTAGTACAAAAACTTTATCAACAAGAATGCTCGGATGATGATTTTGAAAATCCACCAGTCTGTACTGAAGTAAGGACAAGAGAAACGTCATCAACAGTACAAATGTCACGTAAGCAAACAAACAAAGATTTTGTACCGTTTAGCACAAAGAGAATTTGATTAAGAAACTCACCAATAAGCTTGTGCGAGCTCGTAAAGATATTAACACCAGAGCAGCTTAAAGTGGTGGATGACATGGGATTTTCCATTATAATATCATTCAACATAAAGAAATTACCAACACGTCTAGGATACTGGTTAGTATCAAACTATGATCATACATGCAACACGTTAAATCTTGGAACACATGACATAAAGATAACACCAACACTAGTACATGATGCTCTTGGAATTCCTCTAGGAAAAAAAGAATTGAAAGAGTTACTGAAGCCTAAAGAGCCTGATGAAATTGTCCAAGAATGGAAGACACAATTTGGTAAGGAAGTTGGGTTGGTGGCAATAAAAGATGTGAATGAAATAATAAAATCTTCTGGTACAGAAAGAATGTTTAAGTTGAACTTCCTAGTCATATTCAATAGCATCATGGTAGAAACAACACAAGGTGCAAAAGTAAATATGAAGTTCCCTACATCATTGAAAGAAGAGGAAATAAAAGCAAAAGAGTAGAATTGGTGCAGTTACGTAATCAAATGCTTAAATAGAACGGTGGAAAAGTGGAACGGAACACAACACTGCAATGGACCTCTCACATTTCTTAAGGTATGTTACCTTAAAAGTATAATTTATATTTAGCATATTGATGTATGAAATATACTAACACTATGTTATACTCTTATATAGCTAGTATATGCTCATGACACGTATAATCGAACAAATCCAAGGGAAAAAAGAAACCCAACAATCATGTTCAATACAACAAAAATATTTGTTGAGCTAGAGAATAATATGGTGTGCAAAGAAGCTGAAGTAGAAAAGAGTTTGGTTAGAAAAAATAAAAAAGCATATATGTACAACAGAAAGCAGTACTAAAAGAAAAAGAGATGGTGAAGAAGGAAAAAAAATAGAGAGTCGATGGTAAAAAGAAAGAAGGAAGATGAAAAGGATGTTTCTATAAGAAGGGAAGATAAAGACAAAGTTGAAGACAAAAACAATGATAAGCAGATTGTTGAATATAAAGAAGATGAAGGGGAAATAAAGCTTGGGGATGCTGATACAGACTTTGATTTACCGTGTCATCATTGATGACGAAGAAAACACCTACAAAAAATAAAAGCAGCAAAAGAGAAAAAGAAGGTGAAGAAAAAGGAAATTCAAAAGAAGATCATGTTCTTGAAGGAGAAGAAGAACATGTTGATATAATACCAACAAATGATTATTGGGAAAACCAGTCATTCTTTAAAGAAGCAACCGGTTCACTTGAAGGACTTTCAGCCTATGCACCTTTTGAGTTGTTGTCAAAACCAGCACATCCAAGAAATGAACAGGTATGAATGTTAACTAAATCCTTTAGTTATGTACAATAAAACAACAAGCCTATCTGATGTGTGTTTATTAAAATAATATTACTAATTGCAAGAGTAGGTTCATCTGATTAGAAGGAAAATGAAGGAGCTTGATGAGTTTGTTGATAGCATGGAGGAATTGATAAAAGAATGCTTCCAAAATCATAAAACAAATGATGATATCTTTGTAGCTGGGAATGGGAAGAGAAATTAACAAGGTACAAGGATAAGTACACAACACCAGAGATAGAAAAAAGAAAAGGAGTTCAAACAGGTGGTTTGAATACTGAGTGTGAAGGAAAAGATAATAAAGGAGGAGATAATGAAGAGGAAATTGATCAACAACCTGATTATAATAAAAGCAGCACCAAAATCTCTGATGTTGTGAATGCTTTAAAAAAATTAGGCGAAGCAGAAGAAGAATATGATTTGGTAGAAGAGAAAAAAGGTACAAGCATCGGAGAAGAAGAACATGATATGGTTGTAGAAGAAGATGGTGAACAAGAAGATAAAGTTAAAGCAGTACTTTTGATAGTGGTTGAGCCAGCATTTGATGATGATGTGAAAAAGCCAAAATGTTCCTGTGCAACAAATCTTGCAGATGCCTGTCGTTCTCCTTTTGGCCAACGTGTTGTTCGACTAGAAGAAAAAAGGATAAAACTTGAACAAAATGTTGTTGAATGGATATTCTTAGCAACCGGTGGAATATGGTATGTCTTTAATTTACTTGATTAAAATAGTTTTATAACTATAAATTAATGTTAAAACTAAAATTTATAGTAAATAACACAGGGAATTCGTATTCAAGACTGCATTTAGAATTAAATTTTCAAGAATTTGCATGGAGTCATTTTATCACGAGGAATACATACATGCGAATGTACTAAGCTCATGATCACTAATTCTAAACAACCATGAACAATACGAAAACAAGAACAAGCCAAGAAGACTTTTTTGTCCGTGCAACATGATGGTATGATAACTATCTTATATTTTTTTGAAAACAGTACAATGTTTATTGTGTTGTTTTTCATTTGTACTTATTTATGTTAGTTTGATATAACAATGTTTAGTTTAAAATAGTTAGAAAAGTACTGTTTATCTTTTTTATATTGTTTTAAAGAATAAATGGTATATTGTGCTAGTTGACAATTTAATTAGTTGAAAATGTAAATAGTGTACTGTTTTGCTCTATGGTGCTATTTGAAAATGTAATTTTTTGTGTTAAAAAGGGTCAAACTGAAATGTGCTATTTAATAGTGTACTGTTTTGCTTTATTGTACTGTTTTCTAAAACTATATGGTAAAACATTGTTAAGTGTAAAAAAAGGTTCAAGAAGTACTGTTTAGGGTATTGTGCTGTTTAGTATCAAAACATCACATTTCATTAGCTTTAGTCTTAACATGTAACTAACATGATATTTGAAATTTATTTTATGATTGGATAGGGGAAAACAATTTCAAGCCAAGAATGAGTAAAGAAGAAAAGCTGAAGAATTTCACTAAAAACATTCAAAACGTTATCGGTACCTCAATGTACGGCACAATTAGTGAGGTTGACATGTTATTCATACCAATTCTACAAGACAAACACTACTATGTTGTGTGTTTTAATCTCAAAACACCAGCCATTGTGGTCCTTGACAACATGTTATACAAAAAAGGTAGAAAAATGAAAGCTAAGCATGGGACACGTATGAAACACTGGTAAAATGTATAAAAATAAAATATAGCTTTCATATATTGTATTGTACTAATTTCAAAGTATTTGTTTATAGAAATCAATATTTTGTGAATACTTGGAGAAAGAATATCCTTTAATGAAAGACAGGATCCTATCAAAAGACATTGAGCTGTTAGAAATGCCATGGAGAACACAGAACAATTTCGTAGATTGTGGAATTTTCGCCATGAGACATATGGAAACATATTATGGGACTTCAATCAAATATTGGGAGTGTGGCTTGGCAAATGAATCTAAAGAACAAAAGCAACAACTTGTTGATCTAAGGTACAAGTATGTCACAAAGATACTATTGGCAGACATTAACATGCAACATTTTCAAGTCATAACTGAATTCAAGAAGTATGAATCATTAGATCTACTTGAAAAGGAAATGATAAAGCTGAAAGCTCAAGAAAGAATAAAGGAAAGAGCAAATAAATCTATAGACTGAATGTGTTTGTTGATGTGAAGGTTAAAGCATAAAATGTTTCATGTATGTATCACTTGGAATGTAGTTTAGTAGTGTCATGTATGTATCACTTGTAATGTAGTTTATTATGTTTTGTTGTTTGAAATGCTTTAATAACAATACGTATTTGAATAAAAGTATCAATTAGTTTACTATGTTGTGTTGTTTGGAATGTAGTTTACTATGTCGTGCTGTTTGAAATGCTTTAATAACAGTGCGTATTTGAAATGCTTTAATTCACTTGGAATGTATTTGTTAATGTTAGTTGGAATACAAGTTAAATTCTACTACAGCATAAAAGCACATGGTATTTGCTATTGCATAAAATTCTCTTTTACAATTAGTTTGAATTGTTTCAAAATAACAAATGTTACGAATGATGAAAATGAAAACAACACATGAATTTATTTAATGCTACTAGAAATCTCCAGTTACAAAAGAACATGTATGGAAATTGATTTAATAATAGGTATAAAACATAAGATACATACGTACTTATAAATCTGAAACATTTCCATCCGCATCCTCGTTCGAATAAGCAGCACCACCATCCTTGTACTTGGAACAATTACGAATATTATGTCCTTTCTTTCCACAGCCAGAACAAGTTCTATTTTTTCTCCTGTTGCGAGAAGCCGCTAGCTCTTCTAAAGACTTAAAATGTTTATGAGAACCCGAGCCTTTATTTTTAATTCCAACAGGTACACGAACAATGATAGAGGATGGCTGATCGCTTCCAACATAATTTGCAAATTTCTCATTCTTGTTTACTGGTTCAGAATGTACAAATGAAGAATCAACCCTAGACTTGACATCCTTGAGTTGATCACAGTATATAGATAACTGGTCTACGTCTGTGACAAGACGATTTAAAATATACTTAGTACAGTATTTGACGTCACGAACCATTTTGTCAACACGCTCAAAATTGCCACCGAGACCAGCACGATCAACCAAAGAGTGGATCGATTTGTTGGGAACAACATCTCTTGTCCATCTTTTCATAATATACTTTTGCGGGAACTCATTCACACCACAAAGCCTTAAGACATAAAATATATGCCTGCACAACAGACCGTACTGCTCATACCTGTTACAACTGCATTTAATTTCCATATCCTTTTCTTTAAATATCACCTAAAAAAACAAATTAAGATTCAACAAAAAAAATAACTAGTGGTATAATTTGAATGTAAATCAGCACATTTAAAAATAATATAAAAAATACCTCGTATATGCGAGGGACATCCACTTTTAGGTCTTTAATAAGGAATTTGACATAATCATCAACTGATTCAAAACTCATACACATACATTCATTGACAGCATAATAGATTTCACCTTGAACGTCATAGAAAATTTCTCTTGTATAAATCTTATCAGCCTACTATTCTAACTCATAATTATTAATCATGTCAGGTGTTGTATACCTAGTGTCGTGATCATTTTTTCTGTGGGTGAACCTTTGGGACTCCATAGCAGTTTCAAAATGACTCAAAAACTCTAACAATGACAAACTTGTGTTGCTTAGCTGTCCAAAAAAATGGTTTTCACTTTTTGACATGTCGTACGCATAAGACCAGACATAGGCTCATTACAGTAGAAAGCTGGTATCCAGTCAGATCTCATTTCAAACATGTCAGCCAACCATTTGTTGTTGATTAGGTTAAAATCCATCATAACATAGGTCCAAAGTCTCTCAAATTCATCAGGTTCAAGAGAATCAGTCCAAACAATATCACATATCCTACGTTTAAAAGTCTTATCCCTTGATAATTTTGTACCAACCTATTAAAAAATTAGAAAGTGTAGAAAAGTGAACAAAAAACACATAGAGTATATAATATATAAAACAACACAACATTTAAATATAAAATTACAGACTGACCTTAACAGAAACTTTCTTCATTATGTGCCACATACATAATCTGTGTCTTGTATTTGGAAAGACAATTTCAATAGCTATTTTCATTGCCGGATCCTGATCAGTTACAACAACCTTAGGATCAATACCAAAAGATTTTTGAAATGATAAAAGTAGCCATTTGTAAGAATCTGCAGTCTTTGAAGATGTAAGGCCCCGTTTCCGGAACGCTTACAAATTGGACCGTCATCGCATAAAACATTTTAAAACATACATTACATTTGCAGCGGAATTCAAAAACTTTCATTTATAATTAAAACATGTCATTTCATTACATTACATCATTCTTTTACATATCAAAAGACAATAACATGTCAAAATATGGATGCCATCCTCAAAACGCTCCCAGTAGCTTATGCATCCATGCCTGCAACTCCTCAGCATCAACAATATCCCTGCCAACTATTATGCATACAAAAAGTCAGCGAGGCTGAGTGAGTTCTAGTTTTATAAATAAAGTATTTTACTTTCGTTAAAACATAACCTTTATGTTCGTTCGTGATCACACATCATACGTACACGTTGATAATAATTATTATTATCTTCATCATCGTTCATCATCAAATAATACATACTTACTATCATATGAATCCTACCTCATGAAATACCCCCGACTCATGTCCGAAGACTGATACTGTGCTGGGGCCTGTAAACAAACCCCCAACTCATGTCCGAAGACTAACACAGTACCGGGGTACGCGACAAGGATCCCATCTCGTATGCAATACCCCCGACTCATGTCCGAAGATTGATACTGTGCCAGGGCCTGTAAACAAACCCCCGACTCATGTCCGAAGACTGAAACAGTACCGGGGTGAGCAACAAGACCTCATCTCCTTCACATGCCATCCTGTCTCATGCAATAACCCCGACTCATGTCCGAAGACTGATACTGTGTCGGGGCCTGTAAACAAACCCCCGACTCATGTCTGAAGACTGACACAGTACCGGGGTACGTGACAAGGATCTCATCGTACGTTACTTCCATTCTCATCGTTCGTTATCTTCCACTTTTGTTACATAATACTTTACGAACATACATACATCATACCACGTAAAGTCATAACATAATACATAACGTATTATATAACATAAGACATACATTTTGAAAACCGTTTAACGAAGAAAGATAACACATCAGACACACACACACATCATAAACCTCATCACATCATCATGCATACATCAAGCATAAGCCATCACATCACAATAGAACCAATGCCAACCATCTACCCCTTAAAACCCTCAGAAAACCCTAAGTCCAAAATAAGGCACATGAAACATTTCAGGCGTATGAGCATAAAAATTCTAAGTATAAAAGTCTGGGCGCATTACAACTATGTAGGTGCATTACCACTATGCAGGCGCATGAGCCCTGCTTAGGCGCATCAACACTTAGGCGCATGAGCAACTCTAAGCGCATAAGTACTATTTGGGCGCATGACCAACACAGGCGCATCAACACTTATTCTGGGCGCATGAACCACTGTTCAGGCGCATATCTACTATTTGGGCGCATCACCTTAGGCATATGAGGACAGTTAGGCGTATGAGAACTTTTTGAAAATTTCTAAACTTCCATAAACACCTGAAACCTTTCTAAACTACCCAAACGCAGATCTAACATACTAAGGCTCTTAAAACATACTAACAACAATTCTAACCACCAAAACAACATCAAAACTTACATTCACATAACATCATTCGAACAAAATGCAGAAACATTCGGTTAACTCTTTAAAACGTTATTCGGTATGCATAATAGCCCCAAGAAGTTGAAAATCAGTAAAAGAGGGGTTCTGGAACTCACCTGGTCACAAAAAGAAGCTTCACGCTAAGTATGCCCACGTTACACAGTCTGCATATAAGTTGACATGCAAACAGGTCATTTCTACATAGTTTTGGCAGTAGTTTCACTGACAGTTTCGCTGACAGTTCTCTGCCAGTTTCACTGACAGTTTCTTTGCTAGTTTCTCTGACAGTTTCGCTGATAGTTTCTCTGCTTGTTTCTCTGACAGTTTCGCTGATAGTTTATCTGCTAGTTTCTCTGACAGTTTAGCCCAACTTTGGTTGGAATTCTATGGCTGTGAAGTTACCAGTGAAACTATAGTTTCGCTAGAAGAATCCACAGTTTCGCTGGAAGAACTGACAGTTTCTCTGGACGAACTGACAGTTTCTCTGGATGAACTGACAGTTTCTCTCGACGCATAAAAATGATGATCCAGCCCATTTTAACCCAAAACTTCAACTTTTACATCCAAATCCTTAGTTTTTCATCCATGAACTTATATCTAAGCTTTTTACATGATTTTATCCATAAAACATGACTTTCGTATGATTTTTGCCACTTTTCAAAACCCCAAAACCCTAGAATTCGGGTATGATCTAAAGAGGCACTTGGGTGATGATTCTTATCTGGATTCTTGCTCTTTTCTTGTTGTTTGATGTCCAAAAACACAGATCTTCAATCCTTTGTTCTACAAAGCCTCAAATCTTCACTTTCTCTCTCTCCTTTCTCTCTCTAGAAAGTGGGTTGTTTGAGTTGCAAATGAGGATGAATATGGCTGGTATGAGCTATTTATAGGAGTGATTATGAGCCCTTATGCCCATCTAACACATAGCCCATTATTATCAAACGGTTTGTTTTGACTTTTCTGGGGCGTTACAGAAGATAACAAAGTAGCACCAAATGTGACATTACGACGATGATTATCGATTCCAGTAAATGGAACAAAAACCTTGTCGTACCTAATACCAAAAATAGCATGCATAAAAGAAGTTACACAAATATAAAAAAGAAATCATACAAAACAATAAAAAAAATAGTACAAGAAGTCTTGTACCTGTTAGTACGAAATGTCACATCAAAAGATACAACATCACCAAATGTATAATAATTTCAATTAATATCTTCATCAGCCCAAAATAAACCAGCAAGAACCCCTCCATCACTAGTATAATACTCAAATGAAAAATCCGGTAAATATTCCTTCTTATTCATTAGATGATGTACAACCATCTCAGCATCAAATTCACCAACAAAAAGATTAAGATCCCTTTTGAAGTTTTTAAAATCAGTAATAGTTGCCCCAACCTCCTCAAAACCACCATACATAACTCTCATCAAGTTAAATGCCTTTACTGGACCAATATTCATATTTGAAAAATCAACAAAATTTGTTCTTGAGTTACCGTAATATTTCTATTTGCACATAGTAAATGACAATCCTCAGCATCAACAAATGGATGATTATGTTCTTCGACAAAACCATAAACTTCATAAACCTTTAAACATTTAAACGAATACGAATGTGGGCATTGCAACCCGTACGCTTGGATGGTCGCCTCCTACGATCTTTTGATTTCTTATTAAAAGCAGCATTATCATTAACAGTATCAACCTTCTGAAAAGTTTTATGACCCTCCTTTGCACAAACCATATATTTTATCTGTATAACACCTTCCTTTTCGTATTGTGTAATTTAAGAACGGTAAAACCTCCTAACTTAGCATACGCACAGTAGAAATTAAAGCTTCATCGACAGAGGAAAACACCATACCAATTTTAGGTTTATATGATTCAGCAACATTGGGCTTGTAATACTTTTTACCAGTACTAGGTGAAAAGAGGGGTTCTAGAACTCACCTGGTCACAACAAGAAGCTTCACGCTAAGTATGCCCACGGTACACAGTCTGCATATAAGTTGACATGCAAACAGGTCATTTCTACATAGTTTTGGCAGCAGTTTCGCTGACAGTTTCGCTGACAGTTTCTCTGCCAGTTTTGCTGACAGTTTCTCTGCTAGTATCTCTAACAGTTTCTTTGATAGTTTCGCTGATAGTTTCTCTGCTAGTTTCTCTGACAGTTTCTCTGCTAGTTTCTCTGACAGTTTCGCCCAACTTTCGTTGGAATTCTATGGCTGTGAAGTTACCAGTGAAACTATAGTTTCGCTAGAAGAATCCACAGTTTCGCTGGAAGAACTGACAGTTTCTCTGGACGAACTGACAGTTTCTCTGAACGAACTCACAGTTTCTCTCGACGCATAAAAATGATGATCCAGCCCATTTTTAACCAAAAACTTCAACTTTTTACATCCAAATCCTTAGTTTTTCATCCATGAACTTATATCTAAGCTTTTTACATGATTTTATCCATAAAACATGACTTTCGTATGATTTTTGCCACTTTTCAAAACCCAAAACCCTAGAATTCGGGTATGATCTAAAGAGGCACTTGGGTGATGATTCTTACCTGGATTCTTGCTCTTTTCTTGTTGTTTGATGTCCAAAAACACAGATCTTCAATCCTTTGTTCTACAAAGCCTCAAATCTTCACTTCTCTCTCTCCTTTCTCTCTCTAGAAAGTGGGTTGTTTGAGTGCAAATAAGGATGAATATGGCTGGTATAAGCTATTTATAGGAGTGATTATGAGCCCTTACGCCCATCTAACACATAGCCCATTATTATCAAACGGTTTGCTTTGACTTTTTTTGGGCGTTACAAGTCTACCCCCTTATTTAGGTTTCGTCCTCAAAACCTGTCAGTGGTTAAACAGATAAGGGTAATGTTGCCTCATCTCTTCATCAGTTTCCCAAGTGGACTCGGACCCCTTATCCAACTACTCTTACAGCTGAGTCATTAATTCCTTCATCTTTAAGGGAGCTAGATGATACGGCGCCTTAGCAACATGTTGGGCACCAGGTATCAGATCGATCCGGAACTCGATCTCGCGGTCCGATGGCACACCTGGTAGATCCTCCGGGAATACGTCTGGGAAGTCACACATGACTGGTACGTCGGACCATCGTGGTACTGACGCATCCACATCTTTCACATAAACCAGGTAGGCATTACATCCACGCCTCATGCACTTCTCTACCACCACCATTGAGATTTCCTTCGAAACCATACTGACCCTATCACCGTAAATAGCCACCGAACTCCCACCAGGCGTGGTCAAAAAAATCATTTTCTTATGACACACGGTGTTTGCCTCATAGGCTGCTAGCCAATCCTTCCCAACGCACGCATTAATTCACCTAGATTCATCCTGAACAGTCTAGCAGGAAACACGTGCTCTCCTAATTCTATCGCGCAATCCTCTAGGGCATCAGGTATCCTAGTGGACTTACCAATAGCAATTTCTACATCGAAGGGCTCATCGACCTTCCTACTCCTAACGTGCAACTTATCACAGAAGGCAGCAGGAATGAAACTACTACTAGCACCACAATCAAAGCACAGATGCACAATTTAATTTACTAGAAACGTACCTGATGTCATGCCGGAGTCAATTCTAGCCTCCTCTCGGTCATATTGAATGCTCTGACCTTCATCCACTGCTCTCCTTCCTTACATCAGAGCTTTCTGCCCTCGACTTCTTGCAGTCCCTGCTCATGTGTCCAGTCTCGCCACAGTCGTAACATTTACTCATGTGACAATCCCTCGCCCTGTGGCCCTCTTTTCTATATTGGAAGCAGATGTTCGATCCCCACCTGCACTCCCCCTCGTGGCCTCTACCACACTTCTTGCATACTTCCTCTCTCCCTGTTACCATTTTCCGATCATCGACCCTCATCGTCTTACCTCCAGCCATAAATCCACCATCATTATCCCGCCTTCCATTCCCATTCTTAGCATAGCCCCGCTCCTTCTCTTCATCCATTATCGCCACCGCCTCTCGCTCGTCATACAGCCTCCCCGCTAGGTCGACCACCAACCTAAATGTACTTGGCCGGGCAGCGATCAGATGTCTGCGGATATCTGTCGGCAGACCTTGAATGTACCTCTTGATCTTTCGTGACACAGGCGTCACCTAATCTGGCACCAGCCTTGCCATCTCGTTGAACTTCGTTGTATACTGTTGGTGCATCATCGTTCCCGCCTCTAACTATAGGAACTCTCTCTCAACTTTGTCAAGCTCCTTATGAGGGCAAAATTCCACAATTACCAACCTTCAGCTCCTTCCACCTCATCCTCCTGATTGCCCTGATACCCTTAGCCTGGACAATGTTGTCCCACCAGCATAAGGCTGAATCCATAAATGAGTGGGTAGCAAACTTCACCTTCTGATCCTCGCGGCACTCGCTGATATCGAGTACCACCTCCATCTCCCTCACCCAACTGTGAGCAGCCGCAGCGCTCTCATTCCCACCAAATGTAGGGGCCTACACCTTTGGAATGCTCCATAGCTGCACCCCTTCACAGTCTCCGGCATAGCTTCCTCATCGTCACTTGAGACAACCATATCTGTTTCTGGTTGCTCCCTTCCCCTTAAACCTCCTTCCTCGCCTCCTCGTCTAGCGGTCTTCCTCTTCTCACCCTCCTTCTTCTCATCCTCTTTCACAGCTCTAATGACCTCAGTCACCACAGACGGCAGAATCGTCTGCATGACCTGATGAACCTCCTCGACCACCGACTCTTTCATTGAGGCTCTCAGATTGGCACTCTCGTCTTCACCATCCTGGTGACGAAGCTCTGGCTCTTCAGGAGCCGTCTCAGCAGTCTTGGCCCTGCTCCTCGTAACACGCGACCTAACACCACGTCCACCACGACCACCACCTCGCGAAGCCTCAGAAGGCATACCGCCAGCCATCTAGAACACTACAAGATTTAAACACCAACACGGTCAATCAAAGTAATAGCTCGAGTTATGTCAAGTATTGTAAGTCCCTAATCATAGTGGCCAGTTATGATTAGCCACTTACTTTACTCTTCTTTCCCTAAGCATTTCCTATCCTGACTACATCAGTATCTAAATCTACACAAAAGCACATAAACCACATAACACGCGCACATAATTCACCTTTTCATTAACTTACATAAAACATTTACGTAAAACCTTTACCTGCAGGCACGTAACTGGCATCCCTTTCCTTTAGTCCCATTCTCAGTTTAGATTAGGTTTTTGAAAATATTTACCCAATTCTCTTAAACTTTGGCTCTGATACCAACTTGTAAGGCCCCGTTTCCGGAACGCTTACAAATTGGACCGTCATCGCATAAAACATTTTAAAACATACATACATTTGCAGCGGAATTCAAAACTTTCATTTATAATTAAAACATGTCATTTCATTACATTACATCATTCTTTTACATATCAAAAGACAATAACATGTCAAAATATGGATGCCATCCTCAAAACGCTCCCAGTAGCTTATGCATCCATGCCTGCAACTCCTCAGCATCAACAATATACCTGCCAACCATTATGCATACAAAAAGTCAGCGACGCTAAGTGAGTTCTAGTTTTATAAATAAATTACTTTACTTTCGTTAAAACATAACCTTTAAATTCGTTCGTGATCACACATCATACGTACACGTTGATAATAATATTATTATCTTCATCATCGTTCATCATCAAATAATACATACTTACTATCATATGAATCCTGCCTCATGTAATACCCCCGACTCATGTCCGAAGACTGATACTGTGCCGGGCCTGTAAACAAACCCCAACTCATGTCCGAAGACTGACACAGTACCGGGGTACGCAACAAGGATCCCATCTCGTATGCACACCCCCGACTCATGTCCAAAGACTGATACTGTGCCGGGGCCTGTAAACAAACCCCCGACTCATGTCTGAAGACTGAGACAGTACCGGGGCGAGCAAGATAACGTATTATAAACATAATACATACATTTTGAAAACCGTTTAACGAAGAAAGATAACACATCAGACACACACACATCATAAACCTAATCACATCATCATGCATACATCAAGTATAAGCCATCACATCACAACAGAACCAATGCCAACCATCTACCCCTTAAAACCCTCAGAAAACCCTAATTCCAAAATAAGGCACATGAACATTTCAGGCGCATGAGCATAAAATTCTGAGTATAAAAGTCTGGGCGCATTACAACTATGTAGGCGCATTACCACTATGCAGGCGCATGAACCCTGCTTAGGCGCATCAACACTTAGGCGCATGAGTAACTCTGGGCGCATGAGCACTATTTGGGCACCTGACCAACACAGGCGCATCAACACTTATTCTGGGCGCATGAACCACTGTTTCAGGTGCATTTCCACTATTTGGGCGCATCACCTTGGGCGCATGAGGACATTAGGCGTATGAGAACTTTCTAAAAATTTCTAAACTTCCATAAACACCGAAACCTTTCTAACACTATCCAAACGCAGATCTAACATACTAAGGCCCTTAAAACATACTAACAACAATTCTAACCACCAAAACAACATCAAACTTACATTCACATAACATCATTCGAACAAAATGCAGAAACGATCGGTTAACTCTTTAAAACGTTATTTGGTATGCATAATAGCGCCAAGAAGTTGAAAATCAGTAAAAGAGGGGTTCTGGAACTCACCTGGTCACAACAAGAAGCTTCACGCTAAGTATGCCCACGGTACACAGTCTGCATATAAGTTGACATACAAACAGGTCATTTCTACATAGTTTTGGCAGCAGTTTCGCTGATAGTTTCACTGACAGTTTCTCTGCTAGTTTCTCTGCCAGTTTCGCTGACAGTTTCTCTGCTAGTTTCTCTGACAGTTTCGCTGATAGTTTCGCTGCTAGTTTCTCTGACAGTTTCGCTGACAGTTTCTCTGCTAGTTTCTCTAACAGTTTCGCCCAACTTTCGTTGGAATTCTATGGCTGTGAAGTTACCAGTGAAACTATAGTTTCGCTAGAAGAATCCACAGTTTCGCCGGAAGAACTGAGAGTTTTTCTGAACGAACTCACAGTTCTCTCGACGCATAAAAATGATGATCCAGCCCATTTTAACCCAAAACTTCAACTTTTTATATCCAAATCCTTAGTTTTTCATCCATGAACTTATATCTAAGCTTTTTACATGATTTTATCCATAAAACGTGACTTTCGTATGATTTTTGCCACTTTTCAAAACCCCAAACCCTAGAATTCGGGTATGATCTAAAGAGGCACTTGGGTGATGATTCTTATCTGGATTCTTGCTCTTTTCTTGTTGTTTGATGCCCAAAAACACAGATCTTCAATCCTTTGTTCTACAAAGCCTCAAATCTTCACTTTCTCTCTCTCCTTTCTCTCTCTAGAAAGTAGGTTGTTTGAGTTGCAAATGAGGATGAATATGGCTGGTATGAGCTATTTATAGGAGTGATTATGAGCCCTTACGCCCATCTAACACATAGCCCATTATTATCAAACGGTTGTTTTGACTTTTCTGGGGCGTTACAGAAGATAACAAAGCAGCACCAAATGTGACATTACGATGATGATTATCGATTCCAGTAAATGGAACAAAAACCATGTCGTACCTAATACAAAAAATAGCATGCATAAAAGAAGTTACACAAATATAAAAAAAATCATACAAAACAATAAAAAATAGTACAAGAAGTCTTTTACCTGTTAGTACGAAATGTCACATCAAAAGATACTACATCACCAAATGTATAATAATTTCATTTAATATCTTCATCAGCCCAAAATAAACCAGCAAGAACCCCTCCATCACTAGTATAATACTCAAATGAAAAATCCAGTAAATATTCCTTCTTATTCATTAGACGACGTACAACCATCTCAGCATCAAATTCACCAACAAAAAGATTAAGATCCCTTTTGAAGTTTTTAAAATCAGTAATAGTTGCCCCAACCTCCTCAAAACCACCATACATAACTCTCATCAAGTTAAATGCCTTTACTGGACCAATATTCATATTTGAAAAATCAACAAAAAGTTGTTCTTGAGTTATTGTAATATTTCTATTTGCACATAGTAAATGACAATCCTCAGAATCAACAAATGGATGATTATGTTCTTTGACAAAACCATAAACTTCATAAACCTTTAAACATTTAAACGAATACGAATGTGGGCATTGCAACCCGTACTCTTGGATGGTCGCCTCCTACGATCTTTTGATTTCTTATTAAAAGCAGCATTATCATTAACAGTATCAACCTTCTAAAAAGTTTTATGACCCTCCTTTGCACAAACCATATATTTTATCTGTATAACACCTTCCTTTTCGTATTGTGTAAATTTAAGAACGGTAAAACCTCCTAACTTAGCATACGCACAGTAGAAATTAAAGCTTCATCGACAGAGGAAAACACCATACCAATTTTAGGTTTATATGATTCAGCAACATTGGGCTTGTAATACTTTTTACCAGTACTAGGTGAAAAACGAAAGCCTGAAAATAACAGCACAGTCATTAATTCAGCACGATATTTTAAAATAGCACAGTCTACAAAAACAGTAAAAATTGATTAAAAACTGGAAATAACAAAAAAAAAATAAAAAAAAATATATATTATCAAAATCTCATTGATCATATACATTTAATAATAAGTAGCACAGTGAGTAAATCAAGTGAGTGTTTTACCTTTATGTGGAACATTAGTCATCTTCTCTAAAGATAAACTCAAAAAAGAGATACAAAATTGAGAAAAAGAAAATGTAGAAGAAGCTCTGTTAAAAACTGAAATACAAGAAGAAGATGAAGTATCTGAAGAAGATGAAGTTGCTGAAGAAGATGAAATCACTGAATTCAATGAATAACATGAAGTCGATATGAAGGATGAAGAACAATTAGATTGCGATCAATGGACATATGAAATTAGATTGTGTAGATGAAGAAGATGAAGTAGCTGAAGAAGATGAAGTTGCTGAAGAAGATAAAATCGATGAATTCGAATAACAAGATGAAGTCGATACGAAGGATGAAGAACAATTTGATTGCGTTCAATGGAGATATGGAATTAGATGAAGTAGCTGAAGAAGATGAAGTTGCTGAAGAAGATGTAATCGATGAACTCGAAGAACAAGATGAAGTATATATGAACGATGAAGAAGAATTCGATTGCATTCAGTGGAGATCTATAATTAAAATCAAAACCTTAAATAATAGCATATTCAAATCTAATGAGATCAGGGTAAAATAGAAAGAAGAAGGTTGTAAGATTTGGCATCTCTTCTTGTTAAATTGTAGAAGGACAAATCTACACTTCCTTATAAAATTTTAAAAATGCCATGTGTCACAACCAGATTTCTTCTCATCCTTTTTAACCAATTTGTTTTTTCATTTGAACCAGCTTCTCTCTCTCTATATATATATATAAATCAAAAGAAGGAGTCCCACCTATATTCTGTCTTTTAGTCTGGGGTAAAAAAGGCTTTTTACACACACTTAACTAAAAAACTTAACAGAAGTTAATGTCAGGGACCAATGATGTTACAGTTTGGTAAACAGTTGGAACCAAACTTGTAATTTCTCAAAAGTTAAAACCAATATTATAATATAAACAAAACACAGGACCAATCATGTAATTAACTCCAAAAACTATGGTTGAACTTGTGAAAGGAATTCCACAGTTGAAATAGAGACTTATCTTCTGGGTGAGATATATTTCTACAGTCAAATGATATTTAAAACATTTCCATATTCATGTTATATATCCCATTATATATACTTACATTTGAAACTAACCGTAACGTATAATATGTAATGCTTATAGTACAAGAGGCTAAAGCATAAACATATTGTGAGGGCCACCGCTTCTTATCTCACCTTTCCCTTCAGTTCAACTGTATTGTGCATGACATTAAAGAGATGAAGCTCTCAAAGTTTACAGAACTGGGAGTTAGAGAGTGGGTAAGGCCTCTGTGAATCCAACAATCTTACTATCCGGTGGGTCGTATACGACTGTGAAAGTACGTAACGAAGGTACCGATGGTGTATTGGTGGGCAATCGTCGTCAAAACCGTGTTTGGAGGCCAAAAATGCTTTTCAGTCGATGCGGCAACGGCGGACATGAAACCACAATACTACAAGAATTTGGCCATTTTTTATTCTTGATTTATTGAAGGATTGAGTTAATGGGTTTGATCTTCTTGTTCTACACTAATTTTGGTGTTTGATTTTGTGTTGTTTTCAATTTGGTTGTTGTAGAGGTTAACGACTTTGAAGAGAGCGTCTGAACTGAAAGCAATTTGGTTCGATTACGAGCTTAAGAACGCTAAAGAAGACATGATTCGGATGCTTTTGACACTCAAAAAGATGATGGATTTTCAGGTATATACAAAACACTAGTGGAGTTAAGGTTAATGACTTGGTTTTGTAATGAATTAGGGTTTGTGTGTTTTAAGTTTGCTAATGATTCAAGAAAGGGATGTTTTTGGATACAAAGAGTTTAGTTAAATTGTTCTGTGCAAGGTTCTAGACCACAATGTTTGGATGCAAAGGGTGTAAAAAACTCTTTTCTCTTGTGGTTCAAGTTCTGAATTTAGTTAACTAATTGTGTGTATTTTGGGAATTTGGGGTTCGTTTGATGTATGGCAAAGTTTTTTGATTAGTTGATTGATGAGGGGCATTTTAGAGACAAATGTTTGTCTAATTGTTTTGTTACTTCAATAATTGTTGGTCTATGTCATCTTGTTGTTGTTGTTATATAGCTTTATATATGATAATATGATTGATGACTTGAGAGACTGCTAGCATATAGGTTTTAAAGTTTGAACTTTGGTGTTAAGTAACTTGCTTAATTGGGGGAGATTTTATGCTAGGTACACATTAATTAGGGTTGGGGTTTTTCCTTTTGTTTTTGGTCATGGCGATATGTCGATATCATACTAAACTCTTTTTCATTTTATAGTGACAATAATATCATAAGAAACTCTTTTCCATTTCGAAAAAACTCATATATATTGTTAACTAACTAAAATTGTAATATCAACACATCATACTAATATTTGAGTTTTACATTTTTACTCTTACTTGCAGACAGTTAAGGGTAGCTACCAATCTAGCATGAATTATATTCAGACTCAAAACTTTCAAAGACAACTACAATATGATTGATTATTTCTACTATGACCCATTGGTTTATTTTACTTGATTAGATGCTTGATTTGACATTTGGATTTTGTTTAATCTTAGGATGAAAACCATTTTTATGTGCAGCGTGGAGATAGTAACGAAGACATGATAGTTCCAGTTATTGATGAAGATCAAGAAAATACATATGTTCATGTTGATTATGCTTTTAAACTGCATATTTGGAATTAAACTGCAAGCAAAATATACTATCAAAATACTATAATCATGATCATATGAATCAATATTTGTCATGTCGAATGAAATGACATTTGGTTCCTATTAACAACATCCTTGGAACTGATAACACGATGATTGTGGTTATTTTTGACGCAAGTCAAAGATCGATACATAATAGTAAACAAACTACGTAAAGGAATTCGGTTAACGCCGCTGCTGCTAAAAGCTTATCAAGCAGATGTAATATGTAGTTACTTACATATGGAAGAGATTAAAGTCAAACGACATCTGTAAAGTCCAGAGCACGACACAATGATTTTAAGTTTTGTAAATTTTGACGTGTTAACCGCCACGAAGCGCGGGAATCAATACTAGTTAGTCTTAAATTGAGAGTGTACTTAGTCGGACGCCAAAATTTCACCAATCTGACTCTGATAACAATCATTCAATAACACTGATAAGTGTATCATGTCTATTAAGAGCATTCATATTTTATTCTTTATCCATGTTTGTGTAATTAAACTATAATTATATTTTTTTCTTACTTAATTAAAATACTTTATGCTTTTATCATAATTTTTTCTTTCTTTCACACTTACAACCACTTTAAAAAACATTAAATAATTTATAAGGGTTTGAACAGTAACATTTTTTATTTTTTTTTTCACTCACAACTACTTATAACTATACTATATAATTAAAGAATACACTCACATTAATTTAAAGGACGAGATGTGAATACTCGTAAAAAATGATAATTCATAAATCCACACAATCATCAGTCACACAAATAGTTGACATTGAATGCCTGATATTACGAACCACACATGAGTACTAATTGAATTTAAGATTCAAAAGACAATTTATTGTTTAGGTGACTTCCACGCCTAACTTACCTCTCTCGTTAACCACCTTCCATACATTACCTAAGTTAGTTCAATTGAATAATTGATAGTAACAGAAAGAAAACTACTTTGGTGATTTTCGCAAGTTAAGTCTTTAAATAGAATTCTTTTGATATACATGAAATTCAGTTATTGTAATGGGCGTGCACATAAAGTTTCTAAATCTATGCTAATCCTAAAAGTTTTGTGTTGATTTTGTTATATGTGAAGAAAATGAAGCATCCATTACACAACGTCATGTAAACATGATTTAATGTTAGTTTACCACCACTAATGCAAAGTTTAACCGTAATACATTAATACATGCCTGAAAATTGATACACAAGTATATGATTGTGTATCACTTGAGATGATATCAATGAAAAAATAATCTACGATGACAAGCAAGTGATGGATCATATATTATATGAGTGTAAACAGACTTCAATTGTTTTTTCTTTGATATAAGTATCTAGTTGTGTTTGATTATTATCCGTATGGAACTAGGCAATTTTAAGTAAATTAGAGGTAGCCAACTCGCATTTCGCGGTGAGATTTCATCTACAAAAGATTTAACGCATCAATTTGTCAATGACCCGTTAAACTGAATGTGTATGCATGTAAATTGTATACAATGAATTTGAAAGCTTGAAAACAATAGTTCATTGTGGTTGCAAACGATGTGTTACCACACCAAAGAAATGAACAACCCGTGTTCCATCACATCATCATCGCCTATCAAACGGGGGTCAAAGAAACAATCAGACCACTCTAGAGGAAGTTCCCAACCAACAATCATAAGCATACACCATAATAACAACCCCAAGTGAAACACGTTGGTAAGTGAGGTTGCTGATTCACACAGTCCCAAATCAGCCAAAGTTCAACCCTTAAAATCAGAAATAACAAAATCCAAATGCAACAAAAATATCTAACAGGTTCTCAGATGAACCAGAGGCCATAAAGGCCACATGACAGATGAACAAAATTCTCAAATGAGACCAATCTTTTCCTCATTAAACTAAAGTTAAGGTTAAGCTCATGAACATTCAAAAGAAAACCCTAAATGGGAGAGATACCATCAGAAAGAAGCCCCAAAATGTCGTATGACAGATCAAAGAAGTTTTCATATGAGTCCATGTTCATTATCATTGAATTAAATTTAGGGTTTACATCATGAACATCCAAAAGAAGCCGTAAATAATAGAGTTACCATCACAAACGGATAAACACAACAAAAGATATGTATGGGTTCTCATATGCGGGCCGCGGCTCGTCATAGAACAAAAAGGGTATAAATCTGAAACATTAAAAAGAGATCCCCACAAAGAAACATAACTGGGCAAATGGGTTCTTAGATGAGCCCTCCTCATCATCATTGAAGAAATAGTAGAGACAAGAGGATAAACCTACAAATTTTAATGGGTTCTCCCATAAGGCCATGCTCGTCATCGTTGGGCGCCACAGCCGCATAACCACCGGCCGCGATGTAGGCTACAAATAACAATCAACCTACTTAGGGTGGCGAGGAACAATGGATGCATTAACACCACCATAGAAAAACCTAAAAACACGTTGATTGGAGGCAACAAAACGGCAACCAAGCTAGGTCGGCCATTGCACTGGCACCACCTTGTTCTCTCCACAAAACCTTAGATCTTTCAATCTTAAATCCCGACCCAGGTCAAAGCAAGAAAGCACGCCGGCGGTAAGGAAAGGACGACAAAGTTGGGGCTACCACCGCCTCCATCGCAATTGATTTGGTTTAAAAATGATGGAAGACCTGCTACTAGGAAACGTGGCAAGCCGGAGTGGCCACCGCCTCGACCTTCTCCGACACCATCATCATGCATGCCTCTTCCTCTCTCTACAATATGTCTATCAATATATAAATACAATAGGGAGGACCAAGATGCAAAATTTGATAATCAATGTGGCCAAAACACAAAACCTAAAAGCCTAATGCTTTTTTTTGTCACACCCTCAAAATCCATGTGCGGGGTTTTACCGCGCACCAGGATCCAAGTTATTATTTACTCAAACGACTCTATATGTAACATTAAAACAAACCAGAGTTGAAACTTTAAAACATAGCGGAAGCGTTTAGTAAATATTTCAAACCCAAGTATTAAAATGTAAAATGCGCAAAACACATGCCCAAACTAATATTTGTAAATATGCAAATAAACCAAATGTAAACCAAAAAAGTGTTCAAAAGCATGCTTGACTCGTGAGTGCTCTTAAAGGCAGCTGCTAATAACGACCTGAGAAAAACATACTAAAAGTGTTAACACGATGGTTGGTGAGTTCAAGAGTTGGTAAGTCATCATGTAAAACATAAGCAAGTGTATTGAAATAGATAGCTAGTCTAATTCATAAGTAATAACCATAGTGATTTCGCGATCTATGTGATTGTGTGTTCGTTTGTTGCCTTCTGCCACGACATACCAAGTCATGATGCTGTTAGTCATTAGGACAATATTGCACCCGCTGACCTCCAGTCGTTTGGGTGGGCTTGTCAGATCCAGGATTACTACCCAAGATTTCCTGCTAAATTTCTTATCTAACTATCCGAAAGTGTAAGGACTATAAATGGTAAATCACACGATGTTATACTATACACAAGTTATAATAATAAGGCGTTTGAAAATATAAGTATGCTTTCTCCTTCAAAAGAAGAGTGAATAAAAGTGGGGCATTGAACTCACCCGGTGCGCATACAAACAATAAAAGAGAAGCTAATGGTGAGTGGAAAGACAACCCTTCAAGGTTACCTAGAACACGGAGTGCATAAGTACGTGTAACCAGAAAGTTTAACAACCCTAGTGCTCAATAACACGTTAACCCAAGGGTTTTGGAAAACAAAGACACATTTGACCTCGTTGACGACCCGTTGGTGACATGTTATTGAAATCTTGTTTAATCAAGTATAGTAACACATTGTTCATGATTATCATACAAGTTATTCACGTATGCCACATTATGAATCTTAAGTTCTATCAAGATCATCATACCAACATATCTCTACCAATCATCATGCTCAACATAAGTATAATTACATCACAACTAGCAAATCACACATTTAGTTTAATCATGCACAACATGCCATGTGAAGCTACTCACGACTTCACATCTTAAACCTTGCCAATCCATTAAGTAAGGGCCTAAGATTCGCACGCGTGTATGATATTTATTAACACATTTCCCACATAATTCATACAAATAGCATACATAACCATGACCTACTATAATCCCAAACATGATTCCACGATTTCATAATATAACTCATCACTTACACAGTATTTCCTAAAACCTGATTTCTCACATAATTCATCAAGTATCCACATGGCCCAATTAACGCATTCTAACACATTAGACATCATCAAAGCATTCTAGCATGATCCTAACATCATATATGCTCAATCACAAGATCCAATGATTCACATCAATAAAGTTTTCCTTTCTAGAAAGTAACACCCTACAACCAATCTATCATTCAATTAAATCATTAATTCATCAACTTCAATCTAATCTAGTTCATAGCAATCATCTAAACATGATAAACATCAACAATTCATCAAATCCCAATTCTCATGTATAAAAGTTTCTACTTAAAGTAAGGTATGAACAACGCGTTAATTCCATGAAATTCTTACATAATCCACGTAAACTAGCATCAATACAATACAACTAACATCATATCATCATCAAACCATATCATTTCGACTTTATCAATGTTAATTGAACTAGGGTTGTTCTTGAATCAAAAACCATAAAAAAAGCTTGTTAAAAACTCACCTTAAATCGTGTAATGATGAAGGATTATACTTGCTAAAATGTTGGAATGATCAAGACTAAACAAAATCGAATATTCTTGAGAGCTTGAAGGCCAAAATCTCAAGGAATGGGGTGTGGGCAAGGGTTATGGCCGAAGAGGGGTTATGGGGGCTAGGGTTGGGTTTTGGTTAATATTAACTTTTGTGGTAATTATAAAACAAAACCCTCCTTGTTAAATTTTATAAAAACTAATCTTTTTAACGCTTTTTAAATAACTTTTTACTACAAAACTCATGTATTATTATTAATCAAAAATAACAATCGTATATTCCAATTAACAACAATACACATAGATAATATTTCACAAGCCGTCACATTAAAACACGAAATTCATAAATGATACTTAAAATTCATGAATCACATAACCACATATTAATAATCAAAATTATTAATTAAGTTATTATTTGTTAACCATAGTTAATTATTATTAGGTCACCAGCGTTAAACGACAACTAGTGTGTGCTCACGACACGTGTATGCAAGTCCTAACGGTGTTTTGGTAACAGAAAATTACCGGATGTCACATTTTTAAATAGTAGAATATATAGGAGAATATTTATGTAGCAACCCACCTATTTTTAAATATGTAACCATGGTTTTGGCTTGGACCAGTCCCAACCGGGAATCGGAGGGGGGACCGATCTGAGCAGCCCCAGTTCGTTTTAATGGGTTCAACCAACTGTTGGTCCCGATTCGGTGGTCGGACCGAGAACCAGTTCCGGGGGTGGACTGGATTTCAGTTTTTCTTTTTTTTTTTTTTTTTTTGAATTTAATGGGTTTAACGTATAAGTTGAATGATAAATTAAAGTATTGGACATATGATTATGTTAATTTTGTATATAATTATAAATACACATACAAAATACTTAGATTGAATTATATATATAACTATATATGTAAAATCACATATATATATTAATTATGACGTCTTCCGGTTTTTAATCCGATTCGACTTGCGGATCAATAAGGCGTCCGGTTCCTCGTCTGATCGGGTATAAAACTTGTATTTAACTAAACAATATAATTTTATAAGAAATCTTAATTATAACAAATGATTACATAAGTGGACATGTGTCATTAACACATTTATTCCCTTATTCATTTTTTCGTCTAAATTATTTATTTACTTTTTAAAATTCAAATAACTACTTTCCATATTTCTCTCTTATATTTTAAAAATCTAAATTTTCCAAAATCAATATTTCATATATATATATATATATGTTGTGTGTGTGTGTATATAATATATATATTGTATATATATGTATATATTCATAAAAAACTAAATATTATGATCAAAGGTACTATTTTTCAAAACAAAATTTTAAAAACTTTGAACTTTTTTAAAGCACGAACCTTCTTTAAATATAAAATACTTTAAACTAATATTTAAAAAAATGAAAGTCATATATAAACAAGTTTTATAAAATAATAATTAAAGAAAAGAATTAAAACCAAAAGTTTTAAATGAGATATTATCGCTTTTGTTTCACCGTCGCTTTTTTATTATCTTTTTTGTATAAGAATTTCAACTATGTTACGCAATTTGGCTTACAATTTATATTAGAGACCGTATGATTTGAGATGTGACTTTTTATATTTTATTGGGTTATAATTATTCTAAGTTGGACTATATGTATAATTAAGCTTTGATTAATACACGAGTATTTAAGTGTTTTTTACTGTAAAAGGATTAATAAGCTTAATCGTAAAACCAAACCAAATCAAAAACCTTAGTAATTGTTTGGCTCGGTTTCGTTTTAATTTTAAGTGGTTTGGTTTTGATTATATTGATAATAACTCATTGGTAACTTTTAAATAAAACCTTGAATAAAGTGCATTTAACTAAAGAAAATATGAATGATTTGTTTACTTAAAAACTCTCTATTAGTTGCTTAGAGACCTTTTTAGTATATTTTATTTCAAATTAAAGTTACAAGCTATCACACTATATTTATATTTAAAAACAAACAATTTGATTTAATATGAAAAATTAAAAATTCATATCATAAATCAAAATCTTTCTTTCTCCAACCGGTTTCGAATATAAACCCTAAATCAAAAAATTTAAAACGACTAAAAAATACTGTACCAAAAATGTTAAAAACCGAAATGCTAATTTCTATTGGTTATATTAAAAAAAAGTGAACAAATGAAAATAAATTTGTAAAAAAATAAAAATCTATAAATAAAATTATATTTTATAAAAAAAATTAAACTAAACTATTACTAATATAATGATTTCTTCAAACGAAAGTGGTTAAAAATAAATATAAGTAAAGAAAATAAAATAAGAAAAACATACAGAAAGAAAATAAAAGATTAATAGTAACACATTCTATTATTTTAAGGGTTAAGGGTAAAGTTATCATTTAAAAAAAAAAATTTATAAAAATAAAAGTGATTAAGAAAAGTGAAAAAAATAAAAAAAAAGTAAGTAAATAAATAAAAACAAAAAAGAAAGAAATAAATATTAGTGAAAATTACAGATTTGTCCTTTAAGGGGTAAGGCAAAAAGATTTTTTTACATAAAACTAACTGAAAAAATTAACTTTTTAGTCGAAAGGACAGAAAGCGTGATAAATTTTCAAATAAAAGACGTTCAGTGTACTTATAAAAGTTTAAGGACAAGATCCATAATTTTAGATATACTTAAAGAATAAAATTTATAATTTACTCTTTACAAAATGAATTTTTCCATAGCAATAATATTTTAAAAATGAAATATTATTAATAAAAAAAAGTTTTCAAACAACAAGATTTTTATAAAAAATGATATTAAAAAGATAGTTTTTTAGAACAAATGTTTTATGAAACATTTCTTTTAAAATGAAATGTTTGAAACTGAGTTTTTTAAAACGAAAATTATAAATTAACAAAAATATTTTAACAACTAAACTACTTATACACAATTGTAATCACCTCTTATATTAAAATAATATTTAAGTTTCCAACTCTTTATTAATAGATGTTTTTATTTTTTTGTTATCTAACATGTTTAATATAAAGAGTTATATGCTAATCTATACTTATTAATAAAACAATAACGTTAGTGCCATGTGGCATTCTCTTAAAGCTCTATTTTTTTTAATTCCCGCCTAAATATGTATGTGTTCTCAACGTTAGTCTAGATTCATTTAGAGACATTTGGGGAAATTTTGAAAATTTAACCCTAAATTAGAGTGCATCTTTTTTTAGAAATAAAATCAAACCTGATGATTCTTCTTTCTTCAAATAATTCATCTACAAAAACTACATATCACTTTCAAATCATAAAATGCTCAGTTTATATTCGAATCGTGACAAAATTACAGGATTTCTTCATCGAACCTCTTCAATTCGAAGCAATTCATGGGTATCTTTCTTTGGAAATGAAATCATAGCTGATTTTATAACACTCAAATTGAATAAATAAAATATCAAATAGTTTGTATAAAATTTTAGAAAATATAAACAATATTTTCATATAAAATATGATTAAATTAAATATGTAAATATTTCAAGTAAAACAACAATAATATCTTTTTAAACTTTCGTTGATGAAATTGTTTTTTTAACTGTTTTTTTTAAAAATAATTTCATTTTGTTTAAAAAATCATCCTTAAAATCTTTAAAAAATAGAATCTGTTTGGAACACTCGTAATTTGTCTTTATAAACTCTGATGATAGCGCATTCGACAGACTTCATCAACGTTATCATTTTGGCTTTGGTCTCTTCAAGTTTTCTTTAAGAAAACGTATTTATTTTTTGTTATATTTGAGCTTTCATCCTCTGCGATTGTGTTTTTGGATTGATATTATTTTTCTTTCATTTATTTGATTTGAAGGTGATCTGATTCGACAATCCATCTTTGAAGAGGTATTACATGCTTTTGGTTTTTAAAGCTCCTTATTTCTTTTATGTTTACTGCCATATTATTATTATTATGTTTGATTGGAATTCTTTTGATATGTACAAATTATTTTGATGCATCTGTAGTTAGGCAAATGATGGTGAATTTGTTTTGAAACTCTATCTTAGCTTTTTAGATGATTTATTCAACATGTTTTGAAACTCTATATCTTGAAACGATTATAAGATGTTGTTTTGTTCATCACTTAATATTTGATTATGTGATATTAAGCTTTAAAAGAATTGAATGATTAGTGTCATTTGTTTACTCTGCTTAGGGTTAAAACATTATCTTATATATTTCCTAACATTTGCTTTAAATTATTGTGGTTTTTTGTTGTGTTTGTATCGTTTTACATTACTATATAGTAACATTTAGTTTAAATTATTGTGGTTTTTGGTTGTGTTTGTATCATTTTACCTTACCATGAACATCAGTGAAGCACCTTCTTTGACTTTCCACTTAGTCATACACAACAGGGTGTTTTAGATGCTTACTTTATCTGAGTTGTATTGTAATTGTTTAGTTATATGAAAGTGTCAAGTTATCATGCCTTTAGCTATATATTACTTAAGATGGTCAATCATATGAGCAAACTATTGTTTTAGATGCTTACTTTATCTAAGTTGTACTGTAATTGTTTAATGATATACAACTTTCATTGTTACTTTGTCTGTTGTTTGATATTCTATTTGCAAGTTGAAAAATCATAACATATATACCTGCAGGTTTAAATTTATTATGTACTTGTAAAGATTGTTTGATGCGTACTACAACCTGCAACCTGTTTATGTACCTGCAAGCATTGTATATCAATTTAAATATTTAATTATTTTGTTGTTTAATTGAATCAATATATTTTTGTTTATAATAATTTTGTATCTAATCTATCTGCTAATAATATTTTTATTATTTTAATTAACCCATCTGTTGACCGTATACCTACCGGTTGACTATATGCTGGGCAATTTTAATTATGCATGAAATTAGTTCATATATATATATATATATATATATATATATATATATATATATATCATTAAGTACAACTATCTATACAATTCACACAACCTTTTGATGAGGTATGTATGAAATGTTATGCAGATTAACTAAAGAGTCAAATTTTATACTTTTTTTAACTCATTGTTTGTATCTGTATACTATGATGTAACATTTAGTTTAAATTATTATGGTTTTTTGTTATGTTTGTATCATTTTACCTTACTATGAATATCAATGAAATACCTTCTTTGACTTTCCACTTACTCATATACAACAGGTTGTTTTAAATGCTTACTTTATCTGAGTAGTATTGTAATTGTTTATTTATGTGCAATTGTCAAGTTATCGTTCCTTTTACTATATATTACTTTAGATGGTTTAATTATATGCAAACTGTTGTTTTAGATGCTTACTTTATCTGAGTTGTATTGTAATTGTTTAATGATATACAATTTTCATTGCTACTTTTGTCTGTTGTTTGATATTCTACCTGCAAGTTGAAAAAAATCGTAACATATATACATATAAGTTCAAACTTATTATGTACCTATAAAGATTGTTTGATGCGTACTGCAACTTGCAACCTGTTTATGTACCAGCAAGCATTGTATATCAATTTAGATCTTTAGTTACTTTGTTGTTTAATTGAATTAATACATCTAAATTCATCTGCTAATAATATTTTCACAAAAGTCTATATACAAAGTATTATCAACAACAATATAACTTACGAACCTTTTTAAACAACAAAAATTTTTTTGGATTGAACCCGTGTGTTACAAGGGTTTTTAGCCTAGTATCTATATATAATATTAAAAGAGTAACTTAGGGGGACATTTGGCACATTCCTAGGCTCTCTAAGTTTGTTTTTCCCGTCTCTCTCTCCTCTTAAATAATTACCTAAATTATGAAATATTAAATAATTTTAATTATTTTTTAGATTAATTTTTTTAATAAATAAAGAAAGATGTCTTTTTATTAATGTTATTTCTAGAAAACAAATTTTTATAAAATAAGAATTTTTCTAAAACATCTAACCTTTTTAAAATATAAAATATATTAAGCCTCTGCTTATTAATAAAACAATAACTTTAGTATCACGTGGCATTCTCTTAAGCCTCTACTTTTTTTATTTCCCGCCTAAATATGTATCTGTTTTTAGTGTTAGTTTAGGTTCATTTGACTAAAAGTCAACTTCTGATACAAGAGATATTTAGAGAAAATCTGGAAATTTAACTCTAAATTAGAGCACATTTTTTTGAAAATTAAATCATACCCGATAGGTCTTCTTTTTTCAAATAATTCATCAACAAAAGCTGTAGAAATCATTTACGGTTCTCTTCATCTCTGAAATCGATTCCTTGATTGTGTGTTTCCATTAAATACTTGGTTTATATTCGAATCTTGACAAAAGTTACTAGATTTTTTCATCGACTCCTCTTCAATTTGATGGAATTCATGGGTATCTTTTTGTAAATGAAGTCATACCCGATTTTAAAATATTTCTCAACCATCCCAGCTTTACGACCTTGCAATTTTTGTATTTATAAAGTCTGATGATATCGCCTTCGGTTTCATCAAGTTTTCATTTTGGCTTCGGTTTCATCAAGTTTTCTTCAACAAAATATATTTGTTTTTTATTATATTTGAGCTTTTATCCTTTGCGATTATGATTTAACCTATCATTGTCTACAATTGTGCTTTTGGATTAATATTATTTTACTTTCATTTTTTTTATTTGAAGGTGATCTACTTTAACAATCCATCTGTGAAGAGGTATTACATGCTTCTACTTTTTAAACTTCTTTATTTTTTTATGTGTACTACCATATTATTATTATGTTTGATTGGAATTCGTTTGATATGTGTGCAAATTGTTTTGATGTATCTGGAAGTAATATTAAAAATCGCACTTTTATTCCACGATTGACTTTAACACCTTCAGACAAAAGGATTTCTTTTAAATTTCAAAGAAGACAGTTCATGTTAGGAGTGTGTTTTGTAATGACAATAAACAAGAGCCAAGGACAATCGCTATCTAAAGTTGGTTTGTTTTTAAATAAAGATTATGACCAGCTCTATGTTGCATTATCTTGAGTTAAAAGTAGATAGAGATTAAAACTATTAATATTAGATAATGATAAAAAATCACCAACAAAACATCAAATGTTGTATACAAATAAATTTTCGGATGTTTATGAATTTAAAATATTATTTTTCATGTTCAATTTAATTTATTTATTACTTAAAGTTTTTATTTATAAGTTTATTTCATTCCATATATACACTATTTAGACGTATAAATATTAATAGAGAAAACTTACTAATATTAGATGTAGCTAATGTTAAAAATTATAAATAAAAGTCGATATACAAAGCATTATCAACAACATTATAACTTACGAATTTTTTTAAACAACAATAATATTTTTGGATTGAACCCGTATGTAACACGGGTCTTTAGCCTAATATAAAATAAAACAATTCACTAACACGTAAACAAAAAAGTGTGTTTATCAACGTAAACTAGCCACTCGCAACGGCTAGTATCCAAATAACCCGATACCCACGCGCCGCCTACGCTACACCGTCTTCCCAACGGTCATATTACTCCATCATTAGAACCCTAAGTTCTCAATTGCCATAAATCATCTTAAATCCCCTAACCATCTGTCTATTTGCCCCATCAAATTCTTCAGTATTTCCTTCTCACTTCACTGTAAATCAATTATCCGGCGACCCATCAAGGATTCCGGTGTTAACTTCTTTTGAATCAGTTCTCCGGCGACCCATCAAGGTTTCTGGTGTTAATTTCTTGATCGACTGTAAGAATACACAAAGGGTGTCGTTGTTGTGATGGAGACTCCACTGCCTTCAAGAAGAATCACAAGATCACAAGCTTCAAGTGAGTTTTCCGATGATATATATAATACTCTTTCGTTGAACAATGCATCAGTTTTGTTTAGTTTTTTGATCTTAAAACTTGTGTTATTACCAGGGGAAAATGAAGAATCTTACAGTGGCGTCTTGAAATCATCAAGACAGAAAAAGAACTGTGGGAAAGATCAAGAAAGAGATAAATCACCACTGATTGATATAACAAACGGATCACCGATCATCGGTCTTGCAATGGGTTGTTTAAAGACTCCATCATCAAGATGTTCGAAGAAGAAGACGAAGATAAATTCGAACAACGAATCGAAAAACACAATGACTCCTGGTTCTGGAGAGTCTTTGTTGAGGGGTCAAGTGAAAACTCTCTTGATTTCAAAGGTTTGTTTTATGAACTCTCCAATGGCTGTTCTTTCTGCAACACCTGCTAATAAGCCTCAAGTTTATGACTTTTTGACTAGTAACAACAATGGTTTGAATTGTGATTTAAATTTTACTAAGGTTTGATTCAATCTTTATGCATTACTGCAAATTGGGTTCCTTTAAATTTGGTTGTTTTTTGCATTGATTGTGTATAGATGCTTAGTGAGGCGATTTCTGAACCGAATCAAGAAGATGAGGGTGAAGAAGTTGAAAAGAATGTGATAACGAGGTTGTTGTTCTCCGATTTCTCTGAGAAATCCCATGATTCTGATGCCTCTGATTGCAACCCTCTTTTAACATGTCAAGATTCGAATGCATCGATGTGGTCGATTCAGGTAAATGCAAGCACAAGTGATGAGTATAAAGAGTATGAGGATTGTGAAGATGTGGTGGTGGATGAGTTGTGTGAAGGAATTAGTAAGATAAGTGTCAACAATGCTGTTAAGTTCACTGGGAAACACACAAGATTTGTGTATAACAGTGATGGGGAACTTGAAGGAGAGTTGTCATCAACATCATCATCATCATCACCACCACCACCATCGACGTGAGACACATAAAGAAGCATGTAAGGTTTAAATTATTTGAACTTATTATAATAAGATGTTGATTGCTGTGGTTGTCCTCACTTGTGACACCAATAATTGTATGTTTTTGTTTTCTCTATGGTTTGAAGTTGAATGTTTATTGGGCTGCTTTAAAGGAATTTGGTACTAAACTGATATCTCAATTTAATGAAAGAAATCTTGTTTTGTTATTGAAAAGATGATATACCTTGTTGGAGGTGGTATCCCAGGTTAGCATAAATAAAGTTTATGCTAAATTACTTGTGTATTTGTATTGTTCTAGCATGTAGATATTGAAACTTGTTTTAAGTTAGTCATGAAGTTTTTTAGTTGAATGGGTCAAACAAGAATTAATTTAGGTCATTAAGTTGTGTGAAATTTGTGGTGAAGTTAGGAAAGATAGGGCCCTATATGTCTTAGAACACCAATCGTTGTCCCCATTCTTGTTCTCGAAAAGCATTCCTCTGAATTCCTTTTTCGCTTAACTTTTGCACCTCATCACGACCACCATGCTAGGAATACCTCGATTTAGATACCCAGAAAAAATGACATCGAAAGCCACCATACGAGCCATGGGCTAGAATTAGGCTTCCACCAAACCTCCTTTACACGTCATTGTTTTATCGCCCCAGTTGACCCGTTTTCTAGCAAAACAACTCGTCCTTTTTTAGTTTATTGTTTGCGTTTGGATCGATTTGCATGATTGTCCCTGTTCCACCACAACCAATCGTACTTTTGTTTTTACTCAAACGGTTGGGAATACCTCGATTTGCATGATTGTTCCTGCTAGTCGACTGCTCCTAGTCCATAAACTAAGTCAGCACACTTATGTATTTTTCCTACATAACGTTCGCAGGATCAGATTACCTGAGAATCTGAACTATATTCCATCCTATTTGTTTCTAATTACCTGAGAGTCTTTCTTCAGTAAGTCAAATTACTAAACAAAATAATAGTTATATTACTACTTGTGTTTTATAATAAAACATGAACTATGTGATTGCACGATTTTAAATTAGGACGTCTCTATCAATTGTCCCTTTCATCGCGCCCTACAACAAATATAAGTGATTCAAGTATGATGGGAGGCTCACTATCGGTGGGTTTCGTGGCAAATGAGATAGGACTTGTCTATTTAGATGATTTTTATGTTGGTCGTGTTAGTTAGGTAAACATAGTGAAACAAGTTCTATTTTTCAAGAACGTTTACTATTATGTTGTCTATTCTCGTCTCTCACCTGATGCACCATAGACCCACCCTTGATCCTAAGGATGTGAGTATGACTCTTGTTAATGATGACACGCTACGGCAGATTAGATAGGGACACTTTACGCGACAATGCTACCATTTGACAGCTTGTCCATGTCTTTACGCAACTTGATGCTAGCATCTCTAATCGCATCATGGATCATGATTTTAACTTCATCATGAAGCACTTTGACAGCAGCCTTTCTCGGAGCTCTATGAAGTTCGCTTCTAATGCATCTAATTATTAGACATGCCATAAAACGGAGTTATCTCTCCAACTCTCGTGCGTCACTTAGAATCCTTCTAAGTTCAGTCTTATTGACTCAATGTTAGTGACGACTCAAGTGGTTACTCTGTTCAAGACTGACATCGTAGCTCGATAGTTAAGGTTTAATTAAAGTTTTTTGATGTAATGTTTAAAGACAACTGGTTATGTTATGACTTTAAAACTCTGCCGCAATGATTAATGAATGTTTATGTTTAAGAAATTTGTTTCTGTTGACTGTGAGGTTTTTGGGAACGGAGCCTTACAAGTTAGTATCAGAATAGTTTGAGTGAGAGATTTGGGCACCCGATACGTAAACTTAAACTGAAAATGATACCCGTATGGGTAGCTTCATGCCGAGATGTAAGTGAAAGATAAAGGTTGTTATAATAACCGTAAAGTTATTAAATATGTATATTGCAAATCATAGTATGACATAGTAAGTTTGGGTACTAATTATAATTAGTCACCGTCGCTAAAAACATACTATTAATTATTGATTTGAACTACTACCTTCAATGACAATCTATGAAAATTTTTATTTCACTAATGAACACCACATGAATAAGGTGCTCGTTCCGTTTACATCGCTGATCTGACTACTTATATGATTTGAACTATTAACCTCTAGTATAAAAACAAGACATCTTACCACATCATGTGTCCGTTGATATAACTAAATTAATATAGTCTATACTAACAGTTTGAACAATGATAATCTTAACTTTTACTAAGCGAAATCAAATATAAAATAGGAAAAATGTTACCAAATGAGAAAAAAATATGTTAATTATATTAAAAAATAAATAAAAAATTACCCGAAACATACGTCACCATTTCACATTAGCATCACCAAAAAAAAAAAAACATATTTCCTGATTAAAATGAAAAGAAAAACATGCTAAAACATAGAGTTAATTACATAAATAGTCCCTGTAGTTTATGTAAAATAATAGGTTTGGGTACTAAACAAAAAAAGTAACAAATTTGAGTACTCACGTTTAAATTTATAACAAGTTTGAGTATTAACACTAACAGGTGTTAGATTTTCTGTTAAGTTTAAGGGCAATTTAGTTTTTTCACATTATAGGATTGTTTATGTAAATTAGAGGGACTATTTGTATAACTTAATTAAAATATTATGTTTATATAGAAACAATCACTGAACAATAATACTCACCACCGCCGCCGCCGGCATCACCAGCGGCCATCACCGCCCTCACACCACCATCATCCATATCCACCTTTGGTACCTTCATGATCATCACCATCAGCCATATCACAAAATCCTTCCTCCCATTTCCCATGTTAACTTCCAATGAACCACCCACCACCAGCCACTAACACCACCACCGTCATCCCTTTCCCCTGTTACCTTCCAACGCCTGTCACTACCGTCTGTCTCATCGCTGGTCATCACCTTCGCCATTACCGCCGGTCACCACCGCACTGGTACCGTCACACCACCTCACCAATACCCTCACAGCACTGCACCTTTCTCGAGCATCCTCATCGTCATTACCAAATCCCCTTCCCTTTCCCCTATAAAAGCCTAAACCCAAATCGACCACCTAGCCCAGCCTGTACCATCATGTACCACTCAATGCCCTAATTGAGATCTAAACCTAGCTGCCTCACGACCTCCAAACACCCCAATTTTAGAGTTTTTTTTATAATTTAAAGGTTGAGATGATGATGATGGTGCGATGGTGAAGGTGGGGATGATGACGACGATGATGGTGATGTTGTGATGGTGGTGATGTTGTGATGGTGGTGATGAGATGGCGATAATGATGATGCGATGATTATGGTGATGTTGTGATGGTGGTGATATTGCGGTGATGGTGGGTAGATAATGGTAACTATGGTCTTCGTGGGTGTTCAGTGATGGCTGGTGGGCAGGAGGCGTGGGTGGTGGTGACGGTGGGTAGATGGTGGTGGTGGTGGGTAGATGGTGGTGATTGTGGCCGACGGGGGAAAGGGGGTTAGGCTTTTTAAAGTTAGAGTTAATTACAGTAATGATCCCTGGATAAAAGAAATATATAAAATTACAAAAATAGTCCCTCAAAAGGTATTTTAGTCATTTTACTTAAACTTAACAGAAAAATTAACGTCTGTTAGTCTTAGTACCTTAACTCGTTACAAAATTTAAAACACAGTACTCCAACCTGTTACAAAAAGTCTATGTACCGAAACATGTTATTTTGAATATACCACAAGGACCATTTATGTAATTAACTCAAAAACATATTAAAACTTATAATTTGAATAAAGCATAAAAACCGAACGAGTTAATTAGAATACTTTTTAAAAGTAAGTTAATTAATTAAAATATTTTTAAAACTTGATTATTATTTTACAAAGTTATTTTTTTACTATGAATAATATTTACGCTAGTGAGATTTTATTATAAAAAACTGAATATTTTGCTCGTATGAATTATCATCGGTTAACATTACTACAATCCTTAAAAACAAAGAAAATATTCTGATTGAGGGAGGGTTTGACCGGGTATGCAGCTCACCGGTCTTCCGTCCCTATCTCTCTAAAGTCCACACGAAATTACAAGTTAACATCTTAAGTTTTATTTTGAAAGATCAAATATTATCATCTTTACCAACCTTATTTCTTAAAAAGAAATGGAATCTTTCCAATTTTAAGATATCCACTTGAATCAAGTGTTAAATAAATGTGCTTCTTTTTATGCTCTGTTTCTCCATAACCACAAAAGAAAGCACAATCTGTTCATCTTCATCAAACCCCTAAACAAAACTTCATTAATCAACACAAAAATCACGTAGATCCACCACTTCACATGAATCAAACGTCGACTTGACTGAAGAATCACAAAGAAAGATTTTGACCAGCGATTATTATCGATTTTACGAGGGTAGGCGATTCTAAAACCTAGAAAACGTCGTACGTCGGAGAAAAACATCCGTCACATGACGTTTTTCTAAGCTTTTAGAGCCGCCGCCATCGTATGTATACAAATTTCAGATGTTAGATTTCAATGGTGATATGCGGCTATTTAACAAGGTGGTTGGTGGGGGCTAATTCTCAAAACCCTAGCGACCGATAGATGTGGCTTTTATTTGAGAGATATGCATAAGTAGCCCCCAATCTGTTTACTAACTTGCAAGTTTGTCCCACCCTAAGAAAAAACGTACAAGAATAACCCTCATATTTTTCTCATTTTTATTGAAATCTTTTTTCTCTGTCTAATCCCATTTGTTAATAAATTAACCTGAAAAAGTGAAAATCTAGTACAATACCATTTGGTATACCGTGAGGAGAGGTGCTCGTTGAGACGAGTCGGCAATGTGAACTTTGTGAAATGCTACGGTCATATGGTATGGGTTCATGATGATAGACAGTTCGTGTAGTGATCTTCATGAGCGTGGGTGATTTTCTTATAATTTTTGTTTGTTTTTTTCTATTTTTTTATTCAATAACTAATTATGCAACTTAAGTTGTTTTTCATTAGTAACTTGTATTCATTAACTTTTTTTAAAAAGAAAAACTAATTACAAAGTTTTGTTTATTTTTTTATAAACATTCCAGCATAGATCTTATTAATAAAAGTTTTTTCGTCTCATATATGACTCTGTATTTTATGTTTGCGTTTTTTTAAACGGTCCGGGCCTTAGGCTTTTTATCTTATTTACACATAACACAATTTAATTTTTTCCAGGTCGATGTCCCAAAAATAAATATATATAAGCCATGTTCAAGCTAAACAATTCATCTCATCATTCTGACACGATCACCAACACTCTTGAAATAACACAACGGCCAAAAACAAATAGATAAACATGTAGCAACGTTTGTGTGTACATATATATTACACACACAAGAGCACACATTATATATTGAAGATAATATATGATATTTTGGACGTATAAACAAAATGCAATTTTAATACCAGAAAAAGAATCCAATGAGTAACTCAAAAACAAAAAAGAAAAGAATTATTCATTCCAGTTCCTGGTAACTACAAATAATGGACATTAAATTATCAGCATAATGATACACCAAAAGTTAAAGCCAAAAATATTCAACATGTTATCATCCCATCAGGAGTAGCATAAACAAGTATTCAAAGATGTTCCTGACCACTAACTGTCAAATTAACCCTTTCCCAACTGTAAAAACGTCAAAAAACGAAGAAAAAGTGTACAAACAAGCCTGAATATAGTCCCGATTGCCGTTGTTATGAGTATCAAAAACTTCCATCTATCATGTTCTACTATGTTTGATCATGGACTCCAGAAGGTATCCTGATGACTTAGTACTTTAGCTGCAGTTACAAGCATGTCTAGTCCTTCACGTTCATTATTTCCTTCATCATGTTCTGTCTCCTCCGAATCATCCTCTATTTTCACTTTCTTTTGCATACTCTCGTATAGCCTTCTCATTGTTCTTAATCGCTTCAGTTCCCTGTCACACTTCCCACAAAACCAACTTCCTTTTGGAATGGAAAGAAGTTGTGGTGATGTGCAGTAGATATGATAAGCTTCATCACAACTGTCGCAAAGAACAATCTGATCGTCATCTTTGTCCACGAGGCAACGTCTACATAGACATGATGGGCAGTACCAACAAGGACCACACACACCCAGCTGTTTGCTTGTTAGGCATTTGTAGTGATAGTACTTGTGAGCACACAACGAATGCCCACATGTTCTGAAATTGTCTGCAATTTTCACCTCAGATTTGCAAATAAAACAAATATTTGAACTTTGGTTTTCATCAGTTACATTGTGCAGATGTTCCTCCGAGCCATTTGGTGCATCTTGCGATTGATCAGTTGTTGGAACCCCATTAACAATTGGTGTTGGAGCAGCGGCTTTTAGCTTCTCGCAGACTACGCAATTATCATGAGGTGATCCTAGTCCAATTGAAACACAGCTTGCACAATACCAACTTAATGGAGGGATTTCTGTACCGACAAGCTCTGTACAAGAGAGATGGTATATGTCTTCACACGAATCACAAACTAAACAGTTTCTGACATCTGCTTTCCCTCCACATCCCTGGCAGCCCCGAGGTTCAGCTGCCCTTGGTTTTCTGACAAACTGTTGCAGAAATGTTAATAATGAAGGACACACGGTTGTTCAAGTTTGTAAGTTTCTTCTGATGTACCTGCTCGTGGAGGATCCTAGTTTTATCAGAAAGGTTCTGCGCAAGTTTAACCATCTCATTGCCAACTTGTTGAAGCTTTGTCCATACCTATCCACATGGTAAAGCTGAAGAAATCAGTGAACATCATAGACCCTATTCCCCATCAAATAACAATATATGATGGTTTTTTTCTAAAATTTGAGGATGGGGATCATAGGGGATGGGTTGTGAATGCTCTTAACACCTTAAATTTCTGACACACATCAATATGTCTTGACATAAGCACAAATCATGGAAAATGAAAGAGAATCAGTTCTATATATTAGTACATATGTCAATGATATCATAGGGAAGTCATCAACAACAGCGTTGCTACTACATCCACAATATGTCTAATCAATATAGCTCTCGGCATCATATCTGACACAATTCCTAAAACACAAATGGGAGAAATGTTTAATAGTTTTAAACCACTTCTAATTTTGTCCAACAGGAATAGCTTTAGAAAAAGCATGGACATAAAGAACTGATGCCTCTGATGAGGAAAAGAAAAAAAGCAAGTGAGACAAGAAACAAAGGGTGTAGAAAAGGAGAAAGTGTTGATAACGAACATGAACTTTAAGTTCAAATGATAATTTAGTGGGTGGATTATAATCAAATCCATCTTTTAGCCTCTGTCTCCCACCCAGAACCCTAATCTTATCCTATTCTCACTTAATCAGTGGCAAGGTTGCATCATGTGCAGGTCCAATGACGATGCTGGATTGCCTGGCAGTAAGCTTCCAACGAAGAAACACTTGACCCATGATCAATGATGAAATGTAGAAGCTATTTGGAGATTGATTGTGAAAGAATGGGATTTCGTCAAACGACTTTTGGGTGTTACTTGAAGAGTAAACCAAGTGACATTACTGTTTTAGACAAAATGTTGAGATGAAAATCCAACAGACTCTTAGTTTTGTTTTCTTTATATTCAATAACATGTTTTCATGTTGAGTTCTTAAATTCAACTTCAATTAATTGGACAAAATGCCAATGTTTTGCATGTACAAGGTTCTTTTAGGACCTTTTCCAACTCTTATGGTTGTTTTATATCAAGTGTCAAGTACAACTTTTACAAAACTAAATTTCTCAAATACAAAACAAACACCTAGAACTTCAGAGGATTATCTATATACTTGGCTGATAAAATAGAATCAACACCAAAAGCAAGGAAAGAAATATGTGAGACCATTAATGATTACCATGTTATAAACCTCTGCCACTTTTGACACTGGTATGCTGTTAACTAGAATTTTGTTATCTACTTCTTATACTAACAAAGTAATCGACACAGCATATGATCATCTCTCAAAGTTCCATCAAAGACTTTACGGCAATTTAAATGACCAACCAAAACCAATCTGTTTGAGTGGTATAGTTTTACTTATAAATAATGTTCTCCAAATAAACGAATGAGTTCAATACACCATGTTCACCAGTTTTCAGAAAATTTTGTACACAGCTGTAACATGCATTTTGCTTCGAGGTTCCTCTATCACTAAAAACCCTAATTACTCATCACAATGGATAGGATTTGCTTTTAAGCTCACCTCCTTTCCTTGACAGTAGGAAAATGGGTATCAAAGTTGAAACTTATTAAAAAAATCATTTGACTAATTTTATCTATCTGCAGGAATAAGCACACAAAATGTAGTATAATACTTAGAGCAAATTTGTTTGATCAATCATAAAGCTCATTTATTGCAACGGATAGCATGCGGCCAGCTTTGACACCAGTTTATGCATGTGCAATCTGCATAGGACTCAAGCTGTTATTACTTACAAGTTCAGATAATCAGTAATGATCCTATTCACCAGCCATCATTGGTATAAACATTAGCTCTGTAACTCGATAACAATTAGGCTATGGCAGCTGGAACTTTTAGTTCTGTTATTACTTTAAATAAAGTGTAAACCTTCTATATGCATGGAAACAGTTTGGATATAGAAAATTACCCACCAGGATATATCACACTCTAAGCTACAGGCTATAAAGTAAACAAATATTTGAATAACAAAAGTCTAACTTTGAATAAAAGAAATACCTGCTGGATATCTTTAAGGTAAAGCATTGGTGAAGTTTCATAAGCTCCATTTCTCATCTTCGAGCTTATAGCATCAATGCCCAAAAGTCGATTAACATCAACATCACCAAAATTTTTCAGAAGCAGACCATTTAATTCAGAGAATTTCTCTGATTTTAGAATGTCAGATAGCGCATGCCAACACAAATCATAGCTTGTAGAACCTTCTAATTGTTTTGATAATCCACAAGACATAACTTGAGAAAGTTCTGGAGCAGAACTATTAGATTGCTTGTCAATTCTTTCAACACTATCAAAAGATTTCTGCAAAAGAAACAACTTAGATGGATCTAGACAAACAAAAAAATACATTTTTACGAAAGCAGCAACAGTTCATGGAGTAAGAATCACAGCTCAGAAGTCAAGTAGAAAAATACAAAAATATTAAGAGTGAATTTACCTTAATCACAGACATACAACCACTTTCTTGATAAGTCACTGAAGTGTTTTGAATGCATCCTCCAAGACCTTCATGCCCATTAAGCGACTGGTGCTGCTGTAAGCCAATGCTGCTGCAGTTCCTAAGAGAGCATTCACCTTGCCAATTAGTAAATGCATCAGAACTCAACATGTGCTTATCTTGATCGGGGGCACTACCATCATCAGCCTTTATCTGAATAAATTAGGTTCATTGAATTACAATTGAATTGAAAATTACAAACAACAAGAATATAGGAGATCACCGAAGCATAAACTGACTGAAAAAATACAAGAAATCGGACACGATGGGACTAGCTGTGAAATTCACAGCACCAATGGAAGCTACAAAGCTGTCGTTCAATGTGCAGTTAAAGAGATTTGCAGCACCAATTACATTATTCTTAGTTTTAACCTTTTTACGCTTTCATTACTAACTAATTCTTCTAAGCTAAGAGCCACCACAGCGGGGCGTCTTTTGAGATTCAGTGACATAATGAGGCATCTTACTAGTCCTTGTAGACACAAAAGGATAAGACCAATAAACAAAAGAACGAAACATGCCAAGTCATATTCACCATGTAACACCAAGACGTCTCCAATCCAATTGCTTTGAAATATCAAGTTCTACCAGACTACCACATTATAAAGGTACTCCATGACTAGAAAACATTACCAATAAAAAGAAACTACTTTCAATTCCTCATAAACTAAGCCATACCAGCCCCTTGGCAAACTTAAAGTCAATCACAAATCACAAGTTATACTATTAACTATATAGTTCTTATAGTCAACTTCCATGCTCATCCTAACTTCACTGTTGTGTGTCATATGCGGGTATAATTCACCTACACAGATATATATATGTGCAACCCAAAAGACACTTAAATCCTATATCATTGCAAATATCATACTTATTCTAATGCCACAAACTATTACCTGGTGAAACAGCCCAAAACCAAACTAATTAGCAAACAACTTTAACCAATTGCTTCCAAACGCCCATAAAACCACCACCAGAAACCACCTATCGCAAAAAAAAAAAAAAAAAAAAAAAAAAAAAAAAAAAAAAAAAAAAAAAAAAAAAAAAATCCAAAACAACAAACCAATTTTATCATCTAAATTACTCACCTTTCTGCGTTTTCTCCTCGTGTAGATTCTCAACCCCTCAGCAGAACTCCCATCGACGAAACCAACCCCACCGCTACTCCCATCAAGCAACAACCCACCCTCATCAATATCTTCTGCTTCAGTTTTGACCCTCATACTGCAATTCAAATCAAACCCATTCCCATTCGGTGTCTCCTGCTCATCGACCATAGTTAATTCTTCCAAAATTCGTCGATAACAAGAACTGATAACACAATACCCTAGAATTTGAAGTGAAGTTGTTGACTTAAGGGTAAAGAATACTGGATTGGTGTTGAATAAATAAGGTGAAGATATGAGAAATTGAGAAGTGAGTGATTTGATTTTTGGTGTTGGTGAGTATGAGAGATTTTGGAAGCAGAAAGTGCAGAATCGGAAATCGGGGTTTTTTTTTTGAAAGTTTGAAAGAAATATTGACGGAGTTTGAAGTTAGAAGTACATCCGCAAGTCAATCACACGTCATCTTTTTATCAACTCAAATATAAGTTTTTTTCAAACTTCTTCAGTTCCATAAAAGAAGTAATAAAGTAAATAAACGGGGTTGATATAGATTAATTGTGTTGTGTATTAGAAATATATTAGATAATTTAATACGCGATCTCATTCTTTAAAATGAGGATTAAGGATGAAATTAAAGGATTCGTTTTTTATTTTTTATGTTTTCTTATTTATTTTTTATGATGACTGTTAAATCATGTAATAGTCTGATTGATTGTTAGCTACTTTGCATCGGATAAGTTTGTTAATCTATCATTTGGATATTTTTTGTTTCTTTCATAATTTGATCGTGATAAAAGCAAAAAAAATCTAAAATGATTGAACATGGTAAGCTATAATCAAATGATTCAAATCATATCGTATATCAGCTAAAACTTACACTTTGAAAATAACAATTTGGTTCCAAATCTCTTAAGTACTAGTTATGAACAATGGTGATTTAGGAATTTCCTTTGAAATTCTACACACCCAAGTTTACACATAAATTTTTCAATGAATGCTTGACACGACATATTCAAGTGATAAGATGTACAGATTATGTGTAAGCATATGTATTTATTGACACAACATATTCAATTTGAGACAGAGGGTTATGTGATTTTGATCGAAAAATGAATCGAGAGAGATGGAGAAATAGACCATAAGAGGTTGATGTTTTTGGGTTGACGACCAAAGGATCTGAGATGGGGTGTTATGGCGGGTAATCAAGTTTCAATTGAAAGGAAAGGGTGGTGGTTTCAGAGATCCGCAAACTTGTCCTCTTCTAACCACGAATGGCATTGGTTAGGCGGTAGTGGATGGGTGTGTACCGTTGGATGAGTGGCCAGTATCTGTCATCGATGATTATTATGATGATGATGATTATGATGATGATGATGATGATGATGAAAAGACTACATAGTATACATATTGCATTGTGTTCAAGTTGATGTTATAGCAACAGGTAAGAGGTGAACATTGCGATCCCTCCAAATTTACCGCCTTGAAGATGCCATGTGTGGGATACCCACGCGACTCCCCTTCTACAATTTTAAAGATTAAAAAATAGATTTTGTTACAAAAAAATATAATCTAGTTATCATATGACCGTTATAATGTTAGAAGAAAACTATATACTCACGTATATCATTTTTCACATTATAAACACATCTTAACTTCAAGAAAAAAAGTACATTTTCACTTGACATGGATTTTCCATTCCATGATGACTTTGTTAGAGCGTTGTCTGTTACCCGCACGATTTTATCTACAGTAGTTATTGCTCTAACCGAAAAAAGGCCAACTTTCTACACTCGTGTCAAGAAAAGCTGCAATTAATAGAAATTATGAGTACATTGACAAGTGACTACTTGAAGCTTTCGGGAAACAATATCTAAGAAAACCCAAGTCGAATGCCATTCAACAATTATACAAGACACACAAATCAAAACATGGTTTCCAAGGAATGCCTAGTTACTTGGACTCTATGTACTGAAAGTGGTAAAGTTGCCATGACTGCATGGATATGCCAGTAGATAAGAGGTGTTCATCATCATATTCATCGAACATTAGCTTTTGAAAGCAATCACCACACATGATCTATGGATATGGCACACTATTTTAGGTGTTGTGCGGGTTCAAATAATGATATCAACGTTCTAGATCAGTAGTAATTATTCAACCACATTATTAGTAAACCTGCACGTAATTCTTCATTTCAATTTGAAGGAATATATTACAAAGGAAAGTATTATATTGTTGATGGTACTGTAATAGCCTAAGTAAACCGTGCCATAATATTGTCCGCTTTACCCTCGCTGATTGCTCATCCAGAAACTCACGATTTTGTTTTTTATATGACGAGTCCCGTTTATAAGAAAGGCTTTTTTGTCCACCCCCCCCCCTCCCCCCCCCCCCCCCCCCCCCCCCTCAATCGATGTAGGACTTACACTACCTAGTTTCCTCGTTGGCACAACATTCCCGACCCTAGCTCCGATACCATCTGTGACAACCCAAGTAAACTATACTAGGATATGGTCCTCTTTGTCGATGGGTTGCCCATCAAGGAATTCACAGTTTTGTATTCACCCGGCGAGTTGTTTGCCCAAGCAAACGCGTCTTGGTAAAGAAGGTTTTCACCTCCTCTAAGGAAGGCTTTGTTCTCCTCGTCAATCGATTTGGGACTTACAATACTTATCCTGAGTGGGTTGTGTTTCCTATATTGTTTTCGGTTCCAATTGGTAGAATACGTATAAAATTTGCATAAGCTAAAGAGGGAGTGAGAAAAAATATCAAATGAGCATTTGGTTTGCTTAAGAAACGTTGTCATATAATAGCTAACTCTGCATGAGGTTTGACATCAAAAAGGCTAAGAAACATGAGGTATGCTCGTATCATATTACACAATATGATACTAGAATATAAAGGCATCGCGCGTACCTATGTTAAAACTAATGTTTAACTACAAAAAAAAAGTTGACAGTCCACAATCACTCGATAAATTTGGTGACGGAGAAGTGCATCAAAATCTTAAGTTGAATTATTTCGAGTTATAAATGTCATTTTTAGTTATGCTTTTAACTTTGTAAAATAGTAACCAACCTTTAAAGTGTTCCAGTTAATTAACTCAAGTTTAAAAAATGTTTTAATTAGATCACTCAACTTTCATATTATACTTCTAATTTAAAATAGTTTTATTTAAATTATAAATCTATTTTTTTTTTTTTTGATGTTGATGTGAAACGGTGACGAGAATTTTAGATACTTTTTCTTATTTTTTAATATAATTAACATGTTTTTTTAATATAATTTCATATATTAAATATACTAACCCCCACATCCTCTCCTCCGTTACTTTCTTGACATAAGAAAATTTGATAATGACTTGATTTGATTGTTTAGTAGTCTAATTTAAGAAATTATGCACGAGTGATAAAATTAAAACACTTTTAAAACTTGGTTACTATTCTGTGATATTTTGTCTTTTTTATATTAGTAAAATTTTTTAGTTAGTCTTATACTAATTGCTACTTATATTTTATTTGGGAACAATTTTTACACCCGAGTTACCAAATTAAAACACTTTTAAACTTGATTACTATTTTGCAACGTTACCCTTATTATAAAACACCGATAAGTTTATGTTTGTAATATGTTGGTGTGACACCAATTAATTTGTTAAAGTATTCACATCTCATTTTACCTTTATTCTTATAATTATACTAAAATTATTACTTTTTCTTTCTTTTTCTATTAAATAATATTTTTATACATTTATCATTACCTTTTATATCTCCTTCAATCACAATCATTTTTAAAAAATATTAAAAATTTATAAAGGTTTTATATTGTTTTATCAAATATACAGATAAACAGTAACATTTTCTTTCTCCTCCGCTTACAACCATTTCATATAACATATATATTTCACTCATAAAATTTATAAAGAACGAAATGTGAATGCTCTTATAAAAATTACACTAAAATGCTACAAGACTTCTAAAAGTGTAGATATCTCTTTCGTATGTGAAATCCAAATTAGGACTTGTGGAGCCACTTATGCCAATTAAGCAAGGTTAATTCTCTGAATGTACATCTTTAAGGGCGTTTAAATACAAATAATAGAATTGTGAATGTGTGTGCAACATCTCAAAAGAAAGAAAAGGAAAGAAATAGATATTATAAGAAAGAAAAAAAAAAAGGAAAGGAAAATAGATATTATTAGAAAATATTAAACAATCATCACAAGATGATCACAATAATCACAAGATGATCCAGTGATAAAGATGTTTGAAATGTTTTTAAAAAAAACTAAGTTTAAACATTCCCTAAGTAAAATATCTTAAATGGTCACAGTCGTTAATAAAATAGAAGATTGATCCTTAAATAAGTAAAATAAAATCATTTATATTCCTTGAGTGATTAGAAAAGAGGAGTTCATTTGGGTAAGCTGCTTGTAACCACTTTCCAATTATAGGAAGTTCAAAGTGGGTTCGGTAATAAGTGATTTTCACGAGTTTAAGGCTCTTTAAGGCATCAATCATCATAAATAATAATTAAACTTGTTTGAAAGAATTAATTCTGATTAGAAAAATCAACCAATAATTTATTTATTTATTTGAGTAAAATGTTATTTTCGTCATTCACGTTTTGTTTAATTTGTCATTTCACTCCAAAAGTTTTTTTTATCATTTCATTCATTATAGTTTACAAAATGTTATAATTTTATCCACTCCGCTAATTCTGTTAAAACCACTATTAAATATTAGGATATCTTCATTTTTTTAATACCTTAATTATTCAATTGAAACAAATAAACCAATTAATATTCAATTAAAACAAAATAACACATGAAGCGACTAGTGAGACCGAACGCTTCGATCTCAAAACTTCAATTAACTGTAACTCATGCTGTTCGATTGAGGTCTTTTGTGAGATTTCAATTAATCTTCACTGTCACACCCAATCTTAACGGCGGAAACGTTGAGATGTGAGGGTTAAGATTGTTCATGCCACACAACGCTATTTCAAAGTGTAAATATTATTAAATTCCAAGTTTCATGACATACATAGATGAAAAGCATAAGTTTCAAACAACCAATGTAACAAGTATTCAAATAGCATCATGTGACAATATACGTCATTTTATTAATCTCTAGGTCCAATCCTAGATGTGTTTAAGTCTTCAAGAGCAATTAAGCGGAATCATTTCCTGAAACATGTTAAAAATAATGTCAACATATGATGTTGGTGAGTTTTCATAGGTTTAACATACATAAATATATAAACTTTAAGACGGCAATTCATGTCATAGGTTAATGAATAATGTAATAATAAATGGATAAACAAATGTAACAATCAAACCTCGACAAATATGGCCACAACATGATTATACGATTAGCTAAGTGTACTTGGTTTCCATAGTGATCAACAATACGTCACTAGAAGCAGGTAATACCTCAGCTTTAGCACCAAATAGGCTTGTTAGGCCCATAGATCTTTGACGTCGCTAGGCTAGCAATAGTTAATGATTGTATCTTACAAGTGTTATCACATGATAATTACAAGAGTCCAAATAACCATGACAAAATAAGATGAATCGCACAAGTGTTTCACGAGTAAAAACGTATCTACAAGTGTGTTTATGATAAGGTTAACATGTTTCACCCCAAAAGTGTGAAATAATATAACATGGGGTATGGAAAACTCACATGACTTATAATGATGAACAAATAAGAAGTCTTGTATTAAACGCCGAAGATTCGTTAAGGTTCAACCTAAATGAACGACGTAATAAGTTAATCATGATTATTATAGTGTTAACGGTACTCGGGAATTCACGGTTTAAATTTGTGATTTTGGATGACAATTGTAATGATGTTATTTATAAATCATTAAACCATGATTTTAAATTATAAGATAGATACATTTTAATGTTTGAATAAGAATTTTGTGATGAAATCATTAATAAAAGTTAAACTTTTATTATCAAGGAATTATTATTTACTATTTGATACAATAGTAAATTTATAATTTTAAATGATCAAATTAATTCACATTTTAAATATGTACATATATTTATTCTCATTTAAATATAAAAATTTAGTTTGTAAATATATTTTATAAAAATGAAGAATTTATTAAATTTAAATTCTTGGAAATTAAGGGAGATTTATTACAATTTAAAATTAATAAAAATTTGAATTTTGTAACAATTTTTATAATTTTAAAATAAAAGAATAAGGATTTATTAATTGATTTTTAAAAAGAATTTTATTTGGGTTTTGAGTAGAAAATAATACAAAATGTTTTTTGCCTTAAAAAAAACATTAAAACACCTTTTAAAAATAAAAGCTGGGACTCGGGTTCGAACCCGGGTTCGAACCCGGGTCCCTAGTCACACCTCCTCACACTCAAACCACTGGGCCAAGGCCCTGGTTTGTGTTAAATTTCAGGAATGAAAACTTAAAAGCAAATTTCTGGAAAAATCTCCATTTTCACAAGAACCCTAGAATTCATAATTGAACCAATTGAGCATCAATTCGATCATGATGCTGAAATTAACCATAGGGCTTTGATTCTCTATGGTTAATCGAGTGTAACCATACGTTTAATTTACCTGTTTGATGTTGTGTTGGCAATTACGGGCTTGAACGCAACCCGCGACTGGTTCTTGATTCAATTTTTGATGCGTGTGTGTGTTTTGGTGCAATTGATGTTACAAAGGTGGAAAGAAGATGTTGCGAGTATTTGCCCCCTTATTTGTAGTCTCCATTTGATCGATTAAGTGTCCAACGGCATTAAGGCTAGCCTCGGGGGTTACAGGTGGTTTTCAAATGTATTAAACACGATTTCAATTGAAATTAAGGCTGATAATGTGCTCAACTTGATTATTCGAACGTGTAAATTCAATTAATTTGATGATTACTACAATTTAAGTGTAGAAACGGATTGGAGTGTTAATGGTTTCAGTTTCAGGTTAAATTGTTTCATCCAACTTCGTTTAAAACTCAGTTAACTATCCCCAACGAGTTCGAACCGGTTCCTCGACTCGAAATAGGCGATTAATTGTATTTGGGAGATGTAAATTTGGTGTTTCGATGGTGACCGGAGTTTGGCCGGAGGTGGCCGGAGGATTGGCCGGGAAATCGGGGATGGGGGTTGGGTTTTAAAGAATTTTCATATTTGGTCCCTGGGGTTATCTAGTTCAACATTTCGGCCCAAAGTTATGTTTTGTTTTAAAACAAATTTACAGTTTGGTCCCTGGAGTTTTAATCTTTTTATTTTATGCTCAAAAATAAATTACAAGTTTTTAAAAATATTAACTTATATTTTTATATTTATTTTTAAAGGTTAACACCTATTATGTTTATTATTATTATTAGTATTATTATTTTTATTATCTCCATTATTATTATTATTATAATTATTATTATACTTGTTATTATTATCATTATTATTATTAAATTAATTATTTAATAATAACACAAATTATAAGAAATCTAAATACCCAAAAGAGATTAAGATACAAGGATTTACAAATGAGCCCTTATATTTGTTTTAATGACAAAACAAACACTTACAAGAGATAACGAAATTAACAAACAACTTAACAATTACACGAGAGGTCACAGTCTCCCCAGCTTTAAAAATTTCATCCCGAAATTGAAGATGAGACTAAACGAACAGATAGGGATATTTCTTCTTCATGTAATCCTCGCGTTCCCAGGTGAACTCAGCTCCACGTTTGTTTTCCCAACAAACCTTGACGATTGGCGTGGTAGTTGTTCGGGTCTTCTTCAGCATTCGGTCCATAATCTCGACAGGTTTCTCAATGAAATACAAGGACTCGTCAATTTGGATTTCCTCCAAAGGAACGTGCAAGTTTTCATCGGCCAAACATTTCCTCAAGTTTGAGACATGGAAGACGGGATGAATCCCGCTAAGTTTAGAAGGTAGTTCCAGTTTATAAGCCAATTTCCCAATTCTTTTCAGAATCTTGAAAGGTCCTACAAAATGTGAGGCTAACTTGCCCTTCTTCCCAAAATGAACAACACCCTTCCATGGTAAGACCTTAAGAAGGACCATATTGTTGACTTGGAACTCCAATGGTTTGCGTCTTTTATTCGCGTAACTCTTTTGACGACTTCTAGCCACCTCAAGGTTATTACGGATTTTAGAGACTTTATCGGTCGTTTCTTGAATAAGTTCTGGACCGGTAATGAAATTCTCACCGATGTCAGTCCAGCAGATCGAAGAACGACATTTACGACCGTATAAAGCTTCGAATGGTGCCATCTTGATACTTGAGTGGTAGCTACTGTTATACGAGAATTCCGCTCAGTTGACGGTAAATGCGTATCCCAGTCACCACCAAAGTCGAGAACACATAGACGTAGCAAATCCTCAAGGGTTTGAATTGTTCGCTCAGTTTGACCGTCCGTTTGAGGATGGTAAGCCGTGCTTAAATCCAGTTGAGTACCCAAGAGTTCTTGTATAGAAGACCAGAAGTGTGAAGTGAAACGAGTATCACGATCGGATATAATATGCAAAGGCACGCCATGACGACTCACAATTTTATCGATATAGATGCGAGCCAACTTTGAAACCTTGTAAGTGTCTCGTATTGGTATGAAATGTGCCGTTTTGGTCAAACGGTCAACAATCACCCATATACTATCATGGCCTCGAGGAGTACGTGGCAACTTGGTTATGAAATCCATGGATATGTGTTCCTATTTTCACATAGGGATTTCGGGTTGTTCAAGTAAACCACTAGGACGTTGATGTTCCGCTTTGACCCTTGCACACGTGAGGCATTTGGAAACATAAGATGCGATATCCTTCTTCATCTCTGGCCACCAATATTGGCCACGCAGATCCATATACATCTTATCAAACCCAGGGTGAATAGAATAATGTGTTTGATGAGCTTCGTTCATGATGAAGTGACGGAGATTGTCACGATTTGGAATCCAAAGTCGGTTCAAAAATACAACATGCCATTCGGTTTTGTTTCCAATTGTGACCGAACGTTAAACGCTAGTTCTTCATCCTTCCCTTCCTCGGTTAATGCCGCTTGTTGAGCCTCGCGGATGCAAAACTTGAGATCACTATCAATCCTTATATTTTGAAGCATGATAGTAGCCTCGTTAACATCCACGTGAATCTCAGTATCAAATTCCCCTAACGTGTCAAACCATTGCCTTCGATCTCGAATTTCTTGAAGCGAGACAGTCTTATTGTGGATCTTGCGACTCAGCGTGTCGGCTACAATATTCGCCTTTCCAGGATGATAATGAATGTCGCAGTCGTAGTCGCTAATCAACTCAACCCAACGTCTTTGTCTCATGTTGAGATCTTTTTGATTGAACACGTGTTAGAGGCTCTTATGATAGGTGTAGACTATGCATTGCGTCCCATAAAGATAGTGCCTCCAGATCTTTAAAGTAAAAACCATGCCACCAAGTTCAAGATCGTGGGTTGTGTAGTTCACTTTATGAACCTTCAATTGCCTCGACGCATATGCTATGACCTTTCCTCGTTGCATGAGAAAACAACCAAGACCTTGACTAGACGCATCACAGTACACGGTAAAATCATCATTTCCATCGGGGAGAGTTAGAATAGGAGCATTACATAGCTTGCGTTTCAGTGTCTCGAAAGCCTCTTCTTGTTCGGGTCCCCATTCAAAAAGTCGATTCTTTTGGGTTAGCACCGTAAGTGGTTTAGCAATCTTCGAGAAGTTTGCAATGACCTACGGTAATAACCCGCTAAACCAAGAAAAGAACGAACTTCAGTTGGTGTCGTGGGAACACACCAGTTTTTCACGGCTTCTATTTTAGCAGGGTCAACGTGAATTCCTTGGCTACACATGACCTCGGAATTGAACTTCTTCAAGCCAGAATTCGCACTTAGAGAACTTGGCGTACAGTTGTTCCTTCTTCAAAAGTTCAAGAACTTGTCGCAAATGCAACTCGTGATTGGTTTTTGTCTTGGAATAAATGAGAATATCGTCGATGAACACGATCACGAATTTGTCCAAGTATGGTTTACATACTCGATTCATGAGATCCATGAAAACAGCAGGTGCATTAGTCAAGCCAAAAGGCATAACCATGAACTCATAATGTCCATATCAAGTACGGAAAGCGGTCTTTGGAATATCATTGTCGTGAAGTGACAATTGATGATATCCAGAATGTAGATCGATCTTCGAGAATTACGTAGCTCCTTGGAGTTGATCGAAGAGGTCATCGATTCGAGGGAGAGGGTATCGGTTTTTGATAGTAAGTTTGTTGAGTTCCCGATAATCGATACACATACGAAATGATCCATCTTTCTTCTTCAGTAATAGCACAGGTGCACCCCATGGTGACGAGCTAGGACGAATGAAGCCCTTATCGGTCAATTCTTGTAGTTGACTGGCTAGTTCTTGCATTTCAGAAGGCGCAAGACGATAAGGCGATTTAGCCACAGGGTTTGCACCAGGGATCAAGTCAATCTTAAACTCAACTTCCCGAACGGGAGGTAGCCCACTAAGATCCTCAGGAAACACCTCGGGAAAGTCTTGTACAACGGGTATATCCTTAAGTTCCTTCCCTTTGGCTTTCGTGTTAACTACGTAAGCCATAAAGGCTATGTAATTTTTACTCAAACACTTTCGGGCCTTGATACAGGACATGAGTTTGAGTCCTTGAGACGATCTCTCACCAAAGACTTTTAGTGTATCTCCCGAAGGTAGAAGAATTCGAATGCACTTCTCGAAACAAATGATTTCCGCGTGTTGTTTGGCTAACCAATCCATGCCAATAATGATGTCGAAGCTCCCCAGTTGCATAGGAATAAGATCGATAGGAAATTCATGCTCGTTAAGATTCAGGACACAATCATGTATTACGACTTCAACTACGATTGATTTTCCATCGGTGACTTCGACCGTAAAGGATTTTCCTAGCTTAGAACGCGGCTTAGCAAGAATAGGTTCGAATTCTAAGGATACAAAGCTCTTATCCGCACCCGAATCAAAAAGTACAGACGCATAACGATTATTTACAAGATACATACTTGCTCAGATATAGAACTATCATTGGTACATAGAAAGCAGGTAGGATTTTACACAATAAAAGATCGATTAATAGAAAAAAATGACGTACCATTCACCACGTCATTGTTGGCTTGCGCTTGATTCACATTAATGTTGAAAGCCCGTCCTCAAGCCGGTGGAACATTTCCCGCAAGACGAGGACATTATGGACAGAAACGCCCAGTTTTGCCACAATTGTAGCAGGCTCGGTTAGCAATCATGGCAGCATTGTTTGGGGCACGATGACAAGTAGCCACCAAATGCCCGTATTTCCCGTAAAGAGTGCAGATTCGGCAGGGATTATTTCCCGCATGGTGATACTTGCAGGTGTTGCGCATCGGGTGTGGACCAGTGTAAGCTCTTGCCACGGGTGTTTGGTTTACAGCGACAGCTTGCCTTTGAGGGGCATTGGGTGCTGTCACAGCAAAGTTGCGGGCCGGTGTGAACTTGCGCTTCTTGCCCTTGAATGAGGATTCAGCCTTCACCTCCTTCGTCGCTTCGGGAGTCACCTTCGCAGTTGGTTTTGCACCCTTCACCATCAAAGTACCAGCCTTAATATGATTCTCGGTTAGCTGGGCGGTGATGTTGATTGCTTCTTCCAGAGTCGTGGGCCTACTTCCCACCACAGCATCTTGAATTTGGGGTGGTACCCCTTTGATAAACTTCTCGATGCTACGGGGTACAGTATCCACCATATGCGGTAGAAGCATGCTCAGTTCATGATGTCGGGTGGAGTATGCCAAATGATTCCCACTATCCTGTTTGAGGTTCCAGAACTCCTCCTCCAGTTTTTGTAGTTCACTCCTCGGGTAGAATTTTTGGATCATAATGTCCTTGAACTCTTCCCAAGGGAGTGCCAAAGCCACTTCCGCACCCCGGTTTCTTTTCTCGCTATTCCACCAGGTAAGTGCCCGTTGTTGAAGGACACTCGCAGCATAACAGACCTTGAGTTCCTCGGGACACTCACTGTTTATGAAGGTGTTCTCCATACTTTCAAACCACTCAAGAAGTCCAGTGGCTCCCTCCTTTCCACTAAAACTAGTGGGTTTACAGGAGTTGAAGTGTTTGAATATGCAGGTTCGATTGTTTCCCCCTTGATTGTTGCTATTCTCACCATGGCCATTGTTATCACCACCACCATTATTCCCATTTGCATTATTACTATTGTTAGCCATTAGGGTGCTACTAAGTTCGGCAACCATGGTTGGGAGGACAGCAGCCATTTGCCGGGCAATCATTGCGGCAAGTTTGCGGTCGGAGGTAGCACGTTTTCCTTGATGACGAGACATTCTATAAGATATAAATAAAGAAGATATTAGAATTTGGAAATAAACCAGTTCAAGAAAATCATGAATTTTTGATATTTACAAATATAAACAGGATGGTTCCATTTGGTACCACACAGCCAATAGGAACATGGACACGTCGAGGTGACTTAATCCCAATTACCTTGGGGAAAATGTGTATGTTGACCATAATTTAGCACTCATCCCAGAAATCCCCAGGTAAGCATAACAGGTCCCGTAATGGGATTTATACGAAATGCTTGCCTTAGCCCGAGGGCTTTTTGCTAGGAAATCCAAAATACAGGTGTTTATGAGTCACACACTTTCCTATAGGCTATTAGAATTAAAACCTCGATAAGATTTTCAAGATTTAGACATAACGTCTAAAGTGTTTTATCCACTCGATAAGATGCGTAGAATTCCACAAGTAGTCGAGAATAAATTTTAGAAAAGATTAGACGTGGTCGAACTTAAAGGCACATGAAGAGGATTAGGAAGTTGGGGTATACAAGGTTCAAGTCATACTCCTAAGGCGCCACTTTCTAAATATAATCAAATAGCACATAAAGGATTTATCATGCAACATGTAACGTCATGTAATAGACATATAAGCAAGCTTACAATATTATAACAAATATTCATGAAGAGGGGTCCCTAAGTTAACCATAGTCTAGGCCACCATTTTTAATAACCTACATCCCTATAGTTATGGGCTCTGATACCAATCTGTCACACCCCAACCTTAACGATGGAAACGTTGAGATGTGAGGGTTAAGATTGTTCATGCCACACAACGCTATTTCAAAGTGTAAATATTATTAAATTCCAAGTTTCATGACATACATAGATGAAAAGCATAAGTTTCAAACAACCAATGTAACAAGTATTCAAATAGCATCATGTGACAATATACGTCATTTTATTAATCTCTAGGTCCAATCCTAGATGTGTTCAAGTCTTCAAGAGCAATCAAGCGGGATCATTTCCTGAAACATGTTAAAAATAATGTCAACGTATGATGTTGGTGAGTTTCCATAGGTTTAACATACATAAATATATAAACTTTAAGACGGCAATTCATGTCATAGGTTAATGAATAATGTAATAATAAATGGATAAACAAATGTAACAATCAAACCTCGACAAATATGGCCACAACATGATTATACGATTAGCTAAGTATACTTGGTTCCCATAGGGATCAAGAATACGTTACTAGGAGCCGGCAATACCTTGGCTTTAGCACCAAATAATATAACATGGGGTATGGAAAACTCACATGACTTATAATGATAAACAAATAAGAAGTCTTGTATTAAACGCCGAAGATTCGTTAAGGTTCAACCTAAATGAACGACGTAATAAGTTAATCATGATTATTATAGTGTTAACGGTGCTCGGGAATTCACGGTTTAAATTTGTGATTTTGGATGACAATTGTAATGATGTTATTTATAAATCATTAAACCAAGATTTTAAATTATAAGATAGATATATTTTAATTTTTGAATAAGAATTTTGTGATGAAATTATTAATAAAAGTTAAACTTTTATTATCAAGGAATTATTATTTACTATTTGATACAATAGTAAATTTATAATTTTAAATGATTAAATTAATTCACATTTTAAATATGTACATATATTTATTCTCATTTAAATATAAAAATTTAGTTTGTAAATATATTTTATAAGAATGAAGAATTTATTAAATTTAAATTCTTGGAAATTAAGGGAGATTTATTACAATTTAAAATTAATAAAAATTTGTATTTTGTAACAATTTTTATAATTTTTAAAATGAAAGAATAAGGATTTATTAATTGATTTTCTAAGAAAATTTAAAAAGAAAATAAATTTATTTGGGTTTTGAGTAGAAATGGTTTTTATATAAAAAATAATAATACAAAATGTTTTTTGCCTTAAAAAAAACATTAAAACACATTTTAAAAATAAAAAGTGTGACTCGAATTCGAACCCGGGTCCCTAGTCACACATTCCCACACTCAAACCACTGGGCCAAGGCCCTGGTTTGTGTTAAATTTCAGGAATGAAAACTTAAAAGCAAATTTCTGGAAAAATCCCCATTTTTACAAGAACCCTAGAATTCATAATCGAACCAATTGAGTATCAATTCGATCGTGATGCTGAAATTAACCATAGGGCTTTGATTCCCTATGGTTAATCGAGTGTAACCATACATTTAATTTACCTATTTGATGTTGTGTTAGCAATTACGGGCTTGAACGCAACCCGCGACCGGTTATTGATTCAATTTTTTATGCGTGTGTGTGTTTTGGTGCAATTGATGTTACAGAAGGTGGAAAGAAGATGTTGCGAGTATTTGCCCCCCTTATTTGTAGTCTCCATTTGATCGATTAAGTGTCCAACGACACTAAGGCTAGCCTCGGGGGTTACAGGTGGTTTTCAAATGTATTAAACACGATTTCAATTGAAATTAAGGATGATAATGTGCTCAACTTGATTATTCGAACGTGTAAATTCAATTAATTTGATGATTACTACAATTTAAGTGTAGAAACGGATTGGAGTGTTAATGGTTTTGGTTTCAGGTTAAATTGTTTCATCCAACTTCGTTTAAAACTCAGTTAACTATCCCCAACGAGTTCGAGCCGGTTCCTCGACTCGAAATAGGCGATTAATTGTATTTGGGAGATGTAAATTTGGTGTTTCGATGGTGACCGGAGTTTGGCCGGAGGTGGCTGGAGGATTGGCCGGGAAATCGGGGAATTATCAACACTTGCTGTTTAATCAATTATCTATCTACAAATCAATCAAACAGTATAAAGAGCAATTAAATTATATGAATAATCAAACCACAATAGCTCAAGAACGTTTATCATAATGCTTTCTGTTGCTATTGCTATATTGATGTAATTGTTGCTAATTCTTCTTCACTGATTATACTGATTATCTTGATCCGTTTTCTTTTTTTTTACATATGTTCTTGATCTCGTAATATATAGAGATCCTATTCTGTTCCTAATTCATTGCTAATCTTATTGCTATATTGTTGCTATAATTAAGCTAACTGTAGTTATCCGAATCCTCGCCACATTTATCAGCATAGGAGGGTACAGTTTCCTGTCATGTGTTTGGAACAGCCACTGTCAACATACCACTTGTTGTCAGCCCTCCTTGGATGTTCCTTAGCGGCCATTGGAGGAACTTTGTTTTCCATGTTGGCCATTAAAGCTTGATTCTCGGCAAGTACTTCCTTCTCATACATGCTCCAGTCACAAGTACCATCCTGTAAAATAACTAGACCAGTTTCTTTAGCATTAGTGATACCTGTTGTGTTGTTTGTTGTTGGTGGGGATGTATTGGCTAATTGAGGTTGTGTAAAGTTCCTTTGACTAGGTTGTCTTGAGTCAGTTGACTGCTGTTGATTGCTGTTGCACTCCCTCGAAAAATGTCCATATAAGTTGCATTTAAAGCATCTTACTTTGGACTTGTCTACACTGATTTTTGTTGATCTTCCTCCCACGGACAGTCCTTTGTTCCTTTTCATGTACATCTTGGCTCTGTAGGCTATCATTGCCATTTGCCATTGTAGATCCATCTCTTCTACCTCATCAGGATGAAGTTCTTCTAGATCTTGTTGACAAAAGTGAGCAAGTGTCAAAGTACTTCCTAGATAAGCCTGAAAGCTTGAACTGAAGGCTGCAAAGTCAGCTTTCTGTTCTTCAGACTCCAGAACCACAGTAATTGGTTCTGTTTGTTTGTTGTTCTTTTTGGTTTTGGATTCATCAGCTTTTACTTTGATCTATCTATGCTGATTGCTTTGAGTACTTGGATTTGAAGACTTTGCAGCATAAAAACTTGTCTCCTCTTCATGTTCACTCTCATCACAGGAGTGGTCTTTAGCTTCATTGGAGATGAATGCACTTCCAGCATTTTTCAATTCTTTGAATTGATAAGGTGCTATAGGTGCTTTCACACTCTTGTTTCTTGTCTTTTCATCAAGCTCCAAAGCTTCTACCTTTGCCACTAGAGTGTCTAATCCTATTGCTTTTAAGTCAATAGTATTTTTGAACATAGACACAGTCTGTGTCCAGTTTTTAGGCAATGAATGAAGAATTTTTTTGTTCAACTCTTCATTGTTGTACGCAAGCTCAAGGATGTTCATCTCTGTAACAAGTTGCATGAATCTATGCAATTGTTGAGGAACTGACTCACCTGGAATATGATGGAATGTTTCATATTGTGCACGGAGAGTGTCCTTTTTGATGCTTCTAATCTCGTCACTTCCTTCACACAAAGTGTGCAGGATTTTCCATAACGAGTTAGCTGTTTTATATGATTCACACCTGATCAAGAGTTCTTCAGACAAAGCCATAGTAAGCATACTATAGGCTTTGATATCAATCTTGACTTTCTTAGCATCATCAGGTGACAGATTCTTTAGACTTATGGGTTGATTATTATCCTTATAATCCGCTCCTAAGGCAGGTGGAATATAAGGTCCTTCGGTAATCGAAGCCCATAGATCAGAATCTGTATAATTAACATGATTCCTGAATCTGATTTTCCAAGTTTTAAAATCAGATTTGTTTTCTAGTTTAGGAGGTTGATAAGCACCAACAACGGAATTACTCATGTTAATTACTTTTTAAAAAGCAACAATTTTGTTTTGAACAGAAATCGATTAAACAAATCAAAGCTGATAGATCAATTGATCTGGATCAATGAGCACCATGCTCTGATACCACCTGAGACTCCTAGGATCGTTCAGGAATTATCAGATTTGATTTTAACAAGTATTGATCGCAGAATTATCAACACTTGCTGTTTAATCAATTAGCTATCTACAAATCAATCAAACAGTATAAAGAGCAATTAAATAATATGAATAATCAAACCACGATTGCTCAAGAACGTTGATCGTAATGCTTTCTGTTGCTATTCTTATATTGATGTAATTGTTGCTGATTCTCCTTCACTGATTATACTGATTATCTTGATCCATTTTTTTTTTTTTTTTTTTTACATATGTTCTTGATCTCGTAATATATAGAGATCCTATTCTGTTCCTAATTCATTGCTAATCTTATTGCTATATTGTTGCTATAATTAAGCTAACTATAGTTATCTGAATCCTCGCCACATTTATCGGCATAGGAGTTCGAGATTTACAATGAAATAAATACAGATAATGTTGTTGATGTGACGTGAAATATTTGCTTGAATTAAATGTCTTCCGTCGTCATTAATGATGTTGTTCTGCCACGTTGACTTGTTGACTTTATGTTGACTGCTTGATGATCTGAAATTATACAAGTATTAAACAGTCTTCCGTAGAAATTTCTTCTTCCGCAGGAACTTAGTCTTCCGCAGCAACACTTGATCTTCATTGCTTGTTCTTCTTTGATTGTGCTTCCGCAGGAGTTCTTAGACTTGTTCTTCAGTAGCAAGTCCTTCAGTAGCTTCACTTTGTTGTTCACTTGTTCAGCTGAAGTTGTTATTCCGCAGAGGATCTACGGATGTATACTTCCTTAGAACATCTACGAAAGAGTAATTTGTTCATCCGCAGTTGTTCCAATACTTATGTCAATCTCTCAATTTGACACAGTCTGATGTTTACTGTACATTTCACACATACAATACGAAACACATTATATCATATATTTATAACATATATAATGAGATGTAATATTATTTACTTCATGAACACATATTATCAAAATCATATATATTATATTATCAAAATTATAATTACAAGAATGATTACAAGAATGTTCTATCATCTAAACCTATACAAGAGTTCTATCCCTAACACTATCATGAATACAAATTAAAATCGGCATTCGTGGTTCTTGTAACTACTTCCCAATTATAGGAAGTCTTGGTGGTTTTCCCAAAGGCATCACTCAACATCACGATAATTAAAACTCGTTAGGACCTATTGATTTTGAGTTCTTACGGGGTTTTGAGCAACTAGTTATTACTATCACTAGTTGATAAAAACAATCTATAAGCATCATCAAAATTAGTTTGTATGATAATCTATAGTTAAATTAAAAAACAATGGATTTTGGAAATATATATATATATATTTTTAATTTTGACTAAATATGACCGAAATTGACAAATGATAGTTTCACTTGATTAACTAATTTGGTTGCGGTTGCAACAATTCGTGCAACTATTGATATCTTGATAACACTCTTGTGATCTTTAACTTTTTTTCAAAGGTGGGATTATTGTGTTTTTCGATCTTAAAGGAGATTTAAAAATACTTTTAGCTGAAAAAAGTTACTATAAAATAACACTGTTTGCAATTATTCTTAAATGTTGACGTGCTCTTGATATACAGATATTGAAAACTACAATCCTTGGTTCTCGCCACTACCAAAGAGTGTAAAAACTAGTGTTTTCCATTTGTTTGTGCGTATGTATGTGCTTAAACTCAATCTCGTTTAGTGGAGATCTCACATATTAGGCTATGCATAGTGCCACCACCGTGATGTCTTAGTGAGTCATGTGGTGTGCGTGACGTGCACGGCAACAACACTACAATGGTGCTTTTTTGCCGTGCCATTGGGGGTGTCAGCGAGTGTCACGACTACCACTTGCCAATACTCACTGCGTATTTTTGTTTTTTCCCTCCTCTCACATCACTTTAACTTTTCTTTTATTTAATATGAAAAATAGTGTGATATGACATTGTGAAAGCAGTCGAGAGGTGGAAATGGGAGTTGTGGTGTGCTGATGTGGCACTGAGTTGAATTGTGATGAGATGTGACATGGTAAAGACACTAACAATAGCCAAAATAACATTTTTCTAGCGTTTCTTAAACAAATATTAGCTTACTATCGTGTTTATCTCTGTCTCCTCAAACAAATGGCATATTTTCTCAATTGTGTTATGACAAACATGATGAATACCAAGTGAAAACCAAACACAAAACACTCACTTAAGGTGGACTCAAATCGTTTGTGCCGGGTACACGACCTTAAAGAGGTTATGGTGGCAAATCACAAGATTCGAACCCGAAACCTCTGCTAGAGGAAAATAAGATATTTATCACTGCACCACTCTTTGAAGATTGAGTTATTTGGGTCTCATTTAGTAAACACTACAGATTTGTCAATGTTTGAACTGTTTTCTCAAAATACAAGTACAGAGGTGATGAGAGCCATAAATAGCTGCTAAAAGTAATCAAAACCCATAAAATATCAACTCAAGAACCTGAAAACATACCAGTACAAGAGACCCTTCGGGGCTTCAAAAAACCTACACGTCTCGTAGAATAGGCCACCCTTTCCTTATAATTTCATTGACCTTTCCATCGATCCGGCTTTGAATTCTTGGTGGACACAACTCAGCTGCATACCCATTCATCTTTGCTGCCAAGCTTGATTTTTCCAATTCTTCTTCCGCCAAGTTACCAATTAAATGAAGAAGGAAGGGGTTTCGTTTGAGCTCAAACTTCTGCACATTTCAAAGCATTAAATTCAAGTCAGTAGGTTACCTTGAGGCTTCAATTCTATTTCAAAACCATTGGGGCAGTCTTATTTGAGAAGATAAAGATGCATATAGACTATTTATAAAATAGAAACAGATCCTTGAAAAGACCTAAGAGGTTCAGATTTTTGAATTCTCTTTCCTCATGTGTAATTTCTCTGATTCCAGGCTAATCAAAGTGTTTGCTTAGGACTTAAATGACCAAACATGTTTATATTGTTCTTAAAATCAGAGTAACCAACAATCGACACTATATGATTATTTTAGAAACCTTGGTAGAACATAAGTGCAAGTTACAAATCATTAGACACTAGGTATTGAAATTTATGTGACAACTGGATCAAGAAAAAGAACCTGGTGTTCAGGCTCTGCCGGGTAAAAAGTTCCGAGTTGTTGAATTTGGGTTGTTACAATGCTACTCCTTGACTTGGTTTGCTCTCTTTCTTTGCTCAAGGTAGCCAATCTGGACTCCTCCGTTCCATTGACAAAAATAATAGACCTGTTGAACCAAAACATACACGTAGAAAACTTAGAATTTAAGCATTTAACAGATCGAAATATAAACACAGATAAATGAAGAGAAATAGCAAAGACTATGCCACCTGTATTGGTCGCCAACATCAGGACCTTGACCAAATACTTGCCTAGAGTCGTGGCTAGACCAGAAGATTTCCAAAAGTTGCCTGAAATTAATCAGCCGAGGATCATATTCAATCTGCAGAGAGTTCATGGAAGACCATGATGCATATTCTCTTAAAACAAATTAATAAACTCTCACAAATTATAGCATTCAGTAAGAAGGTTGAACTTGTAACATACGTAATAGTATAATACCATTGTTTCATAAAGTGAAGGTTAACCTAAACATTGTGCCTGTTACTTAAAAAATAAGGTACATGACTACCTATTAGCACAATTAAAAGGTTTAGCGAACCCTTCGGGCTCCCGTATGGGACACTGTATCATTCATATAGCCTGCCAGCCTCATCCTTACTACTCATCAAAGGTTCAGCGTTGTCCTTGCTACTTATCACAACAATCTTTACACAAACATACGTGACCGAAAAAATCGTGCCTTGTCCCTGACCAAATTACCTGTATAAATACTCATGTTTTTTATTTATCTTTTTTTTTTCTGAATCAACTATTACTAATCTTTTTCTTCTCTAATTCAGTTAAACCCAAATCAATAATATCATTCTTACAAGCAATTTTGAACTACATTCACTATTTGCTCCATTAAGCAACCCATTAGATCAAGCAACTGTGACCTCTATTTCCTCCATTAAAATCAAATCTCCCAAATCTAAAACGCCCCCTTTGACATCAACTCAAAACACAAAACATCCAGATACAAAACACGATCACAATTCACAAATCTACCAAAACTACAATCAAAAGACACATACTTGTACGGATTCAGCATGATCACCCAAGCTTCGGTACTCGGGGTTAGTTTTCGATCCACCGGCGTAACCAACGGTGGTTCTCACGACTCCATCCAAGCAACCGAACACAGATTCCGCCCTCCAGAAGCTTCCGAGAGAGAAAACTGCAGTTTTCAGAAACTGATCCGGTGGATTTCCGGCGACCTGAGAGATCGGATTCGGAAACCTAATTCCGAGAGTTACATCGGGGGATATTATAATGCTGATGATAAGGTATGATAGGGTTTGGTGGAAGTGAGGGGACTTCATTAGGGTTTTCACGTGGTTTCGCCGGAGATTGAGAGAAAAGGTGACCGGAGATAATAATCTCCGGTTGATTTGGGGGTGATTTCCGATTGGTTAAACGGAGTGTTTTGGTTGCGTTAAACGGAAAAAAAATGTGGTTTAACGAGGGTTGTGACTTTTAAATCATATCTATATTTTCCATCAGTTAAATAGCAGAACTTGTAGAATTTTTTTTGTTTATTAATATTGAATATTGAATAAGTACTGATATATTTAGTTGAATGGATAGGATCCTTCTCAATCAATTAGATAAACAAAAATATACATCGAATTAGTGTGAATTTTTCTATGAAAATACTGTAAATATAAAAACATGTTAGTAAGTAGACCATTTTTTATATCGTGGTCGAGTCACTGCAACGAACCATTGCAACTCTTCGAGAAAAGTCATGTCAATTAATGGTTATAACTGATACAATGATAACCTCTAACAGTTACATAAATAAAAACACCATCAATAGTAACTTTATTGCTACCAAAGACTTGTCCATATGTGTTAACGATAAGTTTTGCTACCGACAGACCAAGTTGCTACTAATCATTTGAACAGTTAATACGAAAACCAAAGTTGTTACCGAAGATCATTTGCTACCAATATTTAGTTATTACCGCATATTATTTTTATGCAACTTTTTATCTAGAAAGTGATTATGATGCAACTTCTAATGCATAATAAACATGACTATATATATATATATATATACATATATATATATATACACATACATATATATATATACATATATATATACACATACATATATATACATATATACACATACATATATATATATATATATACACACATACATATATATATATACATATATATATATATACATATATATATATACATATACATATATAGATACATATATATATATACATATATATATATATATATACATATATATATACATATATATATACATATATATATACATATATATATATATACATATATATATATACATATATATATATACATATATATGTATATATATATGTATATATATATGTATATATATATATATGTATATATATATATATATATATATGTATATATATATATGTATATATACATATATATATATATAGATATACATATATATATACATATATATATATACATATATATATATATACATATATATGTATATATACATATATATGTATATATACATATATATGTATATATACATATATATATATATATATATATATATATATATATATTGATATGGTTAGCTCGGTCACCACAAGGGCTGTTGCCCCTAAGACCCCCCGCGCTACCAGGGGCGTTCCCCGACTCCACACTCCCTTAATTCATATCAAGGTGTATTTTAATCTGTCATTTGATCATAAGCAAATCCAATTAAGCTAAAATCATACTGATAATGCTAAAAGCACAAATTTCTCTTATGGGATGATATAAAGCTTGCAGTTAAGAGGAACAACATATGTCACTAATTCTTCATATGATAAGATATGCATGATGATATAGAAAAACTATAGGATCTACATGTGTTTAGCCTGGAGTGGTGGTGTTACTAGAGCTAGCTAGCTATATAAACCAGTGATCGATCAATACATTGGTGCGGGCTGAGGGTTAGGACTAGGGATGGTTGCATCCACATCAGGAATTGAGGGTTGGAAGCAACTGTTCATACACACAAAGTTAGAGAGACCACAATCCATAAAGCATGGTGCAATACTTTGAGATGACCCAAGGGTGCAGGTGACACCACACCCCACAATCTCTTGCCCACATCCTGTGAAGCATTGCATCACTTGTTGAGCTCTTGAACCACCGCCCAGTATACCTCCAATTCTATCTTGTGCTGGAGCTGGTGTTGGTTGTTGCTGTTGCGCCACCGCCAACAAAATACCACCACCATTATTATGGTTGATGGTGGATATAATAACCATTGACATTATGGTAATTTGTATCACTAGACTGTATTCTACAAATGTGGAGGTTTTGCATGGAGACATGGGGAATGATATTATAGCCAAATATCTATAGAAGCTATATAATGCTTCACTAGCTTACTCAAGACAAAGTGAAAATGTTTATTTATATTCGTGTTGATCGTTGGCTAGCGCGGATGTAACTTATACTGAGGACGTAATCGTTGATCGACTCTTTGGCGGATATTATGGAAGCATGCATGTGGAATGAAGTAGTTGGTGTTAAGATAAATTCTTTATTTCTTATCATTCAAATGGTGTGATCAACAAGGAAAGTGATCGATGAATAAACCACTCATGGCTTATTGAGTAATCTAGGTATAAATAAAGTTACATGCATCATAACTTTCGTTTCTAAATGTCTGAGAAGTCGTCGCACGCTCTTTCGTGTCATTAATTTTCACATTTTGTTAATTAAAAACATAAAATTAGTTAATATTAATGTTATTTTACTTAAATTGTACTTTACGGTTGCTTATACAATTAGCTTGTTATGGTTACATTCGAATAACAAGTTGTATATCAGCTTCATATATATATTAAGCCTTGAACCCGATAACAAAATAAAAAATTAAAGCGTTGTATCTTATTTGCGTTTGATAGTATTATTACATGTCTAAACTAGTTTGTATTGTGTAACTACCACAAATGACAAATGTAATTAACTAGTGGGTTATGAATGTGCATTACGGGGCACTACCATCAAAACATATATAAATATAAGCACATCGTAACGGTACATGAAACAGAGACAAAATAAACATGGTGTAAGGGTATAAGAGAACATTACATGGTTGTAAAAATAAACAATAAAGCTAACTTAAAAATTATAAGAAAAAAAGTAAATTAAATGGATTTCGAAAAAAATAAAAAACAATCTAGCCAGAAGCGAGGGTTAGTGTGCATCGAAGTTGAATTTGCTCTAGGCACTCACAACCCAATCATTATATCACTGAAGCGGAATATCACTTCACAACTTAAAAAAAATCAAAACCCATATAATAAAAGTGGAATGAGAAGTTCAAATTAATTAAAAAATCAAGCTACATACCACATGGACCATCAAACTACACACCACATGAACCAATAAGCCGTACGCCCCGTGAACCAATAGAATACAACTATTGTTCGCACCCAACTTGTAATTGTAATATACATAATATTGTTGCTCCCAAGGTAGATCCTAGTTATTCTACTAGGAATGATCTACATGCGTGTAACAACCTAATTCTCTTATGCTGTGTATTTTCTAAAAAAGAACCAAATTCACATTTTGTTGGTTTAAGAATATCATTCATAAAAATAATAACAAAACACTTTTATTATCTAATTACAATACAAGAATGAAAGTAAAGCAAGTAAATGAGAACATGATTACAAATAAAATAAAGGAAATTGTAATTAATATAGATGAAGTACAAGATGATGATTGATCAATATACCTGTTTAACACAGGTCCCTTTAAACACGAGTCTCCCAAAATAACTCATTCTCAAAGTACAATAGCCGAAGCAGTTTGTACTACCGGGATAGACACGAAAACCGAAATTACACCTGAAGAAAAGGTAGCAGAAGATCAAAGATTGCTAGAATGCTTTAAGAGAAGATGAGAGCTCTAGAGGTTGGTATATTCATGTGTTTTTCAACCATGACGAGCATTGATATTTATACTTAAAATCAAACCGAAACTTCTCTTTTTCCATAAAATGAAAATTTAATGGCATTGAATGTCTTCAATGCAATTGAATTAGTTTGAAGGCTAGGATGAAAAATTTAATTTTTATACCCCATGTTCTCACCATGGTATTAGTTGACCAGACTGGACAAGCCACTTGATATGTTGTGTCACACAGACTTACCTGTCGCGTGCCATGTAATGCAACACGCACCATGCGAACCAACCCATTGGGAATCAAGTTCTACCAACCTAAGCCATGTGCTGCCTACCCTACTCCCATAACCACATCCATACACCACACTAGTGACCCACCAAAAATAAGGAAGCTTGTTTAGATAATTAGTCTGTCGTGCCGCACGCCACATAGGCACGCACATCTATACGTCGGTCTTGCTATAGTGTGATAGCTCCACAGATCATGCCAAACTATCATTCTTTATTTCTTCCATACTTGTCAAACTAATATGCATACAAAAGTCGGAGTTGTTGAGTGAGTTTTAGTTTTTAACTTTATCAAAATACTTTAGCATATCAGTCAATAACATTCTTTACTTTAACATCACTTTTTATTAACTATTATTTTAGTTTTGACTATCAAATTTTTTCAACAATACTTTAAAAGTATTATTCTTTATGCTTTCATTATCTTTGAGCTTGTATAAGTACAGAGCTCCTTCAGCTGCCGAGCTAGCAATGAATTGCTAAACTCCTATCAGGTGAGCATATATAATGTATAACCCCTATCAATACAAGCAATGCATAAGGAAAGGCTTCTATAAGGTGAGCAATACAAGGCAAAGTTTTTTTCAAGAAAGTGTGTACAAGACACCAACTCCTATCAGGTGGATGTACACGAGGTACAACTCTTATCATGTGAAATTACACAAGGCATATCTCCTATCAAGGTGAGAATAAAACTAATACAGACTCCTAGAAGACTTGCAAGACTTTAATTTTAGGCCCATTTATGTTCTTTAATTGTTGTTATCTTTCTTTGTTATTCTTTATCATTTTATCATAGTAGTAATTATAATTTGGGATTTTTCATACTTTCTTTATTTGTTAGTACTATTATAGACAAAGCACCATGTTACACATATGTAAGTCATATCAAACATAGAAATTTTTTTATCACATTATATTCTATCTTGAAAATTCTTATAAGTATGATTAGATTAGGATAGAGGGACGAGATGTGGATGTAGGTTTCTCATTCTGGTGAAGTTAAGTCACATACATGTGTATCGCCCTTTGAATGCTTTTCTATGAAGGTCACATGCGAGTGACTAGGTTCATCTTCGATGAACAGTTCCATGTGTGGTCAACAGTACCACGTTCGTGTGGACCATCATATCCAAGTGAGTTAAGGCTTTAGTGTTTGCTTTTCAAATTTGGGTGACCAAAGTAACCTTCGCTGGATAGTGACCACCTAAAGGTGAATAGTCATATGCAGACAACTACAAAATGTTGGTGAGTCACCTTTAGGATGTTGCATAAACTGTTAAAAAATTTCACTTCAAAACGTTAATAAAAATAAAAATGTCGCGACGATAAAAGTTTAAGTAGGTTATTACCTTTATGCACATTGAAACGTTAAGCACGTCAAAACCATAATTGTAGGAAGTTGGGTCATTTTTTATTGGAAATAAGGAAAATATCATAAAAAACCAATATACTTTCAGTTTTTTCTCATAAAAGTCCCAACATATTTTTTTACACATAAAAACCCAACATACTTTATGTTTTGTTATATAAAAGTCTCTTAATAATTTTTGCACATAATAAACCACATACTTTATGTTTTTTCACGTAAAAACCCCTTAACAATTATTTACACATTAAATTTAGTTTATTTGTTAAACTCAACAAAATTGTAAAAAGAAATGAAAACAACTTTTGCAACTTTAACTTATGGGAGCTTGAGTTCGAATGGTTTAGCTTATGGGAGCTTGATTTTGGATCGTTTAAGTTACGAAAGAATTTGCTCAAATTTAACAAATGAAATGACTCTAATGTGTAAAGGGGTTTTTATGTGAAAAAATAGAAAGTATGTTAGGTCTTTTATGTGCACAAATTGTTAAGTGATTTTTATGAGACAAAACAAAAAGTATGTTAGTATTTTACATGAAAAAATTTATACAAAGATTTTTGTGAGAAAAAACTAAAAGTATGTTGATTTATTATGATATTTAATAGAATAATAATAATGGTACCTCTTTTATTCACGAGAAACATACTACTATAATAAAATATACAAACAAATGGAAAATAAATATTAAAAGCAATTTATATAATAAGCTTGTTTAAAAGTGGCGTGTTCAATGAGCACTTCAAGAAACCATACTTGTTAAGTACCTTCACCTTTGTTCTTGACTGCACCAATGAACAAACAACTTGTGACATCCGGTAATTTTCCGTTACCAAACTCCGTTAGTTCCGTTAGGTCTTGCATACACGTGTCGTGAGCACACACTAGTTGTCGTTGAACGTTGGTGACTTAATAATAATTAACAATGATTATCAGATAATAATTTAATTAATAATATGGATTATTAATTTGTAGTTTTGTGATTGTGAATTTTGGGTGTTATTTGTGAATTTTACCTTGTAACGTGCCAACGTGTTATATTTGATTCATGTGTTTTGTTGTTAAATTGAAATATATGTAATTGTTACTAGTTGGTAATAATCCATATGTTTTGTGGTTAGAAATTAATTAAAAGGGGTTAAAAGCTTAGTTTTTTATAAAGTATTAACATGAGGGTTTAATTAGTAAATTGTAATTAATCAAATAAAAAAAAGAAGCAAACCCTAGCCCCCACACCCCCATCTTCGACCACGACTTCCAACACACACACACACACACACTTCAATTTTTGATCAAGAACAACAATCATTCATCGATTTTAATTAGTTCCAAGTGTTTCTAACGTGTAGCAAGTGCCAACTCTTGATTCCTACGCGATTAAAGGTTATATTTTTATTGAGTTTTCATGGTTTTTGATTATGGTAGAACCCTAGTTCGAATTTCATGAAAAAAGTCGAAATTGATGTTGGTTTGTTAATGATATGATGTTAGTTATGTTGTTTGAACGTTAATCTATGTAGATTATGCAAGAAATCTATGGTTTTGTCATCTAGTTCATAAATTGCCAAAATTGGAAACATTTCTTCATGAGAATTGATGTTTTGATGAATTGTTGATGTTAAATGGGTGATTATGATTGCTATGAACTAGATTAGGGATGTTGTTGATGAATTTGGGATTGAAATTGATGAACACATAGATTTTGGATGCCACTTTCCGAAAAGGGAAACTTTATTTATATGAAACGTATGATTTTGTGTTTTGATCATGTTTAGGATGTTAGGAGCATGCTAGAGTGATCATGGATGATGTGTAATGTGTTGAATTATGATGATTGGGTCATATGGTTGTTGATTTTTGTAATGCTGATGTCTTGGTTGTATGAATTACATATGGGATATTGATGATGGATATCATACACGCGTGCAAATCTGAGGCCCCTACTTTGTAGGATTGGCAGGGTTTAGGGTGTGTAGCCGTGAGTGGCTTCACATGGCACGTTGTGAGTTACTAAACCCAATATGTATTGTAGAGGAATCTAATTATGAACCTGTTTTGTATGATGAATTGGTTTGCGTACGTTGTATGATAACCTAAGTTAGCATGAAAAGCATGATAAAACTTAAGTGTTGCAATGTGGATTATAGGAATAAATTGCATAGTAGTCTGTGATGGTATGATGATTTATGAATTGCTATACTTGGTCAAACAAGAATATAACTTGACATGTCACCAACGGGTCTAACGGGTCAACTAGGTCTAGTGAGTCTTGTTTTCCCAAAACCGTGGGTCAACGTGTTTATTGAGCACTTAGGGTTGTAAAACTTTCTGTGTACACTTACTTATGTACTTGCGTGTTCTAGGTAACCTTTGAAGGGTTGTCTTTCCACTTCTCGTTAGCTCTTTGTTATTGTTCGTTGCGCACCAGGTGAGTTCAATGCCCTACTTTTATTCACTCTCTTTTTGGGGGAGAAAGCATACATTATTTTAAAACGCTTTGCTATTATAACATGTGTTTAGTAAGACATAGTGTGATATACCATTGAAAGCCCTCACACTTTCGGATCATTAATTAAGGAATCTAGCGGGAAATCTTAGGTTGTACTACTGGGTTTGACAAGCCCCACCCGTAAGACTGGAGGTCAAACGGGTACAATATTGTCCTAAACAACTAACAGCGTCACAACCTGGTATTTCATGGCGGGTGGCAACAGACAAACATAGTCAGCTTCGATCGCGAAATCACTATTGTTATTTACTAATGAAATTAGACTTGCTATCTATTTCAATGCAATTGTTATATTTTACTAACGCAACTGTTTATGATTGATTACAAACTCTTAAACTCACCAACCATCGTGTTGACACTTTAGTATGCTTTTCTCAGGTCGATACTAGCAGCTTGTCGTAGGAGCACGCACGAGTCATGCATTCCTTGAACAAACATTATACTGTTTTGTCATATTGAATACTTTACACTTGGGTTTGGGCGCGTGTTTTGCGCAGTTTCATTTGTTACTATATGTTTGAAATTTTTTACAAAATGCTTCCACAAACGTTTTAAAGATTCAAACTCCGAATTATTTTAAATGTTGCATATAGTGTCGTTCTGAGTTAACTAATGACTGAGATCCTGGTTTGTTCACACGACTCGCGGTAAAACCCCATACGTGGAATTTGAGGGTGTGACTCAACTATTGATGATTATGGCTGAGAATTCATGTTCAAGATGGTCCCTTAAAATAGATTTCACATTTCCGCTTAGACAATGCGTCTGTATCCTAGGGTACAACAACTGAAGTAGTATGTATTGCCAAAGAAGACCACACGCCCGAGGTTACACCGAGTAAATTAGTGTATTAGAACTTGAAAGATGAAGTTTAATAAATACTCCTCTCTTATTTTTATTAAAGGAAAGAGATATGCTAAAGTTTCTTTGAGTAATACTCAAATAGTGGAGGGTTTATAAGAAAACAACATAGTTTTATGAAAAACAAAGAAAAAATCAATGAAACCAATCCCATAATTTATAGATATTTTATCACTACCCTTTATATATGTGTATGAGTGTATAGATAGGGGTAATGATCAAATTAAAACAACAACGTAGTTTTACATACACGTCACACGTAGGTTACGTATACGTAATAAATTTTCATTCGACATAGTGTTACGTATGCGTAACACTCTTCATTCCCGTATTATGTTTTATATATATGTAATAGATACATAGATACACTTTTAACATTTAAAAGAACAATAAAATTATAAATTATATAAGTGGTTTTTGTGTTTTTTTTTCGCATAACTATTGGTTATTCTTATGAACCCTCTTGTACTCATAAGTTTTTCCCATCTCTATACTGAACCTTCATATTCATAATATAATCACACACATCATAATCTTCATGTCCATTAATTATGCAATAATCAAGAGTTAAACACGTACTAAATTGTATTGCAAAGAGTTAAATGACATACTAAATTGTAATAAAACCATCCTTAAGAGGTCGTATGAACCATTCATTTGTTAGAAAAAGAGTTAGTGTTATCATCATTAGTGACATAACATTGTTTATTCCAACCACTCGATTTTTCATTTATCTCAAAGTTAGTGAAAACTATATGTTCTCTAATTTTTTCAACATTAATTTGATTTAAGTAATGTGTCTTTGGGATTGGTTCATGTCTTTAGGATTGGTTGTTACTAAACAAATGTACGTTGTTATCTTTTTATATTAACAAATGTCTATATGCCTATTTAAGGATTCTAGTATTTCTAAATCATTTGTAACGTAGGAAGAATATAAACTCTACATTGGTTATGGGTTGTATGTACCGGCAATAAACCAGTGTGCTTAAGATTATTGATAATACCGTTAAATTTTACACATATAAAAGAGCTTTCCTCATGTCACACGCTTTATCACACATAAAACTCTTTCGTTTTCTTTTACTAGGTAAAGCATTTTAAATAATGAGTTTTTCTTTTGAATTTTTAACATCATTTTCTTCTCATCTTGGCTTCATCTTTCTATTGAAAGTGGTTTAAAAGACTTTTTTCATCTTAGAGTTAAGTTAGTGAAAACTATATGTTCTCTAATTTTTTTCAACATTAATTTGATTTAAGTAATGCGTGTCTTTGGGATTGGTTCATGTCTTTAGGATTGGTTGTTACTAAACAAATGTACGTTGTTATCTTTTTATATTAACAAATGTCTCTATGCCTATTTAAGGATTCTAGTATTTCTAAATCATTTGTAACGTAGAAAGAATGTAAACTCTACATTGGTTATGGGTTGTATGTTACCGGCAATAAACCAGTGTGCTTAAGATTATTGATAATATCGTTAAATTTTACACATATAAAAGAGCTTTCCTCATGTCACACGCTTTATCACACATAAAAACTTTCGTTTTCTTTTACTAGGTAAAGCATTTTAAATAATGAGTTTTGCTTTTGAATTTTTCACACCATTTTCTTCTCATCTTGGCTTCATCTTTCTATTGGAAGTGGTTTAAAAGACTTTTTCCATCTTAGAGTTAAGTTAGTGAAAACTATATGTTCTCTAATTTTTTTCAACATTAATTTGATTTAAGTGATGCGTGTCTTTGGGATTGGTTCATGTGTTTAGGATTGGTTGTTACTAAACAAATGTATGTTGTTATCTTTTTATATTAACAAATGTCTCTATGCCTATTTAAGGATTCTAGTATTTCTAAATCATTTGTAACGTAGAAAGAATGTAAACTCTACATTGGTTATGGGTTGTATGTTACCGGCAATAAACCAGTGTGCTTAAGATTATTGATAATATCGTTAAATTTTACACATATAAAAGAGCTTTCCTCATGTCACACGCTTTATCACACATAAAACTCTTTCGTTTTCTTTTACTAGGTAAAGCATTTTAAATAATGAGTTTTGCTTTTGAATTTTTAACACCATTTTCTTCTCATCTTGGCTTCATCTTTCTATTGGAAGTGGTTTAAAAGACTTTTTTCATCTTAGAGTTTTTGTACATAACTAGTTTGAGACCGTGCTTTGCGCGGGTTTGCAACTATATTCGACAAATCAAGTCTTACCTGTTTTGACCCGATATGTTTAAAGAATAGGAGTTACCTCAAAATGCAAGAGCATTATGCCTCATTAGAAGCAATACACTAAAAGTTGAAGTAACTATCCATTTACTCTGCAATCAGTTTAATGCATTCAACTGAACCATAAGAATATGCTATCTAAAAACATGTAGAACAGTAGTAATACTAAATCACATAGATATAATTGCTAATTGGATAGGGATCACATGATTTCATTGAGATTTGTGATATGCCTTCGTCACATAGTGCATGTTTCAAGAAGGAATGATCGATTACCACATAAAAATGATAACATCTCTATGTTCACCAAATGCAGCTCCTTTAAAGTCCAATCAGAACATACTTGACTTTTGTTTAAATTATGAAGTCAATTTGTATGTCTTACCCGTTTTGACCCAGTGTTGACCCATTCTGTTTTGAATGTATGTGTTACCCGTTTTGACCCGTTTCCACCAAACAAAAGCCCAAGTTTTAAAGCCTAATTTAGTTATTGTTAAGACAACAAAAATGATAAAGCTCTCTTAAAATTTCAGGTGTTACCTGCATCAAGATATAATACCTTCATTTTACTACTATTAAACATTAGATTCTTCACACATACCATCTTATGTGTCTGCCCCTTCACAAGATAGTTAATGTCATCTTTCTGCTCCTTTGTCAGTTCATGTTTGTACCTGCATAATATTGCAAGATGCTTATTATATAATGTGAATTGAATAAAGGTGCTATGATGTTTAACAGAAAAGGAAGCAATTAACCTTTGCATAAATGCAAGAAGTGACTGATGCCAGATCATAGGCATATCCCTTAAGTCATCACAAAATGTCATAAAATGTGCAACCATTGTATCAATAACTCGATATGGTAAAGCATATCAGTTTATGGCCAGTTAGGTATTTCTTGGCTTTTAAAGTCCAATCAGATCATATTTGACGTCTTACCCGTTTTGACCCATTATATTGTTGAATGTTTGTCTTACCTATATATGTCGTACCCGTTGTGACCCATTCTGCTCTGAATGCATGTCTTACCCGTTTTGTTCTGAATGTATGTCTTACCCGTTTTGACCCGTTTAAACCAAACAAAAGCCCGAATTTTAAAGCCTGATCTAGTTATTGTTGAATGTATGCCTTACCCGTTTAGGAGTTACTTAGAATATTTAATGTAGACCCCATTGCAGCCCAAAATGCAAGAGCATCATGCCAAGCTAAGCAACAATGATAATGACACCATATTCGCTGCCTGCATCAGTGGAATTCTGGAGTAGTACAAAAAAAAAAATTCAAAGTGAATACAAACAAAAGCATATTGAAAAATGGACAAACCTGCTGAACCATTAGAGGTCACAATGGTAACAGGTCTATTCGATGGCAGAAGTTGCAGTTCCTGCCGTAGGCTATTGACCTATTTAAACTGCGTTAACAATGGATATTTTGGTAAGTTACCTGATTTGAAGCACAATTTAAGCAAGCATAATAATTCGTTTAGGAACTATTTTTCTTCTGTTTCCTTACAAAATATATCTGCAACAGAAAAACTTTCGACCTTTGCCTTTATTGTTGTTTGTTGGCAGAAACATGTGAATGAATGCAAGCAATCAATGCAAAAAAACCTAAAATCAATTTGTTAGACATAGATGGCTGCTAATACTTGTACATAACACCCTAAAATACGATTTTCTACAAAAGGCCATTGGTTAGACGTAGGTTTGTTTACATGAAGTTGTGTTTTGCACACAGGTGCATTTACAAAAGAAAGTTGTTATTGACATCATGCCTGATCATGTCGTCTACAAAAGAAATAGTTCATAAAGGCATGTTTCAAAAGGGGTTGTATGTTCTAAATCCAGTTGCATGTTAGTCTTCCTTGGGTTTGTGCTTCTGTTGTGCAGGCGTGTTATCACTTTCTGCTGCTTGTTTCCTTTTTGGTGTCTTGGCAGAAGGTGTTGCAGGGGATACACTCGAGGACGAGGCGTCATTTTCAGATGGGACGGGGGATGTTGGAGATGATGTTGGTGGCTTGTATGCTTTGTTGACATTGAGTGGTGGTCTGTATGCATCTACTCTCCCTTGAATTTCAAAGATGAACGTTTTGCCTTTTAGTTCTTGCAATTCAATTGGCAAAGTGGTAGGGTCTTGAGTGTTTTGTTGTGTAACCATATCATAGCAGGTTTTTCCTACAAGTGACGTAACTATGCCATCGAAGAAGATTGCAGAGGAGGTTGTGTTAGCGTCAGCAAGCGTTGCAGTAAAGTGGTACCTATAGAAATTAAAATGTGTAAGGATTGTTTTTTAGTAATTGTAGGTGTTTTAGGAGTTCAAACCTGTATGAATGTTCGTCTCTTAATCCATGCCTAAGACAGGAGAACAGGTGGCCGTTGAGGTATACTTTGTTGGGACATTTGATGCATGAATTGTAATACCAGTATTGTCCTTTGCCAAAGTGCATATCTTGTATTTCAGCCAAAACCATGCATGTGCCAACCAGTTATTATTCGTATTAGTGTGGCTTTTGGTTTTCTGTTTCTTCTTGGAGATATAGTATGGGCACGTTCGGAAATTAATAAGACGACATTTTATTTATTGACTTTATGTTTAGGTATAATGATGATTTGTTAACGTATTGAATTTTGGTGTAGCAGTAATTTATCTAGAAGGTTACCTTATTTGTATCAGCGAGTTTGGTAATTGCCTCAGACAGGGGAATTACGTTTCTTTCAGCATAGGTATTCCTTGTTGGTGATGATGGCATGTCAGTTGTTGGCATGTGTTTAAACCTGACTCATATAAAAGCTATCAGCATATATTTTCTTTTAATTTGTTATTGTTAAATGGAAGTGTAAAGTCTGTGCTTACTTTTGGATAAGAGACCCAAGTTGTGGTATTGCTCGGTTGATGTATGTTTGGGATGCAGATGTTGACGACAGTTGCAGCGCACCTTAACAACAATCGTTTTTTTTTCTTCAGATTTACAAATACATGAAATATATTGTATTACAAATACATGAAATATATTGTATGGTAAATAAAGCGGACATTACCTAAGAAAGTAGTCACTTTGAGTGATGTGACAGCAACAATAACAGGGTCGTCGGCAGTTGTAGCAGCCTCTTGGTTAAAGCCAATAGCCATATCCTCCCACAGTGCAAAATCAATAAGCCTGCCACTGTGTGTCAATAAGTATGAAGTTATAAGTATGATGGGTGTTGTCATCATATGTACATGTCAGATGTTGTTTGTACTTTCATGTTGCAGTGCAATGCGAACCAACCTGCTTTTGCTTCTGTTTGGAACTTCTGTGATGTCAACAACACGCCCTATGAAGTCTATGAGAAATTATAAGAATAGTTAAGCGTGGGCTCTAGTGAAGTATATGAGAAATTGTAAGAACACTTAAGCGTGGGTGTCTTTTGTGTAAACGTAATTTAGAGAACCAAAGTCATTAGCGTGTGTACACCTGTGAGAAGTTTGTTTCCGTCATTGTAACGTTCTTGCAAAGCAGAGTACGGTGCGAAATCGAAGTAATACCATGGCAAACCTTAGTCTTCTATTGGAATTACAGCTGTTGCTCTACCAAAAAGGATTGATGCCTTGCGATTGACAACCAAACCTGTGGATCTAGCTTCAACACACATATATCCTGTCACTGAGTAGCAAAATCCAGTTCTGATTAGGTTGTCAAAGTAGGAACTGCTTTGGCTGTCAGTTACTGCTTCGATGGCGTCACCCTGTAAATCTTAGCAGGTTAGTATCAAGTATAGGTAATTTGTTAGTTAATCTTGCGACCTTAAGTTACTTGAGTATTGTATTTGAGTGTTAATATGACTATCTACTTTTATTCTAGAGTTGGAGAAAATGTTTTGTAATTTAAAATGCTAATTTGTACCCGGTCATTTTTTCAAACATGATTTTTATGGTACATATTTAGAGCGAGTATAGAATATGTATGTGACTATTTCGTTACTTGTGAATCCAAGAAGAGAAAGTGGATTTCAGGTAGTCTATATAGCAACCATTTTCTGACAATTCTCACATGTAGATGCTCCGTCTTGCATGTTGGTGTTAGATCTGATTTTTTTTCCGTTGACATCTGGAATAAATAGTTAACAGTTTATCTCACGTAAGAATTCTGAATAAACAATGTTTTTTGTCTTATTCGAAGGGTTATCTTCATTTGGTTCAATGTGGATTTTTAAGGCATGTGGTGATGTTGATCTAGAGAATGCTACATATAATTGACCGTGCCCGAAAACTGGTTGAGGTAAATATACACCTATTTTATTTAAAGATTGACCTTGACTTTTATTAATTGTCATTGCATAGCAGACCTTTACAGGAAATTGCTTTCTTTTGAAAATAAATGGTAATTTCTTGTCTGTATGGATCAAAACGATACGAGGAATGTAGACTTTGTGACCTGTAGGTATTCCTGTTATAACTTACGCCTCTATAACTCTTGGGAGTAGCTGCGTAACAATTAATCTAGTTCCTTTACAAAGGCCAGTTACTTGATTTATATTTCTCAAAAGGATTATTGGAGATTTGACTTTCAATTGTAACCTATGGGGAGGTAGTCCACTAAAATTGAGTTCATGTAAGTATTCTGTTGGATACAAGATTTCAGTGTCACCTCTGTTTGTTGAATGGGGAACAATAGCATCGTTGCTCAAATATGTAGTACAGTTACCAGGAGACATGCCGAGCACCATTGAATTTATGAGGTCTGCTGTATCATTTTTAGGACAAACAATTGCCTTTTCTGGAAGATTTGTTGTTGTTGGTTGACGTAGGGTAGCATCATCATAGATAAATTGTATGAGCGCATTCAAGGGATTAGCACAATCTGAGATCAAATACTCTTCTGGTATCTCAATTACACGCGTGTCGTCAGGGCTATCTTTGTCTGGCGTTCCAATTGACCCATCACCAACCTGTAGTAGCCATGAGGAAAATTGAGCTATCTCAGACACATCAACCGAAGTTTGCCTTGCATGCTGGAGCCGCATGTTTTCTGTTAGCTTAACAACTCTAAAATGTTTCCATAATACTGACTTTGGTAATGCGGCCGCAATTATTTGAGATTTAGAGGCTTTGCGTTTGATGGGTAATGTTTGCCTGAAATCACCGCCTAATAAAATTGATTTGCCTCCGAATGGTTGATGATTGTTTCCAAGGAGATCTTTGAGGGTTCTATCTAATGCCTCAAAACACTTACGATCATTCATAGGGGCTTCATCCCATATTATAAGAGATGTTTCTACCAGAAGTTTCCAAGTTGGGTGTTCTTTTTTACGTGGCAAATTGTGTCTTCTGTCAAATCTATTGGTATTTTGAACCATGAATGAGCAGTTCTTCCTGAAGGGAGGAGCAACGATGCGATGCCTGAGGCTGCAATGGCTAAAAAAATCTTCCCTTTACTACGCAGAGCATTTATTATCGTTGTCCATAGAAATGTCTTACCGGTCCCCCCATGGCCATAAACAAACATTAGAACCTGTTTGGATGCCTCAACTGAGGTGACAACCGACTCATATATTGTAAGCTGCTTAGAACATAGCTTTTTTTCTACATTTCGTGTTGTCAGGCAAGAAGTTCTTTATCATAATTCCTTTCTTCCATTAAAAGCCTATTCCTTAGCATCTTTAATAAATCGGCTCGTGGAATCGGCAAACCAAAGTCAGCCAGGGTTGATGGGCTTGCACTCGAGTTCAAGAGTAATTCAATCTCATACAAGACATATTGCTGCAAATCTTCATCGTCCAGATAAACCTCATAATTGTTTTCAAACAGTCCTAGAAGTCTAGGCACATCGTCTGACATTCTACGCCACTTACTAACCCAGAGATTCATTGGATTTGATACCTCACAAAACAGTAACATGTGGGTAAACAATGACCTTAGTTCTGTTGCGGTTGCCCATACAGAGGCTTTATCGAATGCAAAACACCACTCATTGTCGTCATTGAGCAAGCCAAGCCTTTCGCACGCCTCTCGATACGTGTTGCATACGACATTGGAGACGGTCCTTATATCAGTAAAACTCTCGCAGCCAGTTCGATGTAGCAATAGCATACGTAAGTAAAAAGCTTCACCGCAGGTTGGATGAATGTATATTAGTCTACCAATGATAGGTGTTCCTTGTCTGACTCTACGAAACCATTGTTTTGTTGTTTTGTCCCATCTGTATTCAGAAAGAAAGTCCACATAACGTAAATGTCTGCCATTAATATCAGAAGCATTTGTATTCAGCCATCAGTTAAAGTTGTCTTTTTGTAAGATGGCTCTTCGGCAATCTATTGCAGTCGTTGTGAATCTCTAAATATGACATTCTGCATGTTTTCGAAATGAACATCTAGTACTTGGACGGGCGGGTTTCTGTGGTGAATGGGAAAGTCTAAAATACGCCAACATGCTTCATGTGGGCAAATAAAGCATCCGTCCACATAGTTTTTAATCTCATCTCGCTTTGTTGTTGCACTATTTAATCTGTCACCAGAATCCACAGGAAGAGAACCAATAGAAAATCTAATTCGGTCTGCACCTTTTGAAATGTATTTGAATAAATACTTTATGACCATATTCCAACCACAATACTCGACATTAATATGTGCCTCAAAACGTAAACATAATGCCTTGTTGTACGGAACAACGTAAGAATTGTCAAGACGTACACCACCCTTAATAGTTGTATGTCCGTCTGATCTTCGCCTATAATGAACATATCTGTTGTCATCGAAACGTGTGGTTGATTCGTATGGTTTTGGAAACCATTTCGAGCAACTTCCACCAACCATGCACACAGAAGAGGGTCTAGCAAGACCACAAGGGCCATGTAACATCGAATCCATAACAATTCTATACAACCTCGGTTCATCTATACGATCTGGTATTTCAGCTGAAATATACCAGTCCACATCAGTAGGATTATGAATTCTGAAAGGTTCTGTGACCCATAATAATAAGTGGCAATGTGGCAGGCCTCTTTTCTGAAACTCAATAGTATACAAATCTGGAATATCAAGAAGAAACATTTAGCAGGTATATCGTAACAAATAGGGATAAAAAGAAAATAAAAAATAACTTGGCACCTGCTGCTACTTTTCCAAACGGTTCTTCAGTGCGTAAAAAACGACTGACTTCAGGCCAATTAACGTTGCAGGTAAATGTTATGAAATACTGAGGGTTTCCATGGACACGACAGATTGCTAATGCATCTTGGTAGTGTTTGTACATGTACCGAGGACCGCCTGTAAAAGAAGAAGGCAAAAACACACGTTTTCCGACCGCACGACCTTCGGTATCACCTCTTTCTACCGCATCATGTACGCCTTGTAAAAATTCAGTTCTAAATCGATTTTGGTTCATTCTTATGTAATCTAATCGGCATTGCTCGATGCAAACATAGGCGTCAACTAAGAACTGTTGGAAAAGCCTACCACCTCGCAGTAGTAAAGAGTAAACTCCTGATCATGAATTAGATAACTATAATACATATTCATAGTTAACTTTCGATCGTCACTCGAGTCAGTAGACGTCAAACGGAGATCAGGGGACCATCCAGGCTCCCCATATAGAAACAACAAAGGATACTAAAGAGCCATGTAAAGAGGATGAAGTTTATTAATTCGTTGCGGAACACCATCCTTGCAGCGTATGATTATGTCGAAATCAGTCGCCTCTGGGGAACTCTCATACACTATTGCCCCTATAGTATCTGGGGCCGGGGGATTATATGAACGTTCATTCGGCGAATGATACAACCGAACATAGAAGGTGGGGACGTTAGGGTTGTTGCAAAGATCACGTGCGACACGGAAAAGCTTCACAAGCGCATTCAATTCATTCAAAATAGAAATCAATAGCTCAACAACTATTGGCGGCAACGATGAACGCTCACAAGCATTAAAGTGGCGAAGCCTATTTGTAACTTCATTTTGAGAGTCATAAACATACATTTGCAGGAATCTAGGATTCTGGTTAGATGGACATAAACTGCCAATCCAATGACATATTTGGCCCTCTACTCTAAACACGTAAGGATCACGCGCATAATTAATCGTTTCATCTATACTGGCGCCGAAAGATGTCATGGAAAACATTGAATTATACGCACGAATATTATCCAAGAAATCAGCCCATGTGTACAAATCTTGAACCAAATCGGGCGGAGGATTAGGCAAAGTTATATTAACCCGACCGCTTTTACAACATTGATTGTATTTCGGAAGGCGGTTGGCGGACACAAATCCGACCTGTTCAGAAAGCTAAAATTGTGCACCACACGCATGACAAATATGGATAGCATCACCTAAATCCAAATAAGGATAACAATCAACCGTGGAGGTCTGTGATGACTCTCCAAGACTACAGGCAGATTCTGCCGCTCCTATATCACTCTCATTCGACGCAAGAGAAAGAGTAGACATTCGCTAACGATTTTGTCATGCGGATGTAGAACCCATAGAGGAATCTAAACGTGTTGCATAGTCAACGTCAAACGACACTGGTATATCTCGGGTTCGCTTCCCTGACACTCTACTTGCATTCATTTTGAAATACTCGTAAACACAGAACTTTTCACGCTAGATGAAACAATCGATTCTTCTTTACTTGTAAATTCTTAAAAGCTTTCTTATGATTATTTGGCACTAACACTGTTTTATTATTAAACTCGATTTTTAAAAGATTTCTTATTATTATTTTGTCTAGTACATGTTAAAGCTATTAAAAGAAACTAAAACACAACTAATAAGTGAAAACTGCAACAGTGCATCAAAATGAATCAGGTAATATAATAAAACATAATCTAAAGCAAGGAAAACTAACTTTTAGTTAGGCTAAGCTGACTGCAACAACAGCAAGACACGTACAACAATCAAAGCCTGCAAAACAACATGAAAGGTACTAAGGCACCATAAAGCACATCTGATGACTACCAGCCACAACTGTGCATAAGAGTGAAATATCTAGTATAGCACAACATAACCTGGAGCATACAAAACTAACTTTAACCAAATAAAAATGGCCTGCAAGAGCGTCAACTAACACGAAGCATTTGAAATCTGAAAAGGGAAAAAAAAAAGAAATCAATCACATGACAACACTGGATGCAATTCAATACCATGAAACACAACATTCAACAAACAACATGGAAACATATTAGAATTATAAATTGACACTTTAAGATACATGCAAAAATATAAATCCAAGCCCCACACCCCTACTTGTTTACAATAGTCAGTGTAGTATTTTCTTACGTAGCTAACACTATGTATACAATTGCATATTATAGTATGGATGCTTGATTTGGTACAGACTACATATTCTGCTATATTAACCATTTTTGGAAAGAACGGTGAAGCTTACTACCTAATGGCTTCGGATTAAAGTTTTACCCACTGTCTCTAAGGGAAAACAGGATAGAGCTTCAATGGTTTCTCAACATGTGTATTTAATCACTTTCACTTGGTCGACTGGTATCTTGAAACCTCTTTGCTTGCGGGTTCAGAGAGCACTTTTTTCGTTGAGAATTCTTCGTCCCTGCGATGATGGATCTCTTAATCCACTTGCACTGCTAACTTCACTTCTTCCCACAAAAGGGAACGCTCTGCCCCTTCACCTGCCCCGGGGCACCATAGCATGAAGAACTAACTCATTTTTTCAAATAATCTTTTTTCATCAATCTCCAAAAGGGCATGGTAACTTTAACCAAATGTCTACAAGAAAACATCTTCTAACACATTTACTATTGCAAGTTTAATTAATTGCCTTTGGTTTACTGTATTGTTAGCTTGTTAATCCTAGGGTACCAAAGGATTATTTTTTCCCCAAAAAAGAGAAGTTAAACTTGTATAGAAATAATTTGATAACTGCATCGAATTATATGAAGGCAGTACAACAGAAACATTGTGTAGTCAAGGAAATATGCATAGAGGTATAAAAAAAAACTACAGAAGATTGCTATCTTAGGCAACTTTTAGGAACATAATCACCAATCATCAGCAATGAGCCGTATCAAAAATCAAACAAACAACAACCAGCACCAACAGAAAGACATAAACAATCCATTTATGTGAAAGCATGTAATACCAACAGATAACAACCACCAATAGTGAGAGAAGCGGCCGGACGCGCATAACATTGCAGCCGCATTCCCTTGCGGCCGAAATCGAAGACCACCACAAATTCGGTCACAAATTAGGCAGACCTAATCAACAGAGTTCAACCCAAATCGAACGGCATTTCAATTCCGCACAAAAATCAAGCACACAAATCAACCGAAAATTGAAGGCGAAGTTCAGAGTGGGAAAAGAGGTTACGTCGAAGAAACGGCCGACACAAATTAGGAAGAACCTACAAGCAAACGTCTGAGAAACGAAGGCACTCCAGACCTAATGAACATAGTTCAACCCAAATCGAACGGCATTTCAAATCCTCACACAATTCAACAAAAAAATTGAAGTCGAAGATCAAAGGGAAAAGAGCTTACCTGGAAGAAACGACCGATTCCAAATTGCATGGATAATCGGATGACAAAGTAGATAACCTTCAGCAGCAGGCACGCGAGAGCTTGAAAAGGGCGCCACGTGCACAACCGCACTAACCATAGAACCGGCCTGGGACCAAAAAAAAAATGCCGCCTCCGAAGGTTTGAACCTCGGAAGCTCATAAATCAGACACAAACCTAAACCAGTGGACCAAAGTATAATATATGTCATAGAGCAAAAAGTAAATATATATTACATTAAAAAAAACAAATACTGTTCACACCCACAACCATCTTTTTAATATATATATATATAATATCCATCTTTAATTATATATAGTAACAAAACACAACTACATGTATAGTAAATTATATATGATAACAAAACACAACTACATGTACAATAAAGTACAAGTAGACATGCTTAAAATACTACAACTTAATGCATCCTATTTTCCAACAATTCCTCATCTTTAATCTTAAATTGAAGATCTACCATTAGACCCCCTCAACTACTTAACGATGCACATATAAATTCACAATTTATGGTTTTGTCCCTTACTAATTCAACTTGGTTTTATTTAAGTTTCCATCCAAAATTTTAAGTTGTAAGTTGTACTATGTGCTCTATGAGTTGTACCAATTTTTTTCTTCTTAATTTTGACTTTATTTTATAACCCAATACTTTTACATCTTTTACAAATTAGTCTCAATATTTTTTTTTACTTTTAACTTTGGTCCCCTGTACTTTTCATATTTTACCAATTTTTCATTTTACGTTTCGGTCTAAATTTACGAGTTAACACGTTGCAACGTGCGTGTTTGGTTCAACCTTTTTTTCGCTTCTTTTTTCCCCATTTAATGGCCCCGTTAGAATCGCTGGTCCTAGATCGATTTACTTATTATTTTATATGTTTTATATTCCACTGTGTTGCTTCGCGTTTAACGTTTTTACATTTAATTTTCATTCGATTTATTATTTTCGTTTTTATGGGTTTTTTGTGATGGTGGTCGCTGGCAGTCGTGTGGCATTAATGTTACTTTGGTACGGTTTTCCGCCTCCCGGCGAACGCCGGGGTTTTAATACTAGTTATATCCACAAAACAATATATTTTGCATTCATATATGTTTGGAATCTTTGAAGAGTAAAGTCATTCTTATTCAAACAAAGGTGGTCTTATCATATAGCACCAGCCCTTCTACATAGCTGGTGAGAGCCATTAATTAAACTTTAATTTTGATATAAAAAAATTAAGTGCAACTTGCTTTTATACTAGTGTGTGGACACATTCTTTTAATTTTTTTTAAAAGATTTGAATATATTTTATTATAATCATACAAATAATCATACAAATAATAATAATAATAATAATAAATAATAATAATAATAATAATATAATAATAATAATGATCATAATGATGATGATGATCATAATGATGATGATTATAATGATGATCATGATCATCATATCATCATATGATCATCATGATGATGATCATGATAATGATGACGATCACGATGATGATGACGATCACTATGACGATGACGATCACGATGACGATGACGATCACGATGACGATGATGATCATGATGCTCATGACGATCATGATGTGATAGAGAGGGTGAAACCCGAGCTTTAATGTGCGTTAATTGTGAGTTTTATGCGTATTTTATGTGTTTACTTGCCTTGAATGAGTTAACTACGAGTTATTGGTGTTTTGCAGGTTAAACGCGTAAATCGGGGAAGTTACGATGGTTAGAGATGGAGCGGAATGCGCTGGAATGGTATTTGCAGCTTTTGGAGCGGTTTTGGTACGCGTTCGGTTGATGAAATCATGTGAGAGTGTAAGGCACGAAAAAGAGTGAAGTCCAGGGGTCGTTTGGCAGTTAATGGAAAGTTGATTATAGTTGAATATATGAGAAATAAGAAGGAACAAAGTTGAGGGACTTGTTAGTCATTTTGTGAAAGTTAATTGAGAGTTGAAATATTGAAGACAGGAACGCGACCGTAGCCTACGGTTCATCAACCGTAGGTTACGGTTGAGAGGTTCTGAAAATATTTTGTTCAGAAGGTGTGAACCGTAGCTTACGGTTACCAAACCGTAGCTTACGGTTCAGTTGACGAAAAATAAAGCGCTAGTTGTATGCTGGGGATATTAGGGTTTTGTTGTTCATTATGGAGGGGATTCATTCTCAGACGAACCAGGGAGCATAGTTTCGGCATGAAGTCAAGGTTCTTCACCACAAATCATCACGATTTCACACCCGATCATAAATTCGATCATGTGTTCATCTTCAATCCAAGTTTTTGTCGATTCCATGTTTATGATGAGCGGCTAAACTCCTTAGGTTCCCTCCTGGTGGAGGGTTCTTGTAAGTTAAACAACTTTGATGTGTTTGATTGTTATGAACTCGGTGATTTAAGCATCGATGCTTTTCACCGCTTGATTTGATTATCTGTTTGTAACCGATTAACTTGTATTGAATTCTAATTTTTATTCATTCAATTCCCGAGAGTTCTAGTAATTGGGACATATTTGAATTGGGGATTAGGGTTGGTAATTATAATTGATATTCATTTGATAACCTCTTATTATGTACTAATCAGATTACTTAGTCTGTGGATGTCACAATCAGTAATTAGGTCAACACTTATGCTATGTAAGTGTTTTATCAATCATATCATTAGGGTTTAACTAAGAATCGGAAATCTGGAGGAACCTTTGTTTCTCCCATTGATTACAACTTTGTTTTTAGTAATTTCTAGTTAATCAACCAAACAAACAAACAGATTTTCCATTTCAGTAATCATTAAAGAGTACTTTTCATAACAACACTTTTCACAATCCTCCTCTGGTTCGATTCCTGACTTATCCTAGCTATAGTTTATTATGGTTTTTGCATGTCACCAATGACAGACATCAAAATAGCGCCGTTGCCGGGGAGGCGTGCGCAAAGTGTTTAGTTCTGTTAAGTATTTAGTCAAAAATCTCAAAAACCAAAAAAAAAAATTTGAAAATTTTGAAATACAAAAAATACAAAAGAGTTTTAGGTTGTTTTGTTCGGAATTACGCGTAGTTTCTTGTTTGTGTTGTGCAGGTGAAGTCACAGGTGTATGCATCATACGAGGAAGTCCGGGAAATCTTCGCCATTACTATTCGATCCGAAGATTGAAAAGACCGCTCGTAGGGACCGTATACTCCATCGAGAGAACCTAGTACAACATTCTCCGCTGAAACCCATGTCCGGATTAGGCAACATGGAACCGCAACATTCGCAAGCAGAGTTTAGCTCATCATCATCCGTTCAATTCTCACCATCGCCCAAGAATCCAGCACCTAATACCACCCTACCTACCCCAGCACGACCACCCAACTACCACCGATGGCACCACCACCGTTTACTAATCCAAACCCAAACTCAGCAGTTAACCGACCGGCGGTTATCCAACACAGTCCACCTTACGTGAGAGTCATTCCTGATGAGGTTGTCACGACTGCAGGTCAACATCAGAACCAATCCATTAACCCAAGTCAACCGATTAATTTCTTCTACCACAGCTCCAGTAACATCCAATCAAAACCAAAACCAAACAAGTTTCCAACAGTTCGCTATTCAGGGATCGACATACGATCAAGGAAACAGTTCATGGAATTACGAAGAAGAGTATGATGAGTTCGATTATATGGACAATTCAGGAGCTCGACAAGTGGTTCAAGCGGGTAATCTTAATGCACAAGGCGTGGGATTTCATCCAAATCCTATGGGGTATCAACAAGTACCACAACCCGATCCAATCAATCAATAACCCATTCCAAGAAGGCCATTAGATATTCCGCTACCACCACCGGTGCCTCAAATGCTGGGTCAATCAAGACCCCTCCCCAGAAACTTAAACCCACTGGTTAACTTACCGGAAGGCATTCCACATAGATATCATAGGGGACCGGTCCGCGGTGTGGAAAGCCATTTTAAACCCGCTATAGCTAACAACCCATCACCAGTTGTGATCCCACAATTGAAAGGAGGTCGATCATTCGAAGTCCGGGCATAGTCAATCTCAAGTTTGCCAATGTATCATGGGTTTGCACACGAAGAGCCTTACTTGCATATCGCCGTGTATGATGCACGGTGTAATACCATTGGAGGTCAAGGGTTTACGGCAGACGATGTAAAACTAGTGCTCTTTCAGTTCACACTTGTAGACAAAGCGCAGTAATGGTTTCATTCGTTACCGTCTGCATCGATTTTCACATGGCCTGATATGCAACAAACCTTCTTAGACGAGTTTTATACTCCGCAGCGAACAAACAAGGCTCGTAAAGATATTCGGGGCTTTCAACAACAAAACGGGGAGTTGTTTCATGAAGCGTTTAACAGATTCAAGATGATGTTAAAGAACTGTCCGCATCACGAAATTTAGTTGTGGGAGTTATTGAACGCATTTCATGAGGGATTGACGGATGAAGACGCACGGGATTTGAGTTCAATATCGAACGATACATTTGGTACTAACTATGGGATGAAGATTGGGAATACTTGGTGAAGACCCGAAGGATGGTAAGAGACAAGTGGTGAATGGTCATGATTTGAATCCGCAACCGGAGGAGGTGAACTTTCTAAAGGGTTCACCGGAGTATACGACCATCTGAGGGTCATGAGAGTCCGGCTGAAGACTAAAACTTACTTCTACCGGGAGGCAACCCGGATTTCGGTACATAATTGTTTTTATTTCATTTGTTTTGGTGTTTGTTTTTGTGTGTTTGTTTTCAGGTGTAAGAGAACTTTGAGATACACCCACAGTATCAGGCAAGTGTGGGGATGTTTTGAACGCCCAGTCATGACACGAGGTCATGAACGAAAGGTGGCACAGAGAGATGATCGAGCACACAACACGGCTTGATAGGATGAGGTATGTGAATGAACAGATGGAGCTCAACATGCGAGCATTTGATGAGAATCAAACCCAGAGGCATTTAGATCATTACCGAGGGGTGACATCTGCGGGACCCCCACAATACGTGGATTACGATCAGTTACCCCCACATCAAGCTGGGATGCCAGAATATCCAATGCCTCAAGTGCATGGCTCAATGTGGTTGCCGAGGCAGTATTCGGAACCGCATTTTCAAAGTTTGTATCCATACCATCCGCCACCGTACGACTACCCAGAACAGCAACCTGCAACAGCTCAATCATCACGCCAACAGCAGCAAGGACCGCGAAAGGGAGGCTTGGCGGACATATTCGACATGACCGCCTTTTATGAGCACTTGGAGGATACTTTGGTGGACCACCGGGTCCATCATATCAGTGAGGCACTCTCTGACTCGTTCAGGTCCATGTGCTTTGTCTTGTACTCTATTTGAACAATTTACTTGCTTTTTGTTTTGGTGTGTTTTTGTGCTTGGTGGTGTAGACTTTGTTTGTTTGTTTGTTAAGGGAATGTGTGTTTTGTTTAATTGTGTTAGGAGTTAGCTCATAGGCATTGTTTGGTTGATATTCTCGGGTTAGTTTTTAAAGTCACCATACATTGGGGACAATGTATCCCAAGTGTGGGGATGTGGGAACCCGGGAAGGGATTTGTGGATAGGAGTTGAAGAGATTGAAAAGTGATTGAAATCAATGAAAAATTGAAAATTTCAAAATTTTTAAGTGCTTTGAGTGAGTTAATTGGATACAAAAACTAAGGTTTCAATCGCTAATGAGTTTCTCGCCGGTAGTAACTAACATAGTCCCTTGTCATGGTTGTCCCTTTACGTTTCATGAGAGTAGGTCTGACAGTTTTTAGGGAAAAGAATTGAGAAGAGATGTCTATCTAGGAGTAACATGTTTGAGATTGCATATGCTACATGTCGGTAACCACTGTACCTTGTCTTGGTGAGATCTTGAGCCTGATAGAATGATTTACCTTGAAAAATTTATTTGTTGAGTGCAGGCCGTATGTTATTCTATGTTAGAACTTGTGTAATTTGATGCATTCTGAGATTGTGGATGTGACATGTGCACGTAGATGATAAAGGCATTAGGATTTTCTGTTTATGTGTTACCCAATAATCACCCTTAGTAGCCATGTTGAGCCTATATTCACCTTTCATTTGTCCACCCAAAGTAAAGTGGGTTGTTACCAACCGTGAATGACAAGTTATTATTAGAAAAAAAAGGGAGAAAAAGAAGAGAAAAGAACAAAAAGAGAATTCTTTTTGTATATAGTTTAAGCTATCTTGGGTAGAAACCAACCCAAAAGTTGAGTTGTTATTTGTGCAAATAAGTTATCACGGTTTAGTCGTTTATTTGTTAGCCACGTAAAAACCTAAAAAAAAAAAAAAATTCCTACCTTTAGCCTAATCCAAAACCCGAAAGTCCTTTTGATATGTGCCATGTTATGTGTTACGATGGAGGTTTGATTGTTATACAAGCTTATGATTGCGGAATTTCATATGTGGTCTTGAGTGTTAAATATACTAGCACATTGCACGCTAGTTCAGATATTAACCCGAGAGGAGAGTATATTGTGAGGGGCGTGTAGCAAGTGTCTGAATCATAAACATGTTAGTTTTAGATAAACAAGTCTTGAGTTTTGAAATTGCATCAAGTGTTGTCAGACTGTCAATCTCGATTGTGTTAGTCTATGGGATGGGTATGACTTGGGACTTAGACTGTGAGTTGGTTGAGGGATTTAGAGGTATTGTTACTGTGGTGAGTAGTTCTAATTGGTTTGCTTGAGGACAATCAAAGGTAAGTATGGGAATGTGATGGAGAGGGTGAAACCCGAGCTTTAATGTGCGTTAATTGTGAGTTTTATGCGTGTTTTATGTGTTTACTTGCCTTGAATGAGTTAACTACGAGTTATTGGTGTTTTACAGGTTAAACGCGTAAATCGGGGAAGTTACGATGGTTAGAGATGGAGCGGAATGCGCTGGAATGGTATTTGCAGCTTTTGGAGCGGTTTCGGTACGCGTTCGGTTGATGAAATCATGTGAGAATGTAAGGCACGAAAAAGAGTGAAGTCCAGGGGCCGTTTGGCAGTTAATGGAAAGTTGATTATAGTTGAATATGTGAGAAATAAGAAGGAACAAAGTTGAGGGACTTGTTAGTCATTTTGTAAAAGTTAATTGAGAGTTGAAATATTGAAGACAGGAACGTGACCGTAGCCTACGGTTCATCAACCGTAGGTTACGGTTGAGAGGTTCTGAAAATATGATGATGATGATGATGATGATGATGATGAGAGGAGGAGGAGGAGGAGGAGGAGGACGAGGACGATGACGATGACGATGACGATGACGATGACGATGACGATGACGATGACGATGACGAGGACGAGGACGAGGACGAGGACGAGGACGATGACGATGACCAGGACGAGGAAGAGGACTCGTGAGGACGAGGACGAGGACTCGTGAGGACGACGATGAGGAGGACGATGAGGGCGACGATGAGGATGATGACGACGAAGACGATGATGTTGAGGACGACGACGACGACGTTGAGGAGGAGGAGGAGGAGGAGGAGGAGGACGACGACGATGATGTTGAGGACGACGGCGACGTTGAGGAGGAGGAGGACGACAACGACGTTGAGGAGGACGTCGACGACGACGACGACGACGACGTTGAGGAGGACGTCGACGTCGAAGACGACGACGACGACGACGACGATGATGATGATGATGATGATGATGATGATAAAAAAACAAGTCAATTAAAGGATATGGAATATAAAGTTACCACCACACACCATGATATACTGTGGTTTGAATGAAAGTTAACTACTTAGCCATATGTCCACTCCTTGGACCTTGGTCCATAATTACGAATTGTCTTCACTATCAAACGTCTTTCTAAGCCCAACACAAATCAAAGTAATCAACGTTTAACTAACATGACATAATTACTCCCAATGTCTCTTTTTCATTGTACAAATAACTGGTATGTCTCCCTTATGTACAACTTGAAAGGGATCACTGATAAATAACGATCATAGGTAAGTAGTGTTCGTTGTACCTTCTGATTATGTTATAAACTGAAAATTTGTTTTTGATAATGTTGTTATGGTTTTTTGCACTAAATTGGAAGGTGCCAATAAAATGTAAAATGGCATAGTTCTAGTAAGAGGCTTGAAATAAAAATAAAACCCATGTTTTCTTGGTCTATCCATGTCGATAATCGATATACGTGTCAAAAATCATACCCATATTTTTTATTGTATTTTTTGTTATCCGATTCTTATATATAAAGGTATAGTTGCATAAATTACAGTTGTTATTAGCCATTGTAAAGTTATGTGTTTAAATGGGATTATAAAATTTTAAGATTGAATATAAACAGATTAGGTGTTGGTGTATTATGTAAGGTTTCTTATAAAGATCGATGATCCTGAAATGAAAACTCAAAACTTTATAATTTTTTTTAGTATTGTGTAAGTGGTCGTTCAAACTCTTTTTTATATGCTTATTGTTATGTGTTTCTGAATAAGATTGAAAGGGTTGTGTAAAAGTTTACATAGAACTCTTATTCGTATGCATTGAAGTTTTATTTTTAAGGTTAGTAAAACAAAAATAAAAACTGTAGTGTACAACATCACGACAATGATGTAAACCGTAAGTATTATTGTAAGCTTAACTTCATTGTAGAATCTGGTTCAGAGTTTCAGGTATGTCAAATCCAAAAGTTATGGCAAATATAAAAGTTCATTTTGTTCATTGAAGTTATATTGATGAACTTACCTTGACCTTGCTACGTTTGCCGCAAACGAGTTAGGTCTAGGTTTTAGAACCTCGCTCACCTTTATATAGGGAAAATTTTAGCAGTAGAACTCATAACTTGGAGTGAAAAAGTTGAACAACATCGGGGAAAGCTTGATCCAGCTGATTGAATATGCAACTTGACCTAGAAAACCTGAACGGTTGACTTTAGAGGACAACATTTTGGTTTCAGCTATTTTAGACTGTCAAGATTAAATCAGACACTCACCGAGAGTAATAGAATATATAATACAATATTCGTAAAAATATTTAAAACTAATCCCATAATCTATCTCGCGTTCAAATTCCCGTTCCATTACCACCATGAATGTTTAGAGTGACTGGGTTAGGTTAAACGATGTGGTGTTTGGGGAGGGTCGGGGGGAACCCAGCACAGGGCGGGAATACCACCCCTCGGATCTGGTGACATCAAAATTCCCAAAATCCAATGAAAATTCACCATGCACCACCAAAACTTCTTTTGTTGTTGTGACGTCGCCAAATGGGAAAACAAGTAAAATTAAAACGAGACACTGGAAAACTAAGAAAACCAAAAAATTAAGAAAACTTGATGCAATTCCCAAAGAAAAATTAGGGAAATCAGTGTCTTACGCGGTGTTCACGAGTTTACTTAAGAAGAGAAAAAAAAGAAACATTTCCTTTTTTTTCTTTTTTTTTTCTCTTAGTTCCCTTCCGATTTGAAACGATTTATTTTAGTTTTTATTTTCTTTTATTTTTTTTCTCTTCTTGTGAAGATAACTTTCTTGCTTTTCTTTCGATAACTCTAAAACATAACAAATTTTTTTTTCTTTCCATTGCTTTTTTTTCTCTTTGTTGAATGAATTCGGGAACAGAAGGTTAGTGTCAAATTAAGGTTTGTTTTTCGAAACCCTAGCAGTGCATTGCAGTGCTTAGATACCTAATTGGCAATTGCATACATGAAAAGCTTGAAGTTAACTCAGCAATGTGGGATGAATCAGGAGTTGCTTCCTTCAAGCTATTTTCTTCAAACGATGATGATAACAAACCACAAATAGGGTCTTCGTTTATCGATAGTTCACCAGAAAAGCCTCCTTGCCTCGAAGTTCTTCCTTCTCAGGTATCCATTAGCTTTTTCTATTCACTTTTTATACCGAACTTATGTCTAATTTTACTTACACTTACAAAGGTCTCATCTTCTGTCAAACCCACGTTGGAGCCTGTAAATCTTGATGGACTCACCCTTCTTAAGGTAATAAAGTCTTCGTTTTTATCATCATTGAGGTCGAATGTGTTGAGTTGCTAAATTTATTGTTTTTATATGGGATGCTGAAGATTTGTATTGCCCAGTGATGGTGTGGTGTTTCTTGTAATAACTTTACTTGCCCTTTTGTTGTAGGGGCGAGTTAGCACTCATGATATTTTCGCATTGTCGAATTCGGATTTGGTACCAGGAAAATATGAAGGTTTGTATATGATGCTTCATTACTTATCACAAGTTTCTTAAACTGTTGTCGATCAAGAGTGTCAGCAGTTTGTATTATTGTGATTATTATTTGTCTGTGATTGTTTGGGCTAGGTGGGTTAAAGTTATGGGAAGGTTCATTCGATTTGGTTAGGACTCTTCGCTCAGAAGTGGAATCCAACAGTTTATCATTCGTCGGCATGAAAGTGCTAGAGGTGGGATCCTGAATCATTAGTTCTTAGTTCATTGGTATATAAGTATATTTGTTCTTGATTCATTTTGGTAATTTCTAACCGCATTTGATCGTATTCAGCTTGGTTGTGGGCATGGGCTTCCTGGAATATTTTCTTGCCTGCAAGTAAGCGTTTGATTTTGTTATTTTTTCTTGGTCTTTTGTTCTCTACAAGAAGATTCTTTAAAGGATTGATTTCTTCTATATTTTAGGGAGCATCTTCTGTACATTTTCAAGATTTCAATTCTGAGGTCTTAGAGTGTCTCACAATACCCAATGTTGTTGCTAATCTTCCTGTAAAGTCTCAATCACTGAGTGCTGATGCGGAAGTCCGTTTTTTTGCTGGTGATTGGAGTGAAGTGCATCAAATTTTGCCCAATCTACAAACTGATCACCCGGAGTCAAACTGTAGCTCATGGTCGAGTGCGTCTATTGGTTATGATATCATTCTCATGGCTGAGACTGTTTACTCAGTTTCTACTCTTCCTTCCCTCTATGAACTTCTAAAAAAGGTGCCTCTTGGTTTCATAGATGTGGCAAATGAACTTGTTGGGTAACGAGTCAAATGGGTTATTATTTGTACAAGTCCAAACATGACTTGAAACACTTTTTTTAAAACATATTTAATGAATAGTTTCTGCGCTAAATATGATTAGAAAATGTATATTGATATAATCAATCTAATATTCAAATAGTGATTTAGTATGTTGTATGATAAAACAAGCTACTTTGAGAACCTTTCTTTCCGGTTTCCTTGTATGGCTGAACATTTTTATTTTACTCATATGGCTTCTTAGAGAGAAATCTTAATCCGTATAGACCCATTTATATGTGAATGGTCAAAATGCCACCTATATTTCATATTGATTGTCTCTTTTACTGAGCAAACTGACATTATGTTTACTTTTTTGCTTGTAGTGTATGCGTCATCCTCATGGAGTTGTTTACATGGCAGCAAAAAAGTACTATTTTGGAGTTGGAGGGGGATCTAGGCGTTTCATATCATTGGTTGAGAAAGATGGTGAGCTGTTTCTCCCTTTGTTTAGTTATATAAAGGGTTTGTTTTCTGTAAGCTCCTGCATATTATTATTACTACTACTAGTACATTTAAACTATAAGTTGAGGAATAGTAATTTACAAAAAGCTATTGCAGCAGGGTACATTTATGCATAGGTTAGAGTCCCAGGTGTGTGACAAACCGACCACTACTTTTATCCCACCTGCACATCTTCAACCTCAGACTTGATGTCACCGGAGATTTATGGCTTGCTTACTTGTATTCGTTCAACACATGTCATCATTTTCAATAAAGACTGGGAATCATAGTTTCATTAGGATATGAATTATCATCTAGAGTTTTATTATATATAGGATTAGGGCTGTAAGTTATGCGTTAGTCATGCTTGATTTTAGGTGATTTACTGTATATACAATTGAGCATCATTGGGCTAGTTGACTCTTCTCTTGACTAAAAGTCAAGATCTTCTATTCTTTTATTATACCTGATTCAAGGTTTGGTGTCTTCATAATTTGATACGGGCCATACAAGTTTTTGAGGTCAATGAGACTAAATTTCAACATGAAGGTTGATATCCGGTTTTTTAAGAAATTAACTGTTGGGCATGGCTAATATGTTTCAAACTATGAATTTAAAAAATTAACAGCTTTAATGCAATATACTAATGGCATTTTCTGTAAATTGCATGCCTTTCTTCCACAGGTGTTATGGTGGCTAGCTTGATTGCTGAGGTGGGGGGTGGATCCTCTAATGTCCGTGAAGTATGGAAACTGCGATTCAAGTAAAATTCATTATATCTCCATACGAATGAAGTTCATTGAATATAATTCCTGGTGTCTTTTCTTTTCATACTAAAGAGATGAATCATTCAGACATTCTGTTTTATCAAAAGAAAAAAAAAGCCATAGCTTTCACTCAACTACATTGATAGTACTTTGAGCACCATCTGGTATAAGGATTAGATGCAGGAGGGGTATAACCAGTGGATTTTGTATAAGCTTCACCTCTACAAAGAAAATCTTCAGGTCCTGAGCCTGATAAGGTGACCCATTACTCTAACCTGCTTCGCGTCCTTCTATACTATTATATAAATCTCTTAAAAAAAATAGAACTTTTAAAGATCGGGTCACGTCCTATTAAAATGAACACTTACGAATGACCATTCACACTGGAATATAAAACAAACAACAATCGAATGGAGACCTGGATTGAGGTCCATCAGGGAAGTTGAGAAACCGGTTTCCAAGTCTGTGCAACTTAAAGTTTCATCTGAAGATACAATATAAACTGTTCCATGGTTTTGGACCAAACCTGCCGGTTGATTATATAAAGTATTACATGAGCAAAGGTTTATTACTACTCACATATCCATATAGTATGGAAGAACTATAACTTAATTACTTCATGTTGTTAAGTAGACATGTATGTATGTTACTCAGGGCCGGTTCTATGGATTTTAGTGCCTTGGACGAAAGGCCTATGCCCTAACGAACAAAATTATATAAACCAACTTTTTTACATGAAAACAAACGATGATGTGTCACCAGGTCCCTTATGTTCATCTGTTTAGTTCAATACGGCGGTTCCAATTGGTGGATGTGTCACGAAGTCCTGTCACGAAGTCCAATCGACTTCTCTGTTTTTGGTAATCCTTTTTGGCGGGCAGTACCAATTGGAATTTGAGTTTTTGTCTTTTTGGGAAGGAGCTTCTAATTGAGTTAATGAAACAGGCTATAACTAATAAATAGAAGTGGGCCCAAATAAATTGGGTTAATTATAGGCTAAAAGTATTTTAAAAATATATATAATATAAAAATATTTAAAAACTTTGGGTTTAACGAGTGAGTAGGCTCTGTATTAACATTAAGAGTTAAGTTTGATTTTATTACTTAAGTTTGTTGAAAATAACCATTTTTCTTAGAAAGATTAAAAACATCTATATATCTTTAAAAGTTTTATAATTTGTTTCAATTTTAATCAAAAAGTTTTATTAGTTGTTTCAACTTTATCCAAAATATTGAAACTTGTGAAGCAATATCGAAACAATATATGAAACTTTTGGAATTAAATTGATATTTTTAATATTTTGAAGGAAAATGATAACTTTAGTCAAATGTTAGGGAGCAAAATTGAAATTAAACTAACATTAAATAACTTTGTATATTATTGTAATTATCTCATATACGATAATATGTTTTGGTAGTTTAATAGTTCTAAAAGGTCAATATTAGTTGGAACTACTCCTTATTCTCCTATTCTTGTTGTATAATGTATTTAAATACTTTTGCAATCAATGAAAGCATTAAGTTTCCTTTTCCAATACTCTGCATTCCTTTATGGTAATCAGAGAGCCTGAATCCATCTCTCACGAGAATTCGATCCCATCTCCATCACAATCTTTTTTTTTTTTTTCTTTTTCCTCGGTTGATCTCCATAGCTCCTCAACCCATTGTTCAACTCACTGCTTCAAACCATTTTCCGATCAAACTCACATCCAACAATTTCCCCTTATTCACCCATATCGGCCATGAACTCGATCATCACATCGTCGGCCAAACCCCTCCACCAGCCAAAACCTTATCACCGGTGATGTCACTAGACCGAACCTGGACTATCTCCAGTGGTTTCACCAGGATCAGATAATCAACGCTCTCCTCAGCAGCTGTTCTGATCAAATCATGCCTCTGATATCCTCTGCTGCGACATCCTGCCAAGCTTGTGACACCACTATCACTTTCCCTGATATCTTTGACAAGCTTTTAGATCATGAACACACCCTCAAACAAAAACACACCCCGGAATCCCTGCTCACTGTCGTCAATAAAACCCAACGACAGTCTTCCCGCTCCTATACTAGACCCTCCAATGACAACAGATTCACCGCTCCAATCTGCCATCTAACAACCGTAACCACTGGTCTTCTCGAAACCAATTAACTCCTAACCAGCCTCGAAACAGCCGAAACCAATCCTACTGCCAGTTCTGCAAGATACCAGGTCACGACACGAGGGACTGTCGCAAGCTTGCCAGGTTCCTCCGGAAAACAATGTTCCTTCTCATGGGAACTCATCATCTAATGCTCCAGTTGTCAATGTCACTTCACCACAACCAGCCGCCATGCCTCCAACCTGAATGTGGGACGCGGACGCTTCATCCAACACCGTAGTGAATCCGCACTCTATGCCCGTTCTTTCGGAATACGAAGGCCCGAATGAGATTGTCCTTGGGAATGGTAAAGCCCTTTCTATTACACATATCGGTCATACCACAATTCCCACAAAATCACGCCTACTTTACTTAATTGATGTTTTAATTGTTCCTCATTTAAGAAATCATCTCACCTCTTTTGCTAAAATGTGTCGAACTAACCATGTTTCCGTTGAATTTTTTTGTTTTCATTTTCTTACGCACGGGGGCGCCTCTCATGTGGGGAGTGAACGACATGTTTACTACAGACCAATTGCTTCGCCTTCTCAAATAAATGCTACCACAACAAGATCTTCACTCACATGGCATCACACTTTTAGACATCCCTTGTTCCAAGTTTTCAAGTCTTTAATTGCTAAATTAGGACTTCCTTGTAATAAAATATCACATGATCCGTTTCATTGCAAATCCTTTTCGTTGAGTAAATGTCATAAGCTTCCATTGGCCAAAAATCTTTTGTTGCCTCCAAACCATTCGAACTTGTTCACTCAGATGTTTGGGGACCAGTTCAAACCTCACTTGATGGATATAAATATTATGTTATCTTTGTTGATTTCTTTTCTAAATTGTATGGGTATACCCAATAAAATGCTAATCGGACGTGTCTACACTTTTTGCTCAGTACAAAACACTAGTGGAAAAGTTTTCTAAAACACCTCTCGTTGCCTTATTCATCAATAACGGTGGGGAATATGTTGGCCTCTCATTTTATCTTATATCCCAAGGCATCTTTCACTGCACTACTCCGCCTCACACACACTCAAGCAAAATGGGGTAGCCGAGCGTCGCCATTGCCATATTGTTGAAACGGGGCTTGCACTACTTCATTATGCTCACTTACCTTCCCACTTTTGGCCCCATGCATTCCAAACTGCAACCTACTTAATAAACCGCCTTCCAACCTCCATTCTACACAACACATCCCCTTACAACATGTTATTCAACACTGACCCCACCTATTCTAAATTAAAACCTTTTGGTTGCCTTTGCTATCCTTGGCTCCGACCCTACACCTCATCCAGACTACAACCTTGCTCCAAGGCATGCATCTTTCTTGGCTACTCTACCTCGAAATTTGCATACAAATGTCTTGACCCAACCACCAACCAGCTGTATCATTCCCCTCACGTGCAGTTTGTTCAATATCTTTTTCCTTTTAAGGAAACACATTCACAACCTCCTTCCATGTTTTTTAAATCTTTTCTTCCCTCACGAACTCCTCCACTCTTTGTTCCCTCATGTGACCCACTTCACCTCCTCCACAATGCTCTAACACACCTATTATTTCACCACCTTTTCTTTCTCATTTTCCAACTACATTCACAACCGCCAATTCTTCAATAACACCAATCCTTTCTCCTTCCCAATCGCCATCTCCTACTCCCCCTACGCCATCCTCAACAAGTTCTCACCGTCCCTCAGTGGTCCTTATGCCAATTGGACGTCAACAACGCATTTCTTCATGGCACTCTTCATGAAGATGTGTACATGATCCAACCACCGGGTTTTGTTAACTCTTAGTTACCGAGTTATATTTGCAAACTCCGAAACTCGCTTTACGGCCTAGAGCAAGCACCGCGAGCTTGGTACGATGAGCTCGCTTCCTTTCTTCTTGACTTGACTTTGGTTTCAAGAAATCCCTCTCGGATGCCTCCCTATTCATATACAATCAACACAATGTCATTTGTTACTTTCTTGTCTATGTCGACGCTATTATTCTCACGGGTAACAATGACTCTTTTCTAACCAGCTTCGTTCAGGCCTTGGGTGCTCGCTTCTCCATTAAGGATCTCGACCCCTTACACCATTTCTTAGGCGTCGAGGTTATTCAAACCCCCAATGGTCTTTTTCTTTTCCAACATCGACACATTCAAGATATTCTCACCACTTTCAAAATGGATGGTGTCAACAATGTCCTCACCCCTCTTGGTGTTTCTGATCCTCTCTCCTCCGTTGACCCATCGCCATCTGCTGATCCTACCCAATACTGTCAACTTGTCGGCACTTTACAATATCTAGCCTTTACAGGTCCGGACTTATCTTTTGTTGTTAACAAACTCTCTCAATTTATGCACAATCCTCACCAATTTCACTAGAAATCTCTAAAATGGGTTCTTCGATACTTAAAAGGTACGTCTGCACTACGGTTATTCCTAAACACTTCCGGACATATCTCTTAACTTACGAGCTTTTTTGGATTCTGATTGGGGAGGGGTCAATGATGGGGGTCGCTCCACAACGACCTATTTGCTTTATCTTGGTTCAAATATCATCTCTTAGAGGTCCTCACGATAGAAATCTGTCTCGCGCTCCTCCACGAAAGCGGAATACAAGGCTATTTCAAATGCCTTTGCCGAGGTTTCTGTAGTTAAGAATCTACTAAGCAAACTTGCTTTTATGCACATCAAAACCCCAACACTTTTTTGTGACAACACGAGAACCACGTACTTGTGTGCGAACTCGGTGTACCACTCTCGCATGAAACATATTGCCTTGGACTATCATTTTGTTCTTGAACAGGCCAATGCTGGTACTTTACGAGTTTTACATGTGAGCTCCAAAGATTAGCTAGCTGATGCTCTGACGAAACCACTCCCACGATCAACCTTCTTAAATATCCGTTCCAAGATGGGAGTATCCAATGGATCATCCATCTTGCGGGGTTGTATTAACATTAAATAACTTTATATATTATTGTAATTATCTCATATACGTAATATGTGTTTAGGTAGTTCCTCAAAGGTCGATATTAGTTGGAACTACTCCTTATTCTCCTATTTTTGTTGTATAATATATTTAAATAATTTTGCAATTAATGAAACTATGAAAGAATTATAATAATAAAGGGTTTTTATGTAAATTATGAAAATTAAGGGATTAAATAATCTTTCATAGTTTCATTGATTACATATGGCTACTTTTTATTGTTATTTAATCCCTTAATTTTCTCTCCTTTTTTATCATTTTGAAAAATTCAATATATAAATGTGCTTCATGAACTCGATAGCACTAACCAATTAGGAATGACACTCAAATTCGAACCCGATGAGAATACTTAGAACCCGATACATCTGGGACGGATTTGGGGTCGGGTAAGCGAGTATGAGATTGAGTATGAGATTACTGTTTATAATTTTTGCGGGTATGTGATTACATGATATACCCGTTTACCAGAACCGATTACCCGATTAAGCACAGCCATTTACTTGATTATATACCTAACATATATATTATTTTTTGTTATATTTAATCATATTATATTTTGTTTTTGGTTATTTTAATTATATTATATTATCTTCAAGTTCTTTACTTCGAATATCTTTCCCACTCCATCGTTCTCCTAATCTTATCCTCGAGTAACTTGAGAATTAAACTTTTAGTTCTCATTTAAACTCTAGCCATTATTGAAGAGAGTCAATGAGACATTAACGAATGGACCCGGTCAAAAAGAATTAGCTATAAAGAGATTTAGCTCAAATGTTGGAGAGATACCTGACGAAGGGACATACTCGATTACCTGTGTCCTGTGTGTAGAGGTGCACGTTTCGGGTTTTGGGCCGTACCCGGGCCCGGGTACAAACCGGGTTGGGCCCAATCGGGTTTTTTTGTACCCGGGTATTGGTGTACCCGGGTACGAACCCGGGTCGGGTTCACATTCGGACAAACCCTACCCGATATACCCGGGTAGGGTCGGGTCCGGGTCGGGTCCGAAACCGGGTACAATTCGGGTTTTGTTAAAAAATCACAAGTGTTCAGGCGCATGGGCACTGTTCATACGCCTGAACACTTGTGATTTTTTAAAATTCTTTTAATCAATAAAAAATGAATGAATAAAATAACATAAATTAATCGTCATGTATTTTTATAACAATATTAAAACAACTTAAAAATACATAAAATGAATCAATAAAAAATACCATAAAACTTTTATTTAAGTTATCGTCTAGTTTTATTTTTTACGAGATGCTTGATCAAATGCTAATTCTTCATCGGATATGCCAGAAGATACTCCTTCTTCTATCTCTTCATCATGTACTTTAGCTTCGAGTGTAATTTCGTCTTCGAGGCTTGTTTGGTCTTGTATACGATCCATTGCGTCTAAGTGATCCTTTAAACAAATGCACATCTCCATTGACTTATAAGGCTAAAAGAGACAAAAAAAAGGTGAAAACGGGGCTAACGGCTATATAGCCGTTATTAACGGCTAGATTTAAAAAAAAAAAAACGGTCAAAACCGGATCCAACCCTGGTTCAATGGGGTCGGGTCCGGGTCGGGTCGGGTTTTACCAAAATCTAGAAAAATATACCCGGTTCCAACGCTACGATTTTTTTCGGGTCCAAACCGGGTACACCCTATACCGGGTCGTACCCGTACCCGGGTCCGGGTCGGGTACACCGGGTCGGGTCCGTACCCGGGTATTTTGCCCACCTCTATATCACATAGGTGTCATTTTATTTTGGATGAGCCTTATATGGATCATATTGGATTATGATAGGGAGATATGGGTGTTGGCGTGTTGCTCATGATATATGGGTTATATTATTTTATTATGGGCTGAATATTATCTGGTGGGCTTGGAATTGTATTTGTTGGGTTGCTCTTAGAGGTGGGAAAGAAAAACAGTTCGGAAAAAAATCACCAAAAAAACCGGTCCGGTTTGAATAGCGGTTTGTAGCCCAACACCAAAAAGACTGTTTTTTTTTTAAATAATAAAAACCAGTTCAGAATCCTCTGCTTTTCGGACAAACTTCAGTTCAAAAGTCGTGTGTCTTTCGCCCAAACCAATAAACCTTTCCAAAACCCTAACAATGGCGGCTTTAGATCTCCTTTTAATGAACATGTGTATGTTTGATCCTCTTTATGTTAAAACTTGTAAAATTCTTTGAACAACGTCATCAAATTAGATCTAAATTAGCATGCAAACTTTATACATAAAATCCTCACTTTTTTTTTTTATCAAAAAGCCGAACACGAGGTTGAAAAAACAAGAGGATGGAAATGGCACCTTCCAAGCCTTTGAACCACTGCAACACACCACCCCACGGGCTACCCTCGTCTAAAACTCAAAAAGGATGAAGAAGCTTAAGCTTGGAACTTTCTATCTCTCTATACTCTCTTTGTAGATCGTGTAAAGACGATGAAGAAATGAGAAAGGGAGCAGTTCCTATGCTTTTAGGGTTGCCCCGATATAGAAATGTTTAATTTTGGTCCTATACAAAATCCTTATGTAACATTATAAATTATCATCTTTCTCTTCTACTTTTAGGTTTTAGTTTAATATTGTTCAATGTATAAGGTGGTTGATAGAATGAATCTATTGCAATGCAATTAACACTCAACTATAGAAAAGTATAGTTGTGTATGAAATGTTCTTTATCTACAAGTCAACCACCACTCTCACGTTTTGGTAGTAAAAGGCGTTAGGAGCACTCGATCAAGGGACAAAAGATGAGCTTTGGACATAAGTGCAAGGCTTTTAAAAAATGAGGGCTTTTACGTTAGTTTAGACATGATTCAAGCTATTTTTAGATGTTTTAGACTGATTTTGTCTGGAATTCTTAACTAAATGTGAAGATGGACGAGAGACATTATGGACTAGCAAGCTCAACACGCAGCTTTAACTGCAGAGTTCACAATTGTAATTTTCTTAAACAACATGTGGATTTAGAGTTAATTGGTTAGATTTATTGAGACTTCCATTTGTAATTTGTTTAATGCAGTGTACATGTTCATACATGCATATACATCTTGACATCTTGTGTATACTATATACTTAACATATAGGGAGTGTTACATCATGTTTCTAATGTATAGATTTGGGGTGTTGTTTGTATAGGAGCCTCAACATATAGGGAGTGTTACATCATGTTTCTAATGTATAGATTTGGGGTGTTGTTTGTATAGGAGCCTCACATATTATTACCATAACAATTTATTCACTTGAATTACTAAATATAAGGATAACTTCGCAGAATGGTAACCAAGTTTTTTTTAGTGTTTTGTTAAAGTCACTTAAATTTTTTTTGTCTTTATGAAGACACTCAATTTTCACTAGGTGTTCTAATATTAAGTAATATTTTTATTATTGTTAAAAAAATTTAAAATTAAGTTAGGCAAATGAAACATGTATAAATTTTTTGTTACTATTTAGCGATTATCTTTGTACAATTTTACTTAAATATTACAAATTTAGAACTTTGTTATTACGTTATGAATTTTTTTTCTTCACTATTACCTTCTAAATCAAATTAACAATGATTTTTTTTTCAAGAGTAATTAAAACTTATATATGTTTCTTCTGCCTAACTTAATTTAAAAAATATTAAATATTTGTAAAAATGTTACGTAAGTTTGAAAAGCATAATGAAAGTCGAGTGACTTTAAAGTTACAAAATACTACGAGTGACTTTTTTTTAACGACAAATGTGCGATTCTACTTCGGAGAATATGTGTTATCTTAATTGGCCTCACGCATTCGTTTCCCAACAAAGACCGCACCCCCAACAGTCTTAAGAGGAAACCTACAACTAGAAAAACCCCTTGCTCAAACCTGAGTATTATTATTCAGAGTAAAACTTGAAGCCAAGACCTCGTTATATTTATTGGTACTTTGAGTGACTTGAATGGAAAAGTTTGGAAACTTTGTTACTATGTGTGCAGTATTTCCAAATATGAAATAAGAGTTAATTACATGGTTAGTCCTTATGGTATGTTGATATTACAGGATTGGTCCCAACTTTTAAAAAATTACATTGTTAGTCTCATTGTTTGACAAATCGTTAAAAACTTGGTCCTTAGAGTGGATAGACGTTAGCTTTTAAGGTAAAATGAGTAGGAAATTACTTATTACCTCGATTTTAGGGGGGTTTCGTTTTACGAATGTAGGTTAGAGCTTTATAACCATTGGAGGCAGCTTTCGGTGGTAATTTGCATAGACTGGAGAAAGTTAATGGAGAAATTGTCAATACAAATTACCATTTTGATTGTTATTGAGCTATTAACAACAGACAAGAGAAATGAAAAGATTGATTAGTGCTCAATCGCAATGAATGAATGGCATCGAAAGTAAATGGCGGTTTTGTTTGGTCACGTGTGTATGTTTTAGCATTTGTATTATAAGCATCATATGTTATACTTTATAAATAGAATAAACTGGTTAATTTTTTGAAATTTAAGCATGACTTTTTATATGAGTGTATTAATCCATATGTAAAATTATCATTCTATCATCCTTTCACGTTTATTATAAAATATATAGATAAATATTAAAATTATTAAACTCACAATATGCCCCTAGAAAAATATTAGTATTATAGTTATTATAAATATGAAGATATATATATATATATATATATATATATATATATATATATATATATATATATATAAGTTATATACTTAAATATTTAAATAAAATAATACTTAATTTAAATAGTATGTCAAGCTAAATAAAATTTAATGGATAAATTTACCATATTGCCTTTAAAATGTCTTAAAATCGTAATTAATATTCTATTCTATCCTTTTTAAATGTCTTGCACTACTTTGTATATGTTGCTTCAAAACTTGTATGTTTGGCAAAATTACATCTTTATCCAAAAAGATGTATTGTATAGTAGTATAGATATAATTATTTAAATAAAATAATACTTAATTTAAATAGTATTTAGTAATAAAAATATAATTAGTAACTATAAATTTAAATGTTATTATATTATTATAAATAAAATAAAATTTAATGAAGTGAATTAAATAATATCACATTATTAAATAATGTTAATAATGTGTATTAAATAATACAATAATTAGAATAAGTTAATTAAATGGGGGTAAAAGTGAAACTATTGCATAAAGAACTTGTACTCTATGCTTAAAATGTTATATAGGTGTTTTACACTTTGAATGAATTTATCATATTATCCTTCTAATATGTATTATATAGTAGTATAGATATAGATATAGATAGATTGTATCTTATGTATTAAATAAAGTAATTGTTATTAATTTTAGAACATCTTAAAATACATATCTCATATCCTTTATATATTAGTATAGATTAACTAACTTTGATTAACACAACCAAAACATATCACAAGAACAACTACAATTCTACAAACTCAATCGTCGCGATTCACTAACCAAGTGTCGTATAAAAATACAATACATCAAAGTTAAACAAGATAACCGAACCGTAGTCCCAGTCGCGCCTTCGATACACATACCAAGCAGTAGAGGCCGATGTTTTTTTCCTTCTTTTAATGATAATCCATTAATCCCCACGACTAGAGGTGCAAGTTTCGGGTTTTGGGCCGTACCCTGGCCCGGGTACAAACTGGGTTGGGCACAATTGGGTTTTTTTGTACCCGGGTATTGGTGTACCCAGGTACGAACCCGGGTCGGGTTCACATTCGGACAAACCCTACCCGATATACCCGGGTAGGGTCGGGTCGGGTCCGAAACCGGGTACAATTCGGGTTTTGTTAAAAAATCACAAGTGTTCAGGCGCATGGGCACCCGTGCGCCTGAACAGTGCTCATGCGCCCGAAATTTCAGGCGCATGATCACTGTTCAGGCGCATGAGCACTGTTCATACGCCTGAACACTTGTGATTTTTTAAAATTCTTTTAATCAATAAAAATAAATGAATAAAATAACATAAATTAATCGTCATGTATTTTTATAACAATATTAAAACAACTTAAAAATACATAAATGAATCAATAAAAATACCATAAAACTTTTATTTAAGTTATCGTCTAATTTTATTTTCTACGAGATGCATGATCAAATGCTAATTCTTCATCGGATATGCCAGAAGATACTCCTTCTTCTACCTCTTCATCATGTACTTTAGCTTCGAGTGTAATTTCGTCTTCGAGGCTTGTTTGGTCTTGTATACGATCCATTGCGTCTAAGTGATCCTTTAAACAAATGCACATCTCCACTGCTTTCGGAGTTAGTCTTGTTCTCCGTAATGATATTACCCTGCCACTAAGAGAAAAAGCAAATTCCGAAGCTACCGTAGAAGCTTGGACGCTTAGTAAATCACGGGCCATAGCAGAAAGAATCGGAACTTGAGATTCTTTTCCTTTCCACCAAGCCAAAATATCGAATGCACGATAATCTTCGGTAGTCATAGTGGAAATAAAATCCGTTCCACTATATCTACCGAGCTCACTTGTTGGGGTGTTACCCCTTTGACGTTTAGCCGTCACATCCCGGACAACATTCAACATAGTCAAAACAGGGTCTTTAACCGAGGTACTAGCACTTGAGGTTGATCCGCTTGGCATGGTTATGTTTACGTTAGGCCCATATCTATTTAAATAAAAATTATAAATTGTTTTCAAACTTTCATTAAAATTTTATTTTGCCTCGTTTGAAAAATTAGGGTTTTCGTCATGCATATCCAAATTGTCATTTATCTCATCTATCAAACATTCAACCCCCGCAACATTTAGAAACGGATTTAAAGCTGCGGCACATGTAAAAACGGATGGTAACTCCTTAAAATATTTTTTAAACTTTTCTTTCATTGGTTATATCATTTGATTAAACATATTATTTTTATTTTGAAAATTTTTAAAATTCAAAGACATAAAATATAATTCTTGAAGCACCGAATAACTAGTGGAATAATAAACTCCCGATAATTTTGTTGTTGAGATTTAAAAACCTCAAGAAACTCGGATAGACGTTGAAGATTCTCCCAACCCGCATCCGGAAATGGGTCGGCTTCACCATTATCCGAAAGACTATTATAAAAAGATTTCAAAGTGCCCTTTTGTTTTAAAGCACATTCAAACATGTGACAAGTCGAATTCCACCGAGTAGGTACATCCCAATTAAGACCTAAAAATCTAGATTCCGTATCCTTACAAAGTTGTTTATAATCTTGATATCTTCTTCTACTTTTTTTAAAAACGTCATGTAACATAAATCGAAAAGCTTTAGTAAAGTTATCAACATATTGTCCGGATAGTCCGTCTTGCACTACTAAATTAATTATATGTGCAACACAACGAGTATGGAAAAAATCACCGTTTGCAATCGGAAGATATTTTAATTTTAATTTTTCAACCGCGGTTGTGTTGTTAGAGGCGTTATCAAATGCAATTGAAAAAAGTTTATTTTGTAACTTAAAAGTATTTATTACATTATCTAAAAAGTAAAACAAAATTCTCCGGTGTGTGGATACGAAAAAAGATCAAATGCAATCGTACGTTTCATCAATTGCCATGAATTGGGATCCATCCAATGAGCGGTGACGCAAAGGTACGATTCGGGTAAACCGTGTGGAGCCGACCAAACGTCACTATTTAAGTTTACACCGGTATTTAAATTTTCAAATAATACAATTAAATCATTTTTTGTTTGTTTCCATAATTTTAAACAATAACGTCTAAGTGTAGTACGACTTACGTGGGTGTAACGAGGTTGAAGCGTCTCTCGAATTAAGTTGATCAACCGAGGATTATCGAAGTGACTAAAAGGCAAAGCTTCTTGAATCACGAACTTCGCCATTCGATCTCGAACCGTATTAACATCGTAATTAAAGATTCCACCGTCTCCACCCAATTGTGTTTGTTGTAAATCCGCATTACTTTTCAACGACTTACAAACCTTCTTGCTAATGTGTTTGCTTAAAGTCGTGTTAGAATCTTTAGCAAGCAAAGCTCCACAAAACTTGCAACGAGACTTTACAGACCCGTCTCTCAACTCAACCATATCCCAATTGCACCAAACATCCATGTTACGATTGTGTGCAAGAACACGAACGACGGTTGGAGAGTTTGACGAACCTTGACCAACGGAAGATTGTGATTGAGCCATATCAAGATTGAAGAGAGTGAAAGCGTAAAACGAGAGAGTGAAAGTGTAAAACGAGATTAAACGAGAGTATTTTTTGCGTTTTTTGCGTATGTTTTTGCGTTTGAGACTTGGGTACTAAACCATATCTACCCACACCTATTTATACTAACTTATAAGGCTAAAAGAGACAAAAAAACGGTAACAAATCGTGGCTAACGGCTATATAGCCGTTATTAACGGCTAGATTTGAAAAAAAAAACGGTCAAAACCGGGTCCAACCCGGGTTCAATGGGGTCGGGTCCGGGTCGGGTCGAGTCGGGTCGAGTCGGGTTCTACCAAAATCTAGAAAAATATACCCGGTTCCAACCCTACGGTTTTTTTCGGGTCCAAACCGGGTACACCCTATACCGGGTCGTACCCGTACCCGGGTCCGGGTCGGGTATACCGGTTCGGGTCCGTACCCGGGTATTTTGCCCACCTCTACCTGTGTGTATGTCCGAAAACTAATGGATAAATACTTGATACATAACCAGCAGGTTTTGGGCCGGATATGACATATTTTTCTAATTAGGTACGGGATTGGGATTACCTAAAACCGTCCCAAAGCTATCCCATTACCATCCCTAACGCTATGTTCACTAGTTTACTTAACGAGAGAAAATAAAGGAAATATATTTTTTTTTCTTTCTTCTCTTTTCTCTTTTTTTATCTTCTTTCATTTCTTTTCTTTTCTCTCCATTTCCTTCCGATTTGAAAAGATTGTTTTTAGCCTTTATTTTTCTTCCATTTCCTTTCTTTTCTCTTCATAACTGAACTCGAAAACATAACTTTTTTATGTTCCTTCCATTTCCTTCCATTAAAAAATTCGCAAGAACACAACTTCTTATTTCTTTCCTTCCGTTTCTTTTATTTTCTCTCCTTAAATGAACTCAGAAACACAGCGTAATTCCAATCTTAATTCCAATCGTACTCTTTATGCCTACCAAAGCTAGATTTTTTTAGAAACGCATTACTAGTTACACAACCCTTTAGAAGAATACAAATGGGGTCATCGTTAGTACTAATGACTATGATTAGCCCAAGATGAGTAGCAACAAGAAATGTTATGATAATGGCCTATGGTGTCAGTTCAAGGTTGGGGTAATCGTCATTACAGTTGCCAATTTCTTGTATATGTTGGGTTGCTCACATGACCTACGAGACATCACTAATTCAATTGGCGATGAGTTGTGGAGAACGTCATTCTTAATGGAAATGAGTAGGGAGGCTATGTGTTTTTTTTTGGGTTTGCCATTCTTATTCAATAGAGGGCAAAATGGCCGGATCAGGTTGGGCAGGATGACAGGTCAGAATGGGTACGGGTTAGGATGTGTGCGTGTCATAACGGGTTGCTTTAAAAATTGATCATTTTGGTTCGGGTCAGGATGGGTTTGACAAAAGGTAGATGTGGGTAAGAGTGGGCCAATGTAAAAATTAGATGGAAGAACAAAAGCTAATATCAGCAAGCCAGCAATAACCAAACTCTTTCCAAAAATCAATTAACAAATTTTATTGATAGGCCCTTTTGGCAAAAAATTGAAAGAGTACAGATACAATCTTTAAACCAAAAATTAAAATCCTAAATCAAAAAGAAAAAAGATTATTGATCAAAAGTTTCTAGTAGAATTCTAAAAACCAAAACAAACACAAGATCCAAAATCAAGATAAATACATTGCATTGACAGACCCTTTTTGGCATTTGAGTTCAGCTCAATCGTTTTCTTTATGCAAATCTGAGTTTTGAAGCCGTGATCGATGAATCAGAAACTCAAACTACTAAGATTAGAATCAATTCAGAAACATTCATGCTGCCAATATCAGTCGTTTCATTGAAGAAAACACCAGAAAGAAGAAGATTAAACCCATATGAAGAAATCAAAATCGGATAGAAGTCTGCAATCCCATACCTGTAGGCCTGATATTGAACTCGAACTCGAACTCGAAGCGTTGATGTTCGTAAAATTGAAATCGATGGTGTTCTAGCAGAAATCACATACATACCATGGGATCTTAAATCGATGGCTTTCTAGTAAAAATAGAACACCTATGAACAAACCAACAACAAGCCATGGATTCTAAAATTGCATCCCGTCACGTGAAAAAGGATGAGCGAGAAAGCTACTGGTGTCGATGAAGAAGAAACAAGTGATTGGAATTAGTATAATCATAGTGTCAAGACTTGAATTTTCTCATCTTCATAAGCCGATGTTTTGATAACTCTAAGTCTTGGAGCATATAAATTGGTAACTTAGCAGGAGCCAATTCTAAATTCGATTTTTTGATAATTTGAGAATCCATGTATTGAGTCCATTGTATTAATAGGGTCGAAACCAAATGATACCTCGTGATTATTTTTTATGTTTCTAGCATTTTCTTATTTAGTTTGCGTTAGTTTTTGTCATTCCTACCAAAAATCTTTCTTATTATTTGGCTAAACAATGATTCAAAGTGAGTATTGAAAGTCTTTGCGTCCTTGAAAGATATCCGACTGTAACACCCCAAAGTTTTAAAGAAATAAAGGAGGCTATATTGTGTTTAGCAAAAGGTACCTTCATATAATCAGTTTGCGCTTCCGTCCTTGAATCTTTATGTCCATGTTCTACATTAAATAATTTAATTAATTATAATATTTAACAAAGTACCTTTTATATATATATATATATATATCGGAGGCTATATTGTGTTTTGCCACATGTAAGGCTATACATTGTGATCGTTATACGTGTATGTTTGCGTTTCTCGGACGGGTTCGAAATGTAGGTACATGACAAGTAAATGTTATATTGTTAATAAGAATGTCACAACGATATTATTATAAATCTTAAAAAAATAACATCGATGTGGGTAAAACCGATAAATTATTTAATTGGTTTAAAAACTATTAGTTATATACTAAAGGAAATAAATAAGAAACTAAAAAACAAAATATTTAATTTTCATTAACAAACAAAATAAAAAACTGCCAAAAAAATAATAAAAAACAACACAACTATTAATTAAAATAATTAAAGTGTAGTCTGTGGGAGTTGAACCCGGGCTGACTGTGAGGAAAAGGAAATGTGCTACAAATGCACAACACCATTGAATTTGTTGAGGATCTGGAAAGAATTATGTATTTCATGTAATTAAATTTGTTAAAAACGAAAAGGAAAATATAAAAATGACAGGTAAACCAATCCAATTACTTGCTGTAGACGACATTTTCTAAATGTTATTATTAAAATAAAATACACAATAGAATTAAAACTCATGAGTGACATAATGCTATAGATATGCAACTCGATTCATGTAATACAATTACTTATCACTCATTGTTATAACTAGACTTATTGGCACCCCTACTTATGCACTGCTATTTTTAGAAGATAAGAGCCATTTGGTAAACTCATCAAGTGTATGTTCATCAGCCCTACGATGCTTTGTGTGAATCCAAGATATTCTTTCCATTTGAAATCTGGATACTCCTTTCTCCCATCTTTATCCACTAAATCTTGAGGTGCTTTAAGCTCTCTATCTCCTTTCGGGCACAAAAAGAAAGCTAACGACAGCCTCGGTTTGCAACTGTTTACACTTACCCTATGCAAGCAGCTCCTGTACTTCCCATTTGATAATGCCTACATATTCAAGCCCATAAATCAATAACAAGTTAAGAAACACAAGTCTTAACCATTCTAAAGAACAATGAAACATAAAGAGTTGCAATGCAACACAAACATACCATGTATTGCAAGAAAGAATGTACCTTGAAAGTGTCACCTATGTTGATAACGAGAGCATTGCTGTTGGGTTTAACAGATTTCCATTTGTTATCCACAAACACTTCTAATCCTCCAACTTGATCTTGATAAAGTAAAGTTAATGTATTGGGATCGCAATGTGGTCCGACGCCATAGGTTAGGTTGGGCTTCTCACACTTTGGGTAATGGTTACATCTCACTAGTGACACAGAATCTTCAAATAATTGTCTATAGTAGTTATGGTTATGACCCTCAACACCCAAGCTAATCTCTAATAACTTAATGATATCAAGAGCTAGCTTATTCATTGACCCACAAAACTTTTGATAGATCAACCTGCATATGGTATAGTAGGGTTAGTTATCATATAAATTCTAAATCTTAAACTCTAAAGTCTTGATATATAGACAAAAATTGAATATATAGAAATATGAACAAACTTTCGATACCCAGTTTCTTTGTATTGACCTCCCAATGTGGCTTCGAAAAATTCAGCTACAACATCATTAGGGCCATTCTCATGATACTCAAAAGTTAACAACTCTTTCCAAGGCAGCTTTTCACAAAATCGTTGTGCATGCGCGCTAGAGAAACCGACAACACTTCCCTCTTTCTGCTTGCACTTAAGTTTCTCGGTAATTGGAAGCTTAAAAAATGCGCGGGCATGTTCCTGGGCTAAAGCAAGAAGATCGAGGTCGATGCCATGGTTGACGACTTGAAAAAAGCCATGGGTCTTGCATGACTCCTTCACAAGGTTGGCTGCATGTAATGTGGCCTCCTTATCATTCCTTAAGAACCCGTGTAGGTCGATTACATGTTCATTAAGCTCTTCGGTAGAAGTGCGAGCAAGATGATCTTTTGGCCAAATGAATTGCGTTGGAAAGTGATCATGGGTTTGTTGGGCAAAGATCATGGCAGACTCAATGGTTTTGTCTTCATGGTTATGAGTGTTCATATGAGCCATTTTGACACAAGTTCTAAAGGTTATGGGGACATGAGATTTATATACTAAGAGATTATTGGTTTTTGAATTAATATATTTTTTTTTTTCAAATTCCATGTTTTTGGTCAAATGTATTGATTACATTCTTGGCCCTATTCGTTATAGTATCTTTCTGTAGAGATATTATCAAATGGGTGTTTGTTAAAACCTTATTACTAAATAAGTCTTGTTTTAAATTATTTACTAAATAAGTGTAATTTTTGTTTATCTTTTTATATCTAATCAAATATCATACTTTTTTTCCCTTTAAGGAAAATATCTTTTCGAGAATTAAAACATAAATTTTATATAATATTTAATACATATCATTTTACCTCATGAACTCAATAACGATTGTTTAACAAATCAAAAAGAAATCTTATTTCATTCATTAGGTTACAAGTCTAAACGGTTGTATATGGGACATGTGATTATTAATTTTCAAATTACTATAAATGTGTGGGTACCTGGTTATAATCTATGTATACATATAATATATTAATGAGAAGTACATGATCATGGATAAATTAAAATCATTAAAGATATGAGAGATCAGATTTGATAATGTATTAAGATAATATCTTAATTTGAAAATTTTGAATTAATTAATGATTTTAGAGCTCACAATTTACCAAATATCAAATATGGAGGGGAAGAAATCTTTTAAATAAATATGAACAAAATTTATTTAAACGAACCAAATGATTTTAAATAGAAAATAAGACAATGGCGGACAGTGCTGTTCCTCAAATTACAAGGTCTCGGTACGAGTTGTAAATAGGAGCCCTTAAAAATAAGCTTATATAAATTATAATAATTAATTAATATGATGATAATGTTATAACAACAAAAAAACAAAATTATAATATTAAAACAACTTAGTTCACGCAGTTAAACAAAGTTAAGACTTCGCTAGTATTCTTGAAATCAAATTATAATATTAAAATAACTTAGTTCACGCAGTTAAACGAAAGTTAAGACTTTCCTAGTATTCTTGAAAACAAACTAATAATGGCGCTAAAATAAATTAAATAAATAAGAAAAAGATTAACATTACATGTCCTCATCAATATTAGTCACAAAAACAAATTGCAAAAGCATTCACATAAGTTTATTTATTCTTAATTTTATAATTACATTAAAAAGATTATTTTTTTTTCATTTTCAATTATATAATATTTTTTTATACTTTAATCATTATATATTTTTTCTCTTCCACTCACAACTACTTTAAAAAATTAAAAATATTAAAGATATGAATAGTGTCTTATCAATATACAGATGAACAATAATATTTTCTCTATTCACTCACAACTGCTTATAATCATTCCATATAATATAAAGACACAGTTACAAACATATAAAGAACCTACTATAAATGCTCAACAATAATTTAAAATCAAACCATAAACTGAAAATTTATAATCAAAATTAAGCATGAAAATTATTTCACTCCATATAAAAATATACATTAAAAATATATTCATGAATCAAAACTCAGACTTATGGACCTCTGTGACACCCTACATATATCCCATATCGGCCGTGGATAGGAGAGATTCCTGATTCATAAGGAATGTCCGGTCTCTAATATTATCAACGCGTTTTGAGCGTATTGGCTGTGGATGAGAGGAGAACTCCATAGTTAAGCGTACTCAGGTGGCAACAATCCAGGGATGGGTGACCTCCCTGGAAAGTTTTCACCCGGGCAATCAAAAGCAAATCCGTGAGCTCCTTGTGGGCAAAGAAGACCAATATTGGTGGTATGAAAGGCCGGTGTTACAAATGGTATCAGAGCCACTCCTATGCCGTTCGAGATGTGGGACATACCTCACCGAGGATGGTGACTTCTCGGGCTCATCGAGGACGATGAGTCCAAAGGGGGGGTGATTGTGACACCCTACATATATCCTACATCGGCCGTGGACATGAGAGATTGTTGGTTCATAAGAATGTCCGGTCTTTAATATCATCAACGCGTTTTGGGCGTGTTGGCTGTGGATCAGAGGAGAACTCCACAGTTAAGCGTGCTCAGGTGGCAGCAATCCAGGGATGGGTGATCTCCCTGGGAAGTTTTCAACCGGACAACCAAAAGCAAATCCGAAAGCTTCTTGTGGGCAAAGCGGACAATATTGGTGTGGTATGAAAGGCCGAGTGTTACAACCTCCACTTCTCAGTTCTCACATCTCAAATCAAAATCCTAAATTAATCCATAAAATATTACCAATTTAAGTTTACACTTCTCATCCTTGTCTCCCGTAATCACTTCAACCTTTCTACTGGTTGCCACAATTTGAGTTTGGACTACGGCTGCAAATTAAATTTTTATTTATTTAATTAGGTTTAAATGTTATTTTGTTAAATGGATTTTAGATAGACTAGTTCAGACGAGCTAAAATTATAAAGTATATTGAATATGATTGGAATTACTTTTTATTGCCTTTTTCCTTTAAGAAATTACTAATGTAAAATATAAAATATATATAGATATTCTTTTTTATTTATTTTGGGCTTCTAAAAAAAATGGACCATGTGCGGTCGCACGCCTGGAACAGCCTCAGGGCCTTCCCCAATGTTCTCATATGTTGTCTTCTCATACAACTTACGTTACTTGTTAGACTCGCCTGTCTTTGTCATTTTGAGAATTGGCTTCTTTGACTCATTTTAGGAATCAACGCTACTTAGGAGAACATATTATAATATCCCTACCAATCCGGAATGTGGTTAAACATCAAGCCTTTGTTTGAAAATACAATTATACTCTCACGTGCAGTATGTAAGAAGGATTCAATGTCTAGACCAAATGACCGAACTAAACCTTGTATTAAAGCTTGTAGTTGTGCCAGAGAAGGTTATGGGTACTTCTGAAATTCACAAAGGGAAAAAGGGCTATAAAAGACCAAACATGAGAGAACTTATACAAGAAAATTCTAAAGAGTTGAGTAATTATCTTGTTACTAAAGCTGAGCTTCCTATTACTGAAGTTGAAGTCTAAAAGAGTTCTATTTTGGGCTCCATCCCAATAAAAAAAACTGTGGTTTATTTTTTTTTTTTATGTTGTATTTTAGGATTTGTTGTAATTTGTTAGTAAAAGCAGATGCATGTGTGAGTCACTCTTAAAAAAGATGGTTGGACATTTACGCTTTGGTTGGGATTGTTCGAAATCCCTATTATTAATACCTAACTAGTTACGATTCATCCGCGCGCTGCGCATTGTCTGTATACGAAAAGGTTCACGCTACGCAGTGTAAGTTTAGTCATTTCTTTCCCATGCTACGCGACATGGCATTGTTGTTATTGGCTGGCCTCATTGGAAACCATAAAAGCAAACGTTGACAAAAAAAATAAAGATAATCATGTTTGTCACTTAAATACACCTCCCACATGTTGCGCGGGGATTCTACCATGCCTTCAAATATCTAAACGTAGAAAGAAAAAAAGACCATGCAACGGCTATCTCTCCCTTGTAAAACTCTAGAGTCTGTTTAAAGAAAACTTAATGAACTAAAGTTATTATTAAAAAACAAAATTATTAGAAAATTAAACGGGTTAAAAGCTTTTACTATATAACCCCAAAAAAAATCATGTTTTACATTGACTGAAACCATAAAAACAAACACCGATACCAGTTTTGATAATACTAATACCAACAACGATGTTGTTCACGAATACTTGGTTTAGTTCGTCACGTTACCGAAACGCTCACTACAAGAAAAAGAATCTATGGCGACAAGACCTATGGCGATGACATGGTGTCGTCGTTATAAGTCACTCTATGGTGACAACATGTCGTCGCCATAGGGCCAGTTCAGTTTTTTTCTACCACAAACCTACAACGACGACATGTTGTCGTCTAGGGGCAACCTATTGTGACGACACAAAGTCGTCGCCAATAGTCGTTGCCATTGGTCGTTTTATTTTAATTTTGATTTATTTTAAATCACACAAAAAAATAAAATTTTGTGTGCACCCTACGGTGACTTGTCGTCGCCATATGTAAAAAATCATTTTTTTCTTTTTTTTCTCTAAATAACTTGGAGGGAAGTAAGCCCGCCTCTTATGAAACATATTATGTACATATTATTGCTATTATTACAAGTATTATTGTTGTTATTACAAGTATTATATAATTATAAGTCATAATAATATTATTATAATACATATTATATTTATTAATTATAATTATAAATAATTATTGTCGGTTATGATAGTTAGTTTTGATTACATACGTTAAATGTTAGTTGTGATCCAATTATGATTATCTGTGTTAAATTATTCACCTTGATAGTATTTTATGGAAAAATTATGTTTATTAACCGTAGGTTAAGTTTATTTATGCTTAATTATCAACAATGAGTATCAAACAATATAAAATATGTTTGGTTATGATGAATAACGTCAACAATATTGCCATATGTTAGTTATGATCTAATTATAATTATTGATGTTTAATTCTATGATGTGATGATAATTTACAGAAATTATTCTTATTAACAGTAAGATAAGTTTGTTTATGCTTAATTTTTATCAGTGAGAGTCAAAAATGTTAAATATATCCGATTATGATGATTAGGGTGATTACATATGTTAAAGATTATGTATGACCCATTTATCACGATCATTGTTAAATTATACACATTAATGGTAAATTAAGTTTGTTTATGTTTAATTATCATCAATGAGTATCAAACAAAACTCAAAGGTGCTCAGTTATGACAATTAGGGTTGATACGTACGTCAGAGATTAACTATGATCGAATTAAATCGTTGATGTTGAATCATAACATTGATTGTTTATTAGTATGAAACATCCAATTTTGCTTATTTTTATCGATGAGAGTCAAACATTGGATCAATGGATGTGTAACAGTATCAACAATGCACTTATAATTATAATAATAATAATAATAATATATAATAATAATATAATAAATAATATAATAATAATAATAATAATAGTAAATAATAATAATAATATTAATGATAATAATAATAATAGTAATAGTAGTAATAGTATAATGTAAAAATAATAATAAAAATAATGATAATTTTAACAGCAGCAGCAACAATAATAATAATTTAATAATAATATAAAAACAAAAATTAAAAAAATAGGAAACACCCATGTCGATGTCGTCGCCATAGGTCTTTTCACTTTGGCGCGCGCGTACCCCGCTAGATGTTAATAAAAATTTTAAAAAAATATATTACTTAATGGCGACGACATGTCGTTGGCACAAGGTGCAGTTTGCCCTAAATGCGAATTACCTTATCTTTTAAATATTCACTTTACCAAAACAAACCACCATCACATCCCGGACCTACCTTCTCCCCACCTGCGAATCACATCCCAAAATCCACCACCACTGTGACTTCCGTCACTCTCAGGTCCATTAATTAACCCAAAGCTCGTTATTATACGTTTATGCATTATATGTTTTCGCACAATTACTTTGTTCATATTGTGTTTAATATTTTCGTTAGCTAGTCGCGTTAAATCTTAATTTATAAAATAATAAAATATATTAATGTTATATATTATTTCATTATTGTTATTATGTTATTAATGTCATAAATATTATTGTTAATATAATTATTATTAGTATTATTATTTTTAACAATATTAATATTATTATTATATATAGTTTAGGGTAAAATATGTAAATTAGTCAAACTTGAGAAATAATTATTTAATTTTTGAGGGATCTAAGTGCAAATTAATTTGATCTAATATATAAAATTTCTTAAAATCGATTCAGCTCTAATCGACTTACCCACCCCCCCCCCCCCCCCCTCACCGTGAGCAGCCGCGCCCTCCCTCGCCGTCAACCATCGATTCATGTTGCTTCTTTGCCGCGAACTGTCGTCAGTTGCCAACGTCTCACAGTCTCGACGTTCCGTAGGTAAACGATCGCCATAAAACTCGTTTCGTTTCATTTCGTCGGGTTTTGTTATCGTTTTGTTCAGGTTATTTCGGTGGTTTCGCGGTGGTGTAACCGGTAGCACGGTGCTAGCGTGTTTCGCGGTGATGCCGTGGTGGTGTTGCGGCGGTCCGGTTGTGTGTGTGCATGTGTGTGCTCTGTATGTGTTGGTGTGTGGTGTGATCGATGTGTGTTGTATGTATGATATGTGTGTGCGTGTGTTTATATATTAAGTGTGTGTGCGTTTGTTTTGTTTATATATGGAGTTAAGGGCTGTTGTGCATGTTTAATATACATATATATAATCTTGGGTGTTATAGTATATGTGGGTTGAAACCATGAGAATCTAGATGTGTATAGTGTGTGTTATAAGTATGTATGTAGATGTATATATATATATGTATGTAGATGTATATATATATATGTATATGTATATATATACATATGTATATGTATATATATACATATGTATATGTATGTATATATATACATATGTATATGTATATATACACATGTACATATATATATATATACATATATACATATACATATCTATATATACATATTATACATATACATACGTATATACATATATACATATATATATACGTATATATATACATACATATATATATACGTATATATATACATACATATATATACGTATATATATACATACATATATATGTATGTATATATATATACGTGTATATATATACGTATATATATATATATACGTGTATATATATAGGTGTTATGGGTGTGTGTGTGAGTATGTCAAATGGAATATAAAATAAGAGTCTGTTGGATTTTCAAGTCATTTGTGATCAATAATTGAAGGATTGGGATCAAAGGATAATTGTTGTATTTTTGACAGTTTACTATCAGAAAATCAGGTCATTTTGTAGGGTAATAACTTGGTCATAAGAAGTCCAAAATGAACGAATTTAAAGTCTAAAACTAAGTTTAAGAAATCTACTTTCCAACCCAATTGGTCTCTTCAAAAAGCACGAAGTTTTGAGCCTCTAAATAGATGATACAAAAATATCGGTAAAACTGAATTTTTTGGCGGATTGTTGGTCGGACTTTAGAAACACATATCTCTCTCCATTGGGCTAACAACCCCACCTTTGTTTGTTGGTATAGTAGTGGGACTGACAGTGGTCACGAACGGACCCTATGGTGAATATGTTCCAACAAGATCTGTGTGTACGTCATAGGTTTAGTTGTGAGGCTCATGTTTACATGTGATATTGCTTGCTTATAACTGTATACACTTATATCCAACAAACTTTTACACAATATCAATTTTTATTCATTATTTAAACCTGTGAACTCACCAATCATGTGTTGACCTTTTAAGCATATCTTTTCAGGTAATATCAATTATCGAGGATAGCTAGAGTTGATGCATTAGAGATGACCCTAAGGATCTCATAATAGACTTGCTCTAGCATTTCAAACATTTGTGTTACACTTTATGTTATCATTTGCGGATGTGTTGGCCTTTACTTGTTCCCAGGTTGTGGGATTCAATTTGGATATTCTTGTTTGACTATGTTTGTCGTGAAATTGACTAACTACAACATAAGTATCCATTTGTGTTGGTGACGTCATGACACGTTAGTTTTCATCATTTAATACATCTCTATCAACTATCAATGTGTTATGACGACCCCGTCCGTTACATCCTCGTGTTTCCACTATAAGCGGGGGTGTGGTAGATTGGTATCAGAGCCATTGGTTATAGAGAATTAGATGAAACACTCAACCTAGACTATAACCTAAGTACCCACATGTAGTATGCATAATAGGATTATGTGTGCAATGATATACATGTGAATGATCTAAGTGCATTATTGGCTACGCTTAGTAGCCTGTCTTACGTGCTATTATTGATATACTTATTTTGGAAATTATGGTCATTGGATTATCTATATGTACCTTGAAAAAGCATTTGATAAGTGCATCCTCTCGTTATGTATTTTACTTATATTCGGATTGGATTGATAAGTGTTGCTGTAAGAATTCTTCTAAGGACTTAGGTTGTTAAGTCAACCTTTATTCCGTGCGTTTGTCGATGTCACATTTGCTATAGGCGCCCTTATTCATAACTTGGTGGGTTGAATCTTGGAAGATGGATGTGTTTCCTAATAAGACACCGACAGATAGGAGACGCGACGTACTTAGATAAGATGAGTACTTCATCGGATTTCGGATTATAGTACATGGATTCCTTTGATTGTTCCTTGATTAAGTGAATTCTTTCTCAATCGATCCCTTTGTACAACTTCGGTTAATTAACTTTTGGTTAGTAACCATATCCTTGATACTCCAATCATGGATAATACTCTGTACTCGATAAGATATGTTAACTCAGATAGGAGAAAATAGGGTGACCATGCAAATCAAATTACCATTACGGTGCACACGTAAATTCAATTTGCAGTGCATGTGAAGCCTGGCAAATCTTTCCATCAGATAACAGTCATAGTTAGTACAAATCTTCTATTATATACCTTGGGACACTGGAGTCTCAGTCCTTATAAGACTTTGTTAATGGTGAGGAAACATCTATAACCTTTACTCTTATGTAAATTCTAATCTATCTGTAGTCTACATGGGATTCATATTATGACATTAGTCTTATTCCCAGTGAGACATTGCTCCTTTTAGCATTTCAAAAATTATGCAATTGACTACTTGTTTTGAATGTACATGGCCTTTGGAGAGTGGCAGCAGAGTAATGATACTCCCTTCACATTACCTTGTTCAATGGATGATCTTAGAACTTGGAGCATTAGCAGTTTGAACATTCTAGCATTATGCCTTGATGGAGTAATCGGATGTCAAGTGACCAGTTTAAGCGTTGTTCTCAGTATATCATGGATATGGTGGGAATGCTGTAGGGAACCCTATATATAAGCATCATCGATATACTAAGAATGTGCCTAACTGAGCCATGTGATGATCTTGATTAATGAAGTAAAAATGGTAGAAATGATAAGGTGACAGGTTTGGTTGTACATACAAGGATTTTTTATGTGATAGTCAAAAGAGTATGAAAGGAAAGGGAAACAATAGGCCTGACCCGTTGGATTGAGAAAAATGGAAACTATAATGGTATCAACAGCTATGCTGAAAATCAAAAGATGCAGTATGTTACTTGCTCGTTAGTGTGTAAAGCACTGGCATGGTAGAATGCCCAAGCTCTAGTCTGAGGTAGTGAGGCTATGATATCTATGACTTGAGATGTGCTCAAAGCCTTGGCCACTAAGGACTACTGCCCAATGAACGAGATGCAAAAGTTAGAGTTGGAATTCTGGAATCGTGTAATAATGGGGTCAAGTAATGCTCCTTATACCGGATATAATTCATAAGTTGGCAAAGCTGGTGTCACACCTTGTGGCACCTGGATAGAAAAAGGATTGAGAGAGACATTGGGAAAATCTAGTGAGTAGTAAAAAGAAGTTGGAGAGTCGAACAAGCAAGCTATTGGTAAGGTAGACAAGAAGGCCAATGTTATGAACCTAGCTATGTCGGTTGATGCGATTAAGCCAGAAGCGCTAAACGTGGATGCTCTGAAGGTGGGATTCCCAACCATTACAATAACATGTGCCTAGGCTGAGCTGGACACCAGGACAAGTTGGAAACAATCAGAATTAGGAATGGCTATAGCCGAGAATTAAGAACAGTGAAATTATGAAAATACAAATCATATAAATCAAGGTAATACATCACACGGTCGTACATTTGTGATTGGAGTATACGACATTCAGCAAGACCCAAATGTTGTTACAGGCACGCACCTTATCATCAATCACTACGACATCTATTTAATACCAGGGCTAATAATAGCTTTGATTCTTCCAGTATTATTCTTTAACGTAGCATGAACCCCAGTTGCTTAGCAATTATTTACTCGTTTGAGATGGCCAATGGTAATAATTAGAGGTTGCATAGAAGTACAAGATGATCATGTCTTTGTCATAGACTTAATATCGTTTATATTAGTTATCAAAACATGAAGCCTAGATAGTCCGTCGAGAGAAGGTGGTACGGAATTCTCTATAAAATGGCGAAGTGCTTAGGATTCAAGGAGAACGACTCGGAAAGAAGTTATGACTCATTTCTTGCATGAAGACTCGTCAATGCTTAAAGGAGCAGTATTACACATTTTTAGCACATGCGATAGAAATGAAGGCGAAAGAAAGAAAGTTGGAAGATATTCCTGTTGTATGAAATTTTCTAGGCGCCTTTCTTGATGACTTATCAAGATTGCCTCCACGTCGTCAAGTAGAATTCTAGAATGATCTGATCTCGGGAGCAACTCTTGTTGCAAGGACACCCTATCTTTAGCACCATAAAAAATGTAAGAATTATCAAGTCAACTACAAGAAATCATGGATAAAAGTTTTATTCGACCTAGTCACTCGATGTGAGGAGCACTGACCTTGTTGGTTAAAAAGAAGGATTGGTCGATCTAGTTATGCATAGATTAGTAAAATTTGAACGAGTTGACTATAATAAAACTATACACTCTCCTAGGGAATTATGACCTATTTGATCAGTTGCATGTAGGAAGCAACATACTTCTTGAAAATGGATCTCCGATCAGGTTATCATTAATTCAAGGTTCACAAAGGCGATGTATAGGAAAAAAACTTTTAGGACTCATTATGGACATCATGAGTTCTTAGTTATGCCATTTAACCTGATAAACACTCCAGTAGTTTTCATGGACTTGATGAACCATGTATATAAGCCGTACTTAGATAAGTTTGTGATTGTGTTCATGGATGATATCCTTATCAATTCAAGATTAAAAGAAGTGAACGAGCAACACCTGAGGGTAAAACTAAAGTTGTTGGGAGAAGAGAACCCACAAAGAATTCTCCAAGAATGAGTTCTGGTTGCGTGAAGTCAAGTTTATCGGTCATGTGGTGAATGAGAAGGGAATTCATGTTGATCCGGGAAAGATTGAAGCAGTTAAGAAGTGGGATACATCTAAGACACCTTTAGAAACCCCGCAATTCTCGGGATAGTATGATACTACCGACGGTTCATTATGAAATTCTCATAGATTGCCCAGCTATTAACATTGTTAACTTAAAGGGATAAGAAATTCAATTGGGGATCTAATCAAGAAAAGGTCATTTAAAGATTAAAGGAAAAGTTGGGTAACACGTCGATATTGACTCTTTCGAATGGGTAAAATGATTCATGGTATTCAGCGTCATGTCACGTCAAGGATTTGGTTGCACTCTAATATGGAAAGATAGCTTGTGCCTCTTGGTAGATAAAAATCACACGAAGAATTATATGATGCATGAATTGGAATTGGGTGCTGGAGTGTTTGCACCTAAGATTTGGAGGCACAATCTATACGGATCGAAGTGTGTATTTACATGGATCATAAGAGCCTCCAACATATCTTGATCAAAAGGAATTAACATGCATCAGAGACGATGGGTTGAACTTTTCAGAGGTTATGATTGTGAGATTCGATCTCACCTAAAGAAGGCGAATATGGTGGCGGATGCATTGAGTAGGAAGGAACATGATAAACCCTTACGTGCACGAGTCTGGGAATGAATATCCAATCAAACTTAAGACTTAGATCTTATCGGCATAGGTTGAAACATTGAAGGAGCAAAATGTTACAAGTGAGGCTTTTTGTAGGTTAAAAAAAACAAATAAACACATGGGAAGGTGTACAGTACTTTGTGAATCTTATATGGGTATCAAGGTAGGGAAGTGTACTAGAGCTAGTCATGAGTGAGGTACACAAGTCAAGATACTTCATTCATCCTAACGCGAACAAGATGTATAAGGATCTTAAGGATTTATATTGGTGGATAGGTATGAAGAAAGATGTTGCCTCATATGTTAGCTAATGTTTAACCTGATCCAAGGTTTAAGCCAACATCAAAAGCCATCAGGATTACTACAATAACCGGAAATCCTTGAATGAAAATAGGAGAATATAGCAATGGGTTTCATTACTAAATTACCAAGAACAAGTAGCAGACATAATTCGATTTGTATCATTGTGGACCGAATGACAAAATCTGCTCATTTCTTACCAATTCGGTAAGATAAATTTTTTTTTGAAAAGTTAATCTACATGAACGAAATTGTGGCTAGACTTGGAGTGCCTATATTCTGGCAAACTCTTCGAAGGTAATGGGCACTTAGTTATATCTAAGTACCACTTATCATTCATAAAAGGATGATCAAAGTGAACGTACTATTCTAACCCTTGAGGACATGCTCAGGACGTGTGTGATTAACTTTAGTGGAAGTTGAGATACTTATTTACCTATGATTGAGTTCTCCTATAATAATGGTTATCATACGAGCAATGGGTGTGCACTGTTTGAGTGTTGTAGGGAAGGAAGTATAGATCATTTGTATGTTGGGCAAAAGTTGGCGAAAGCCAGTTAAAATATCCAAAGTTTATTCAGGAAACAACCAATAAGATATTCCAAATTAAAGATAGACTTAAGGCACGAAGAGATTGTTAGAAAAGTTATGTTGATAATCGACGAAAACCGCCAAAATTCTGTGTGGGAGGTCGCGTCTTGTTTAAGGTCCCTCCTTGGAAAAGAACTGTATGATTTGGAAAGAAAGGAAATTAGCTCCTAGATATGTAAGACCATTCGAGATCACCAAAAAAATTAGTCCCGGGCTTATCGATTAAAGTTATCTCAGAGTTGAATGGTGTACATGATATGTATCATTTATCGAATCTTAAGAAGTGTATGGTTGATGATTATCTTCATGTATCAATCGAGGAAATTTGAACCGATGAGAAGCTCCATTTTGGTGAAGGACTAATAGGATTCAAGGATAAAGAGGTTGAGCAGGTGAAGCACACCAAGATCCCAATCGTCAAGGTTCGATGGAACTCTAAGTGAAGCCCTGGGTTTATTTGGAAGCGGGAAGATTAGATTAAACTTAAATATCTGCATTTGTTTACGGAAAAAGCTCCAGGATCTAACCCCACCAGAATTTCGGGTCAAAATTCTCTACCTGGGGGATACTATGACATCCATCACTCTTAGGTCTATTATTAACCCAAAGCTCGTTATTATACGTTTATGCATTATATTTTTTCGCATAATTAATTTGTTCATAATTGCGTTTAATATTGTCGTTAGCTAGTCGCATTAAATCTTAATTTATAAAAATAAAATATATTAATGTTATATTTGTGTCATTGTTGTTATTAATATCATAAATATTATTGTTATTATTATTGTTACTATAATTATTTTAGTATTATTATTGTTAACATATTAATATTATTATTATATATAGTTAGGGTAAAATATGTAAATTAATCACACTTGAGGGAATAATTATTTAATTTTTGAGGGACCTAAGTGCAAATTAATTTGATCCAATATATAAAATTTATTAAAATCGATTCAGCCCTAATCGACTTACCCCCCCCCCCTAACCGTGAGTAGCCGCGCCATCCCTCACCATCGACCATCGATTTAAGTTGCTTCTTTGCCGCGAACTGTCGTCGGTTGCCGGTGTCTCATAGTTTCGACGTTCCACAGGTAAATGATTGCCATAACATTCGTTTCATTTCATTTCATCGGGTTTTGTTATCGTTTTGTTCGGGTTATTTTGGTGGTTTTGCGGTGGTGTAACCAGTAGCACGGGTGCTAGCGTGTTTCGCGGTGATGTCGCGGTGGTGCTGCGTGGTCCGGTCGTGAGTGTGCATGTGTGTGCTCTTGTATGTGTGGGTGTGTGGTGTGATCGATGTGTGTTTTATGTATGATATGTGTGTGCGTGTGTTTATATATTAAGTGTGTGTGCGAGTTAAGGGCTGTTGTGCATGTTTAATATACATATATATATAATCTTGGGTGTTATAGTATATGTGGGTTGAAACCATGAGAATCTAGATGTGTGTTGTGTTTTATAAGTATGTATGTAGATGTATGTATATGTATATTATGAATGTAATATATATATATATATATATATATATATATATATATATATATACAGGTGTTATGGCATCTGTGTGTGTGAGTATGTCAAATGGAACATAAAAAGAGTCGGTTGGATTTTCGAGTCATTTGTGATCAATAATTTGACACAAGTTTGGATACTAATCAACAAAACCTTGCATCTTAGTGATCAAAGTAGCATGTCTGGTTGTGAGGGTGTTAACAAGACCAATTACCAAAGAAAGCTAGTTAGTTTTGAATAAATAGTAATCCTCGTACGTGTTATTGTTTGTAGCTTTCTAAGTTTGTGGTTAAAGTACAATCTTCTGCATACTAACCAAGGTGAGTTTCGTGACCCAGTTTTATTACAATTATTGATAACATCAAGGGAAAAAGTATGCTCAACCGATTTTCTTGCTTTGACATCAATTATTCATTTAGGACTATGTTACTGTTTTGCAAGTTTATATCTGATACATCCATGAGTTTTCTGTATGGTTCTTTATTCACAACTATTTAACTTCGGTGTTAGAGCCGACGGATAGGTATCGATAGTACTAGTGGGCTGACACCCCCACCCTTGTTTTTGGTATACTAGTTGGGACTGACAGTGGTCACGAATGGACCCTAGGGTGAATATGTTCCGATAAGATCTGTTTGTACGTCATAGGTTTAGTTGTGAAGCTCATGTTTACATGTGATATTGCTTACCTAAAACTGTATACACTTATGTCTAACAAACTTTTACACAACATTAATTTTTATTCATTATTTAAACCAGCAAACTCACCAATCATGTGTTGACCTTTTAAGCATATCTTTTTAGGTAATATCAATATCAGGATAGCTAGAGTTGATACCTTAAAGATGACCTTAAGGATCTCATAATACACTTGCTCTAGCATTTCAAACATTTGTGTTACACTCTATGTTATCATTATGGATGAATTGGCCTTTACTTGTTCCGGTTGTGGGATTCAATTTGGATATTCTTGTTTGACTATGTTTGTCGTGGAATTGACTAACTACAACAAAAGTATCCATTTGTGTCTGGTGACGTCATGACACGTTAGTTTTCATCATTTAATACATCTCTATCAACTATCAATGTGTTATGACGATCTCGTCCGTTACATCCTCGTGTTTCCGCTATAAGCAGGGTGTGACAACCATCATTGTTCCTAGCCTCCATTTCACTCCCTTTGCCCCCACCACCACTCTCGTCACAATCACCACCAAAAAACCTCCACCACTGCGAGCTCCAGCCACCACCACGACTCTAGCCACCAAGACGACTCCAGCCACCACCACGACTCTACTCCATCATTCTAGGGCTGTTATCATCCTTGTCAAAATTATAAGGCCTGTATGTTATCTTCTTTTTATTAACTAATATGCTAAACGAATTATTTGATTTGGTTATTAAGTTGTTTGATTTGGTTATTAGTTAGTGTTTTTAGAATGGTATATAAAAGTTGTTTGATTAAGTTATTAGTTTGTATTGTTAGAATGATAATATAAATTATCTGATTTGATTATCGGTTAATATGTGTTTGGTTAATATTGTTTATATAAATTAATTGGTTGATTTGGTTATTTGTTTGTTTTGTTAGAATGATAATATGGTTGTTTGATTTGGTTATTAGTTTGTGTTGTCAGATTGGTAATATAAAAATTGTTTGATTAGGTTATTAGTTTGTGTTGTTAGAATGATAATAAAGTTGTTTGATTTGGTTATTAGTTGGTGTTATTAGAATGATAATTAAAATTGTTTGATTAAGTTATTAGTTTGTGTTGTTAGAATGATAATATAAGTTGTTTGATTTGGTTATTAGTTTGTGTTGTTAGAATGGTAATATAAAATTGTTTGATTAAGTTATTAGTTTGTGTTGGTAGAATGATAATATAAGTTTTTTGATTTGGTTAATAGTTTTGTGTTGTTAGAAAGGTAATGTAAACTGTTTGATTATGCTATTAGTTTGTGTTGTTAGATAATAATATAAGTTGTTTGATTGGTTATTAGTTGGTGTTGTTAGAATGGTAATATTAAAATTGTTTGATTAAGTTATTAGTTTGTATTGTTAGAATGATATATATTTGTTTTATTTGGTTATTAATTTGTGTTGTTAGAATGGTAATATAAAAACTGTTTGATTAGGTTATTATTTTGTGTTGTTAGAATGATAATATAAGTTGTTTGATTTGGTTATTAGTTGGTGTTGTTAGAATGGTAATATTAAATTTATTTGATTAAGTTATTAGTTTGTGTTGTTAGAATGATAATATAAGTTGTTTGATTTGGTTATTTGTTGTGTTGTTGTTGTTGTTGTTGTTGTTGTTAGAATGGTAATATAAAATTGTTTGATTAAGTTATTAGTTTGTGTTGTTAGATTGATAATATAAGTTGTTTGATTTGGTTATTAGTTTGTGTTGTTAAAATGATAATATAAGTTGTTTGATTTGGTTATTGGTTTGTGGATTTCAATTATGTTATAGATGACAATATAAGTTTGATTTGTTTATTTAGTTGTTGATTTGGTTATTGGTTAAGGATTATAACATGAATTTAAGATTAAAAGTGTATATGTATGTGTGTATATGTCTATGTTTATCAAAAATCATTATTATATTCTTATTAATATGACATGATTATATTTATTAATTGTTTATATTATAGGTTATATCATCAAGTGTAGCACATGATGTGATGACGGGGATCGTGACCCACATGGCAATGCATATTCACTTCCCTAAGTTGCCAATCATGTAAGTTATTATTCATTTTAAATATATGTCCACGCATATCTTTTGAATGTTACTAACGTTACTTTATGTATGCATCTAGCATCAAGTAAAAAAACGTTCAAAAGAAAGAAATTTAAATTTGTTGGATAAATGGGCTGCAAACAACACCAACCACTACATATTCAGTTTGATCACATGGGGAAACGATATAAACTGTCGGAGAAAACAGTCAACTTTTTTAGAGCCTTATCAAATTATATTTCCTCGGTTCCTTTCCATTATTCCAGTTGGGATAAAGTTCCAGATACATTTAAGATATCTTTGTTTAATATCCTTGAGGCGAGTATTTTATTTTTTGTATTTTGGTTATCATATCTTTTATATTTTTCTAGCTAATCACTATCTCTTTGCAAGAATATTTTGATCTAGAGGCTCATTGTGCTTTAGATCACTGACAGGGAATACAACTTGGAATTCACATAGATTGTCAAAGAGCTTTTAGTGACCGAAGATATGACATGAAGAAATACTTTTTGAATCAAGGAGGTTGATGATATAGAGAGCTAAGAGTCATCCTCCATATGGCCAGAGTCCTGAGGAATGGGACAAGGTAGTTGAGTTGTTCACAAGTGAACAACACAAACGCCTTTCACAAAAAGGCTCAGACAATAGAGCTAAACAACTTTATCCAAGTTTGCATGGGAGTCGTTCCTATGCGCAGAGACGATATCTTCAAGTAAGAAAACATGTTTTTATCCACTTATGTATTTTTAGCTTTTTCAAATCTGATAATTATTATTTTTAATGATTAAAGGAGAAACAAACCGGGACCCCGAGCCACATTGAGACGTGGAGGAGGACACGTTATAGGGAAGGGTTTAGATGGGTCAACTCGAGGGCAGAAGAAGATTGGACAAGTTTGAAACTTTTATTTATATTAATTGTTAAATATGTTATTATCATATATTTGTATTTTGTTAGTATTTGAACTGGATTATGTTGTTGTTTTTTGATCTAACAAGTTATTTAATTTAAGTGTATGAAGTGGGTTCGGGTCATTTTGTCATTTAAACTAAAAGTTAGATATTTAAATCTATTAAATGATTTGGGGCATTTTTATTAACATTTATTTTAAATGGGTCAAAATCACCCAAACACACTTCAATAAACTAAATGTTTTGTGCTTTTGTTTTAATAGGTCAATCACCCAAACACACGTAAATACTATAAAAGTTAGACATTATTACATTCATTGTTGGTTTATTAAACTTTAGAATTGTATCTTTATTACTTTATATTTGAACAGGATGTTTTTCCATTATATAACAGTTATGCTGCCGAACTTTCATAAAAAATATTAATAATTTTTTATTTTGTTCTTTAATAATGCAGGAAAAAACTGAAAATCAATATGCGCAAATGGAAATGAGGAGGGTGAGTTGCCGTAAATAAGGTGGAATGTTTGGAACTCGCCTTAGGACAAGGCGAGGTCACACGAGAGGTGTTGGACGAAATGTAAAAAACATCTCTTGTTATGAATCATCAAGCTAGTTGTCATCACATCAGGATGAGAAATAGATGCACTTAAGCAACAATCGCGAGAACTACATGAACAGATGAATGAATTTGAAAAAAGAAATCAAATCCGGATAACGATGAAGATGATCAAGATGACGACAATTAAATAGTTAATTTGTATGGTATGTAAAACTTAAATGATGTTTACATTAGTAATTTCATTTGTATATAACTCGAATCGTATCAAATTTATTTTAGGTATTCATAATATTCTTTTGTTTTGGTATATAAATTTATTTTCCAAATCTGTAATTGAGAAAAATCTAGAAATATAAAATATTAAAATTAAAAATAACAAAGTTTATGGCGACAACATGTCGTCGCCATAGGATTGTCCAATTTTACATTTATTTATTTTTTATTAAAATAATTAAAAATCTAAAGGACCTATGGCGACGACATGTTTTCGCCATGGACCAGAAAAAAAATTATTTTTAATTAAATATAATATGGGAAATTCTTTGCCGACAACTCTACGGCGAGGACATGTCGTCAGGATATACTTTATATACTTTTGTGGCACAAGGGTTTTGGCGATCACAGTAAAATGGGCTATAGTGACAAGGATGTTACGACTTGGGCTATAGTGACGACAATGACACCCTATCGCGATGACAATATCGTCGCCAAATCCTCTTTTCTTTTGTGGCTGACGATACTCGCTATAGGCGACTATCCAAAAAAACTCGGTCTTGAATACGATTACATTTTCATAATTTTATGTCGAAGCATTGACAAAAAAACTAAAAAAACCGCACATTCTTTTTTTATTAAATAGTTAACGAACACAAATTTTTACAGAGAAACAACTCTTAGAAAATTATGCGGTTAATAATATATTAGATGTGTCTATATTTTTCCCATAGTCACTATGCAATACATCTACATAGTTAAAATTAATGTTTGTCAATTCGGTAGGTGTGTAGCAGATTTAAAAATATAATAACTATTATGGTAGTTTTCAAGTAGATGAAATTATACTATTCATTTCTCATGAAATTTTATAATAGAGTAATTTTTGTTAGGGACTGATGTGCTCTTTCTTGAAACTTCAATGTCTCTGGTTTATATTCTTTTCTGTTAACGAATAAAATTTATCAATGTACCGTAACCTTACCTAAAAATATAAATAGAGTAAATTATTATTTCCGTCCATGTGGTTTTGTGAAAATTACCACTTTCATCCAATGGTTTGTTTTCTCGCATCTGAGTTCTTATCGTTTACAAATCTTGTCATATTCATCAAGTCCGTTAAGTCTATCCGAAATTCTCCCTTAAATGAGGGGTATTTTACATATATGTTTTTTTTATTCTTTTTAAAACTTGATTTAATATATCCCTTTAAATACATTGCTATTTTAGTCTCAATGGTTTTGGCATGTTTGCCAATTCTATCCAAAACAACCACCACACCACCACACATCACAAGAACCACCAAACCACCACCCCATCACAAAGCCACCAACACCACATCAGACCGCCCACCACCACCACGCACACCAGATCGTCGCTACCATGTAAACCCTAAAAATCGACCATCAATATTGAACTTGTAACATACCACTTCAAAAATGCATATCAAACCCTACTAATACCTCTACCATACTCGTTTTCAAGGGTTCCATATGCTTTTCCGAAGTGGTTTGCTACAAGTTCGAGATTGACGGTTGGTATCTAGGGTCTACATGCCGGTGGCGATCTAGTGTGTGTGGAGATCTAGTGTGTGGTGGTGGAGACTGTCTGGTGTGGTGTTGGTGGTTTTATGATAGGGTGGTGGTGATGGTTTGGTGGTTCTTGTGATGGGGTGGTGGTGTGATGGTTTTGTGACGTGGTGGTGGTGTGGTGCTTCCATCACAAGTGGTGTGAGGTGGTGTTTTATAACAAGATGGTGAGTCTTTTCGTACTGAATTGGCAAACAAACCCAAACCACAGAGACTAAAATAGCAATTTATTTAAGAGGATATATTAAATCAGTTTTAAAAAATTAAAACATTATGTAAATTGACCAATATACCCTCTCATTTAACGGAGAATTTCGGATGGAGTTAATGGACTGGATGAATATGACAAGATTTGTAAACGACAGGGACCCAATGCAAGCAAACAGATTATTGAATGAAAATGACAATTTACTCAAATAAATATTAGTGGTTTAACTAAAACCATTATTGATATGAAAATTTATGTAAAATGTTGTCCATTCTAAAATAAAAGAAGTGTGAGGTGAAAAAAAGAATTTGAAAAGTTGCAACTGCATGTTAATCAATATGCCACATCATTTTAAAATATAACTAATGTTGTCCCAGGGTGCGCGTTGCGCACCTAATGGACGGGTTAAATTGATGCATTGATGCTCAAGTAACGCACGTTGCCATCATAACATTTTTACTAACGAAGCTGTCAGGAATTTATTAACTTCAGAAAACTCAAAAATTATAATCCGTTGTGGTTTCATACATTGCATATACCACGCCATAACAACGGAAAAATCATTTCTTTGACATTGTAATTGCCTATCGAAGAATCTCAACAAAAGTCTACAAGACCATGATTCACGCTGCGCCAAAACAATAATATCATATCACGGCTCAGGATGCCAGAAATGGCTACAGACCATCTCAGGAATAGGAATATCATCACAGTTACAACCTTTGAATTCTTTGAATTTATTTGTTTTTTAAGCATTTCTGTAAAGCATAACGGATTATCAACTTAAAAAACCACAACCAAAAGACACAAAAATTAACGCTAGGATCTTTGAAAGCATTTCTTAAATTAGTTAAAAGCATTTCTGTAAAGTGTGGTTTTCAAAGTTTGACTGTCGGTGTATATGTTCATATATACAACCACCAATAGACACAAAAATTAAAGCCACCCAAAGGATCAGAACCTTCTCTCACGATTATGCTCCTCCGTCAGAGTAGACAAAAGGTCAGGGGCGACATCTTGATCTGCCACCTAGCCAACGCCGACGACGATGATGGTCGGCGAAAACACCGATCGCGAAAGCGTCCCTCTAATCTTTTCTCATCTCTCTCGATCTCGATCTCTCTCTACAACCTCATCACCAGCGGCGCACCTCCACCGCCAATCTATCCCTCTCCTCCATATTGCAGCTCCTAATCCTAATTTCCCATTTTATCACACCTCTTTCTTTTCTTGGAGGAACAAGCATGTGGGTATAGGAAAAAACTGGGTGTCATCGAGTCAGGGTTTCCTGCCAAAGGTCATGGCCATTACCAATCCCGTCATCACTTTCTCCTTCTCTGTAACAATCCTAAATTTTATTTTTATTACCAACAACATTCCTATTACATAAGTGCTAAAAATTACATTTGATTTGGATTCGATTTCGTTCGCAATAATGATTATAACGAAATAAAAAAAAACATACAAATAAATTGAGCCTAAAATAAATACAATTGATGGTGAATGTATGATAATTTGCTACTAAAATTGTTGTTGGTAATAAAAATGAAAGTTAAGATTGTTACCGCTAAATCAATAGTATGGATTATAATCTGTCAATGAGTGATAGTTTGGATTATTAAAATTCTATTTGCCTTATTTTTATGACTAAACTTTGGTCCACATTCTTCCTACTAAGGGCGGTGGGGGCGCTCGCGCCGTGGGCACACATCGAGGACCGGCACCACGCAGCGACACCACCGTCGTTCCCCCACACCGTGAAATCCTCACGCCATCCGGCATCCCATCACCGAGCCACACCAAACACCAACGGTTAGATTTTGAACCGTTACAAACCCCCCCCCCCCTACCCCAACGGCTGGTTGGCAAAAAAATAAACTATAAATACAACTTAAAACTCACAAAATATACACACCAATTCAAAAAAAATCTCCTCTACTTACTCAACTCACTAACAATTTTTAAAAAATATCCCGGATATTTATTTTGTTTCTTCCTCATCCTCTTTGGATGGTTCCAATTCTAACGTGTTGGAATTTATTAGTCTTCTTCCCGAACCGTCTACAAGGTTGAAAGTTCAAGAAAAAAGATCTTGAAACGTGATCGTGTTAGGGCTAATAACGTTCTTAAACGATTATTTACGGAGAACCCAAAATAAATAGACGAGATTTTAGAAATAGGTTTCGGGTACCTCGAGATTTATTTCTACGCATTGTTGAAGATATACGGAACAACTTTCCATGGTTTAAAGAAGGGTCCGATGGACGGTGGAAAGAAAGTTTCACAGCAATTCAAAAATGCACTTCAATAATACGTCAACTCGCAACAGGTAATTCACCCGACACATACGACAGATACTTAGCTATGTCGGCTAGGACTTCTCGTGAATGTCTTGAATATTTTTGCAACGCTATTATTGAATTATACGGTGATGATATTTACAAAGGCCTACTAGTAATGACATTGCATTATTGTACGCTGCATAGCAATATAGACATGGCCTTCTGGGCATACTCGGTAGTATTGATTGCACTAATTAGGAATGGAGAAATTGTCCTACGCGTTTGTGAGGACAACATCATTGAGATGATCACGATGGTCCAAAGGTAATTCTCGAAGTCGTGGCGTGACAAGATTTGTGGATTGGCATGCTTATTTTGGTGTAGTCGGTTCTAACAACGACATTAATGTTCATAATAAATCTCCAATCTTCATGTGAAAATTGAGGAAGCGCCCCTATGTCCATTTGATGTTAACGAACATCAATATTAACGTGGTTACTAATCTAGCCGATGATATATGTCCTTCCTAGTCAACTTTTGTGAAGTCATATTCTTATCCATTGAATACAAAGAAAAAAATTAAAAGGTGCAAGAGTCCGCAAGAAACGTCAAACGAGCTTTCGATGTTTTAAAAGCAAGATGACAAAAATTGCTCGACCGGCTAGAGCAATGAAGGTCGAGAGGATGAGAAGTCAAATGTACGCATGCATTATACTCCACAATATGATTATAAAGAATGATGGCAATGTTATTTCTCCCATGCACATTGAGATCCATCGACGAATCGATTGAGAACGAAAATACAATTTTGGAGTCGCGCGATGAAAATAAACATTTTAGACTTAGATTCGATCTCCTGGAACATGCTGCGGAGAATGTGGATATCATGGTTTCTGATGATGAATAATAATTTGTTTTACTATTATTATTAATTTTCTAGTATTTTTTTAAATTTTAAACTAGTGTTTTATTTTAATGTTGTTTTTAATTTTAATGAATCTATTTAAAAAAAATTGTGTGGTGTAGTGAGATGTGAGTGCCCCCACCAATTTGGTGTGATGTGGTGTAGTATGGTGGGCGTGGCATGGGGGCACCCCCACACCCTAAGTATTATCTTATTTATAATAATATAAATTAACATATAAATATTTTTATAACTAAATACTATATAAATTAAGTATTATCTTATTTAAATACTTAATTATCTAATTACTATATATTACATAATAATAATAATATTATTATATTATTATTATTATATTATTATTATTACAACAAATATAATAAAACTCATATATAATCAGATTTTAAAGTAGGTCGGATTATATATGCTCTCCAAAAAAGCCTCAGCGACACCCGTTTCATTGTGCGGTTCAACATACTAGCTGCATGTATGCATATTTGAATGTCTAACATCCAATTAATACATGTACCTAAGATGTAAGATGCTAAAATAATAAACCCCTTATATTTACAAATTATTTATATTTTATTAACTTTGTAAGTTATAATCATAATAGTATTTTATGATGTATACATTGTTATTTTACTCAATTGCTTAAACATAAACGCAGGAGGTACACATTGAAATCAAGTCTAAATGTATCACGTGATTATTAGTTTTAGAGTAAATTACGTTTTTTGACCCTGTGGTTCGACAAAAACTATAATTTTTGTCCAATTATTTATTTATTAGAGTGACAATCCAATAATTTTATCCTTAATTTCAATTTCACTCAAAACATTAACACCCTTAGAAACTCCCTGTTAAGTTGAAGTGGATTTATCATATTACCTTTATGATTAAATAGAAAATAATAAAATATATAAACAATCAAATCAACCCCACCTTACTCTCACTCTCTCGGAATAAACGTTTGGGTTGCTTAACCACCACACCTTCATCGTCGGTGACCGAACGCCACCGCAGCATCAACGATTCACCGCCGGCCACCGAACGCCACCGCATCTTCACCACCAGGCACGTCCGAACGCCACCCCATCTTCACCGTCGGCCACCAAAAGCCACCGCATCTTCACCGTCGGCCACCGAACACCACCGCAGCCTCATCGTGGCCACCAACACCAGCATATCTACATTGCCAACCACCAAACGCTTGAACAGATTACAGATCTGAAAATCGCTAGTAAAGGAGAAGTCTTCTCTGTAAAGTACACAAGGATATCGATATAGAACAAATTATCTGAAAATTTTATTATGCATACTGATCTGCTATATATATAGCATTACAGACTCATCATCGACTCATAACAGAAACCGGGAAATCAGGTAACAAACAACGTGGACTAACAGCCCATGGCCCATTCAACACAACTCTACGACTCATTCAAATTAAAACAGACATGTGCATGAGCCCAACTCGACTGCATGCATATCACATGGGTTATGACCCATTATTAGTGACACAAAACATAACATTCTCTGGTTTGAAGTAGATGGATAAGATGTGGTGGCTGAAATAACGCACGTGACGATTGCACAGATGAAATGATGCTCCATTTTCAGGCAAAAAAGGGAGCAATTGATGCGGGTGCTAATAGATGATGATGATGGTGGTTGTCGGTGGTGGGTTGATGGTTTGTTGAAGTCGACGAGATAAGGGGAGGGCTTGAGTAGTTCCATCCTTGTTCAATTTTGAAACCCCCAATTATACAGATGAACTTTCGTTTTTGAAATCGATGGTAGGAAGGGGGGTGAACAATGGTGTGGTGAGTGGTTATGGTGGTACGCCATGGTGGGGGTTGTGGTCGCATGAGGTGGCGATGGTGCCGGAACAGAGAGAAAAGTGTGAACCAGTAACAATTTAAGTCCAGGGCGTAATAGTCATTTACATAATTAACGGAACAATACTAACGTTTTTAGTGGATGGGGTGAAATTAAAACCAAGTCTGAAACTATTGGATCGTCACTGTAAAAAATAAACAACTGATTAAGATCGTAATTTTCGTTAAACCACAGGACTAAAAACATAATTTACTCTTTGTTTTATGTGTGATCTATTAGAATCATATATCCATGACAACTATATGCACTTATCGGTGTCATATAATTTTTAAAAATTCATATCTATACTATATAATAAAAAAGTTTAATAGGACCTGTGTTATCTTTTTGCATCTAAAAATATGTTTTTCCGCCTCTTTCTATTAATTAAAGAAAATAAAAAAGTATTTGAATTTTTTTTTAGAATAGGTTCAAATAAAGGAAGATACCACTTTCCTCCACATCATGTTTCTTGTGCGGGTTGATGGAAGAATGTGTTAACCACCTTTTATCTAGTGTGGTATAGCGGAGCAGGTGTGGGAAAAAATAAGTTCGTGGTGCAATATAAGTCCGGTTGTGCTTTCTCGTATAGAGATCTCATGGACAATCCTTACTTGTAAGGGGAGATGAAGACTTCAAAAAGGCGATACACGCTATATTCATGCTCACAACGTGAAGCTTATGGAATCACATAAATGAAGTCACATTTGAGCACGTTCAACCTTCGGTTAACGGGATTCTTTATCAAATAAAGGTGGCGGCCGCCGTGGGGGTTAATGCAAGGAGCAAAGGGAAGTTTCTAGCTTTATGTAACTTTCCTTTGGGTAGGACTGTTTTATTATGTTTATGTTCTTTATTGTAACTCTTGTTTCTTCTCTATGATTTGTGATTTTCGAAGTTTTAATTATCTTGCTAGCCCCTTTATAAATTTGGCCATTAAAAAAAAGGTTCAAATAAAAAAGGCACTAAAAGTAAAAAAATGTAAGAAGTAATTTCAACCATCAATTTCATTAATCAATCATTGATTAATTATAGGAAAGAAGTTTGTTACCGGGTATTTTAGTCATATTCACTTTTATTGACTTTTCAAGTTTTTTTATTTTTTTAAACGTTCATACTTTTTATATATGATATTATTTTTTTAAAATTACACATAAAAAACAAGTATTTTCTATCTTTAAGGCGAGTACAATATTGTTATATAAAAAAGACAATAATTTTTTTTACGTTTTTAAGCTCATTATTGTGTTTTTCCAAATGATGAATTCTAAAAACATATAATGGTGTAATATATTGTTATGTATCTCTACCATCTAAAACACAATAATCATTTAATAACTATTAATCTAATACATTAAAAATAATAACAAAATACACAATGGTAAAAATATATCTTTGTGTACTTTTAATTGTAAACATAATGACAGATAACAAGTTTATATAATTTATAGAAACAATGACAAAAACAACACAAAATGATCTAAAACGTAAAACTAATTTGAATACATAAAATAATGATGTTAAAATATATGACACGATGAACATATAAGACACAATGATCTGAAATATTTGACACAATGACCAAAACTCTCCTTTTTAAAACTATAATAAACGTGTCAAGCTCATAATTCTTTTTAGATTAAATATAATTTTTACTATAACCTTACCCCCCTTTTTAACTAAAATATCCTAAAACAAACATACTTCGAATATATACATTTTTCTTATTTTAAATATTCATTCTTTTACTTTTTTCAAGATTTAGTAATTTTACATTATATTTTAAAATGATTTTAAGAAAATATTAAGTGTCTAAATATTATTAAAATACTATAATTAACATCATTTCAACATAAATGACTTTAAAAAAGAATATTTTGTATTTTAAACCGTTAATATATCTATATTTTTTGTTAAAGAGAAACGGGTCAAATTGACCGTTACTAGGCATAATCCTTTATTAGAGGTCTGAAATAAAAGCTACTAATAATTTTTTTATATGACTATAAACAATCGCTAAACATATGCATAAATCTCCTGCACGAATACGCGGAACATATCCTTAATCTAAAATTTTTGACAAGTGGTTGTTTACAAGTTATAAACTTGATCAACTCAAAAACCACATATATACCTCTCACTTGATGCTAAGATTATATATTTTTGAAACATTTATTATATAATAGTTTTTATTACTGCAACTAAAATAATATCTATTTTATAGAGTTAATTGTCATTTTCGTTCCTAAGTTTTGGTTTATTTTGTCATTTACATCCTAAAAAGTTTTTTTTTCTCTTCTTTGTCCCTAACTTTTTTAGAAAACTTGTCATTTTCATTTGTTCATTAACGTAGTTAATTGTTTTGTTAAGTTATAGGCATTTAAGTCATTATACAAATAATTTTATTTAAGTTTTAAATGACTTAAATGCACCTAACTTAACAAATACAATTAACTAAGCT
>CM046439.1:37348705-37472849 GCA_025506505.1 Flaveria sonorensis | reverse complement strand
TGGTTCCAATTCTAACGTGTTGGAATTTATTAGTCTTCTTCCCGAACACGTTCTCAAGGTTGAAAGTTCAAGAAAAAAGATCTTGAAACGTGATCGTGTTAGGGCTAATAACGTTCTTAAACGTATTTTACGGAGAACCCAAAAATAAATAGACGAGATGTTTAGAATAGGTTTGGTACCTCGAGATTAGTTCTACGCATTGTTGAAGATATACGGAACAACTTTCCATGGTTTAAAGAAGGGTCCGATGGACGGTGGAAAGAAAGTTTCACAGCAATTCAAAAATGCACTTCAATAATACGTCAACTCGCAACAGGTAATTCACCCGACACATACGACAGATACTTAGCTATGTCGGCTAGGACTTCTCGTGAAATGTCTGAATATTTTTGCAACGCTATTATTGAATTTATACGGTGATGATATTTACAAAGGCCTACTAGTAATGACATTGCATTATTGTACGCTGCATAGCAATATAGACATGGCCTTCTGGGCTACTCGGTAGTTGATTGCACTAATTAGGAATGGAGAAATTGTCCTACGCGTTTGTGAGGAAACAAATCATTGAGATGATCACGATGGTCCAAAGGTAATTCTCGAAGTCGTGGCGTGACAAGATTTGTGGATTTGGCATGCTTATTTTGGTGTAGTCGGTTCTAACAACGACATTAATGTTCATAATAAATCTCCAATCTTCATGTGAAAATTGAGGAAGCGCCCCGATATGTCCATTTGAGTTAACGAACATAAATATAACGTGGTTACTAATCTAGCCGATGATATATGTCCTTCCTAGTCAACTTTTGTGAAGTCATATTCTATCCAGTTGAATACAAAGAAAAAAAATTTAAAAAGGTGCAAGGGTCCGCAAAGAAAGACGTCAAACGAGCTTTCGATTTTTAAAAGCAAGATGACAAAAAATTGCTCGACCGGCTGAGCAATGAAAAAGGTCGAGAGGATGAGAAGTCAAATGTACGCATGCATTATACTCACAATATGATTATAAAGAATGATGGCAATGTTATTTCTCCCATGCACATTTGAGATCCATCGACGAATCCGATTGAGAACGAAAAATACAATTTTGGAGTCGCGCGATGAAAATAAAACATTTAGACTTAGATTCGATCTCCGGAACATGCTGCGGAGAATGTGGATATCATGGTTTCTGATGATGAATAATAATTTGTTTTACTAGTATTATTAATTTCTAGTATTTTTTTAAATTTTAAACTAGTGTTTTATTTTAATGTTGTTTTTAATTTTAATGAATCTATTTAAAAAAATTGTGTGGTGTAGTGAGATGTGAGTGCCCCCACATTTGGGTGATGTGGTGTAGTATGGTGGCGTGGCATGGGGGCACCCCCACCACCTAAGTATTATCTTATTTATAATAATATAAATTAACATATAAATATTTTTATAACTAATAAATATAATTAAGTATTATCTTATAAATACTTAATTATCTTAATTACTATAATTACATAATTATAATAATAATATTATTTATTATTATTATTATTATTATTATTAACACACAATATAATAAAACTCATATAAATCAGTATTTAAAGTAGGTCGGATTATATATGCTCTCCAAAAAAGCCTCAGCGACACCCGTTTCATTGTGCGGTTCAACATACTAGCTGCATGTATGCATATTTGAATGTCTAACATCCAATTAATACATGTACCTAAGATGTAAGATGCTAAAATAATAAACCCCTTATATTTACAATTATTTATATTTTATTAACTTTGTAAGTATAATCATTAGTATTTTATGATGTATACATTGTTATTTTACTCAATTGCTTAAACATAAACGCAGGAGGTACACATTGAAATCAAGTCTAAAGTATCACGTGATTATTAGTTTAGAGTAAATTACGTTTTTGACCCTGTGGTTCGACAAAAACTATACTTTTTGTCCAATTATTTATTTATTAGAGGGACAATCCATAATTTATCCTTAATTCAATTTCACTCAAAACATTAACACCCTTAGAAACTCCCTGTTAAGTTGAAGTGGATTTATCATATTACCTTTATGATTAAATAGAAAATAATAAAATATATAAACAATCAAATCAACCCCACCTTTTACTCTCACTCTTCGGAATAAACGTTGGGTTGCTTAACCACCACACCTTCATCGTCGGTGACCGAACGCCACCGCAGCATCAACGATTCACCGCCGGCCACCGAACGCCACCGCATCTTCACCACCAGGCACGTCCGAACGCCACCCCATCTTCACCGTCGGCCACCAAAAGCCACCGCATCTTCACCGTCGGCCACCGAACACCACCGCAGCCTCTCGTGGCCACCAAACACCAGCATATCTACATTGCCAACCACCAAACGCTTGAACAGATTACAGATCTGAAAATCGCAAGTAAAGGAGAAGTCTTCTCTGTAAAGTACACAAGGATATCGATATAGAACAAATATCTGAAAATTTTATTATGCATACTGATCTGCTATATATATAGCATTACAGACTCATCATCGACTCATAACAGAAACCGGGAAATCAGGTAACAAACAACGTGGACTAACAGCCCATGGCCCATTCAACACAACTCTACGACTCATTCAAATTAAAACAGACATGTGCATGAGCCCAACTCGACTGCATGCATATCACATGGGTTATGACCCATTATTAAGTGACACAAAACATAACATTCTCTGTTTGAAGTAGATGGGATAAGATGTGGTGGGCTGAAATAACGCACGTGACGATTGCACAGATGAAATGATGCTCCATTTTCAGGCAAAAAAGAGGAGCAATTGATGCGGGTGCTAATAGATGATGATGATGGTGGTTGTTTCGGTGGTGGGTGATGATGGTTGTTGAAGTCGACGAGATAAGGGGAGGGGCTTGAGTAGTTCATCCTTGTTCAATTTTGAAACCCCCAAATTATACAGATGAACTTTCGTTTTGAAATCGATGGTAGGAAGGGGGGTGAACAATGGTGGTGGTGAGTGGTTATGGTGGTACGCCATGGGGGGGTTGTGGTCGCATGAGGTGGCGATGGTGCCGGCCGGAACAGAGAGAAAAGTGTGAACCAGTAACAATTTAAGTCCAGGGGGTCGTAGTCATTTACATTAATTAACGAAACAATACTAACGTTTTTAGTGGATGGGGTGAAATTAAAACCAAGTCTGAAACTATTGGATCGTCACTGTAAAAAATAAACAACTGGATTAAGATCGTAATTTTCGTTAAACCCATGGACTAAAAACATAATTTACTCTTTGTTTATGTGTGATCTATTAGAATCATATATCCATGACAACTATTATGCACTTATCTTGGTCATATAATTTTTAAAAATTCATATCTATACTATATAATAAAAGAAAGTTTAATAGGACATGTGTTATCTTTTTAGCATCTAAAAAATATGTTTTCCGCCTCTTCTATTAATTAAAGAAAATAAAAAGTATTTGAATTTTTTTAGAATAGGTTCAAATAAAGAAGATACCACTTTCCTCCACATCATGTTTCTTGTGCGGGTTGATGGAAGAATGTGTTAACCACCTGTTTATCTAGTGTGTGGTATAGCGGAGCAGGTGGGGGAAAAAATAAGTTCGTGGTGCAATATAAGGGTTGTTGCTTCTCGTATAGAGATCTCATGGACAATCCTTACTTGTAAGGGGAGATGAAGACTTCAAAAAGGCGATACACGCTATATTCATGCCACAACGTGAAGCTTATGGATCACATAAATGAAGTCACATTTGAGCACGTTCAACCTTCGGTTAACGGATTCTTATCAAATAAAGTGGCGGCCGCCGTGGGGGTTAATGCAAGGAGCAAAGGGAAGTTTCTTATAGCTTTATGTAACTTTCCTTTTGGGTAGGACTGTTATTATGTTTATGTTCTTTATTGTAACTCTTGTTTTCTTCTCTATGATTTGTGATTTTCGAAGTTTTAATATCTTGCTAGCCCCTTTAATAAATTTGGCCATTAAAAAAAGGTTCAAATAAAAAAGGCACTAAAAGTAAAAAATGTAAGAAGTAATTTCAACCATCAATTTCATTAATCAATCATTGAGATTAAATTATAGGAAAGAAGTTTGTTACCGGGTATTTTAGTCATATTCACTTTTATTGACTTTTCAAGTTTTTTTATTTTTTTAAACGTTCATACTTTTTTATATATGATATTTTTTATAAAAAATTACACCATAAAAACAAGTATTTTCTATCTTTAAGGCGAGTACAATATTGTTATATAAAAAAAGACAATAATTTTTTTACGTTTTTAAGCTCATTATTGTGTTTTCCAAAATGATGAATTCTAAAAAACATATAATGGTGTAATAATATTGTTATGTATCTCTACCATCTAAACACAATAATCATTTAATAACTAATAATCTAATACATTAAAAATAATAACACAAATAAAACACAATGGTAAAAATATATCTTTGTGTACTTTTAATTGTAAAACATAATGACAGATAACAAGTTTATATAATTATAGAAACAATGACAAAAACAACACAAAATGATCTAAAACGTAAAACATAATATTGAATACATAAAATAAATGATGTAAATATATGACACGATGAACATATAAGACACAATGATCTGAAATATTTGACACAATGACCAAAATACTCTCCTTTTTAAACTATAAAAAACACGTGTCAAGCTCATAATTCTTTTTAGATTAAATATAATTTTTACTATAACCTTACCCCTTTTTTAACTAAAATATCCTAAACAAACATACTTCGAATATATACATTTTTCTTAGTTTTAAATATTCATTCTTTTACTTTTTCAAGATTAGTAATTTTACATTATATTTAAAATGATTTTAAGAAAATATTAAGTGTCTAAATATTATTAAAATACTATAATTAACATCCATTTCAACATAAATGACTTTAAAAAAAGAATATTTTTGTATTTGAAACGTTAATATATCTATATTTTTTGTTAAAGAGTAACGGGTCAAATTGACCCGTTTACTAGGCATAATCCTTATTAGAGGTCTGAAATAAAAGCTACTAATAATTTTTTTTATATGACTATAAACAATCGCTAAAATATGCATAAATCTCTGCACGAATACGCGGATACATATCCTTAATCTAAAATTTTTGACAAGTGGTTGTTACAAGTTATAAACTTGATCAACTCAAAAACCACATATATACTCATCACTTGATGCTAAGAATTATATATTTTTGAAACATTTATTATATAATAGTTTTTATTACTGCAACTAAAAATATATATCTATTTATTAGAGTTAATTGTCATTTTCGTTCCTAAGTTTTGGTTTATTTTGTCATTTACATCCTAAAAAGTTTTTTTTCTCTCTTTTCCCTAACTTTTTAGAAACTTGTCATTTTCATTTGTTCATTAACGTAGTTAATTGTTTGTTAAGTTATAGGCATTTAAGTCATTATACAAATAATTTAATTTAAGTTTTAAATGACTTAAATGCACCTAACTTAACAAATACAATTAACTAAGCTAATGAAATGGATTAAAACGAAAACTTTCTAAAAAGTCAAGTACCCAGAAGAGAAAAAACTTTTTTGGATGGAAATTACAAAATACACCAAAACTTAAGGAAGAAAATAACAATTAACTCTATATATAATAATAAAGTTTTGAGTGTAATTATTATAAGATATCTTTTAAAATTATTGAAGTGAGTTATTTGAATAGCACTAGGAATTTAATGGAAGGAAGTTTTATTAGTATAATCAATAAAAATATGATCGTAAATATTTTATTTTTGTAGTAAATATATAGTATCAGAGAATAAGTTTATAACATACACGGTTACTTGATTTTATAAGAAGGTTATTATTAAAGAGTTAAATTTAAACAATATGAGACTTTTATATTACTAAAATTTTAGTTTGGGCAAGTCATACTGTTGGTTTTATTTGTTTTAGTATATTATTATTTATTTGCTTTAATCAACTCACACTTTTAGTTCCACTCAGTTATGAATCTTTTTCAATTAAATATTATTGCTTCATTACTTAAATTAGTTAGTAATATGTAATTTCAGTATATATAGTATTTAAAGAATCATCTCATAATTATTAAGTAGTAACTATTAACTATTTATTATTTATTTTATTCAATCCATGTAATACACGTTTCTAACCAAAAACATACATATAAGAAAGGGTTATCTCTACAACTCTTATTTTTAATGAAAAGTCTATCAACTTTTTTCTATCATCATTATAGATGCATTTTTTATTGTTAATTAAAATATATTGTATTAAGCTTTGTTTAATTTTTTTAGAGTAAGTTACATTTTTTCTCTTTCAGGTTTGTAGCAAATTTTAAGTTTTGTCCTAAACTATTGAAATTACAGTAGCATCCTTTACATTTAAATTTTAACAGTTTACGTCATTTACTTTAACGGACGATAATATTTCAGCTAAGTCTAGTCATGTGCAACACCCATGAGGACAAATTAATCATTTCACCTTTAATAATAAAAACAACGAAATATATATAGTATTTTCTTTTTTTCTACTCTAGAAACCCTAGACTACCATTCTTCTCTCTAGCCTTTATCATCTTCACCCAAAAATTCCAATCACCGTCACCCAAAATTTATGGCCAGCCCCATCGAAATTCCGACTAGTTACTTCATTGCACCTCTACCATGGCATCAACACCACCACCCTCAGTTTCGTCATCGCTCCTTAATTGATTGCTAGTGCGGGTCGTGATAGGGATGGATGGAGATGGTTAGATCTGCTTCGAAGCAGGGGATAGGTTGTCGGTGGCGGTGGAGGCCTAGTGAAGAGAAGGAGTGTGTGTGAAAAAGGTTAGTAGGCGATGGGTCGCGGGTGGTAGTGGTGACCCAGTGAATGAAGGTAGAGACCATCGAAACAGGGTCACGATAGTGAAGAGAGAGGGTGAATGAAGGTGGAGACAACTAGAGCAAGGGATGGGTCATGATGGTGATAGTGGCCGAGTGAATGGAGGTGGAGATCACCAGAGTAGGGTGGTGGCTGAGTGATTGGTGGTGGCCGAGTTCAGATGCTTCCAGCGAATCGCTCTCGTGACCACACCACCACTGGTTTCTTCATCCTAAGCCTACCCCATCCTCCATCTTATCATCCATAATATATATATATATATATATATATATATATATATATATAATATAATATTATATATATATTATATGTGTTTATCAAATTACAAGATTAGTCTTTGTCAGGGTAAAAAGACTAGAATACCCTCAGTGCAAAGTTATATGACTGGATTTAACAAGAAAATTTAACGTTCGTTAGAGGAAATGATGAACCTACAAACATTTTTAAACATAAAAGGGTTTACTGTAATTTCCTTAGGTTAGTACGAAACCAGAAATTTACTATAAACCTAAAGAACTAAAAATGAAATTTACTCTAATTTTTTACTTGGAAGTTTAATATGATTCACATAATTCATAAACTCTCCGAATGATGATCCTCTATGGATCTGAGAGAGTTCAAGAGCTGGAGATCGAGTTGCCGACCTAGATTTGTGGTTAGAAATAGAAGACGATCAAATTAAGGATAATTCTGTAAGACATTGAAAAGTTGTATGTTTCCATGGAAAATGATAATGAAATTTTCGTTTCATGATGATGTGTTTTGATTGTATTAGTAATTGAATGTTGTTTATAATAAGCTAAATTCATATTGACTAACCTATCCGATGCAACACTATTTACAATTTTATGTAAGTTAGTGAGGTGTAATGTATGAAATGCTTGATCTTAAGTCATGGAATGTAAGTATTTCAAGAAAATATAATTTAAACTAATGTACACGATTAATTTAACGATGTCAATAACGTAGTTTAACTCTACAAGAAACTGTTGATTCCAACAAATTAAAAAGATGTAAAAAGATGATTTTAATTATAACAAGCACACACTTAAAAGATGATTTAAACAGCTATTGGATCACTGAACGGGCTATTGGTGCAGGACCGTTAAAGGGTACTTAAGCTTGCACTTAGTTAACACACTTAGGAGGACTTAAGATCACTTAACAATTCAAATAGGGAACTGTGAACTTTTACTGAAGATACAAGACAAACACAAGTAAAAACAAGAACAAGAACACAAGATAAAATTTTCAAGGAAGTTGTATATTGCTTCTCTATTCTATTACAAGTGGTACAAGTATATTTTGAATACAAGAACCGGAGACTACTTATACTACATCCTACAACCGTCAATATGCAAAAAGACAGTTGGAAGTGACTAATCTAGACAACAAGATCAGCCTAAAGTCAAAAGGCAGATTGCCTTTTGACTAGTGACTATGACATGCCATAGCTCACTGACTTTCCTATTACAAAAAGCCAAAAAGGAACAAAAACAAAAACTTGCAAAAGACCTTATCTACTTTATCATAAAGTATGGAAGTTTCACCAAATGTGATAGTTGGTGAACACCAGAGCATGCAGCGGACAGTAAGTTGCTTTATGATAAAGTTGATGGAAAAGGTATTTTTCTCTCTCTTCAGAAGAAAATCAGTCTTGTCTTTAAACAGCTTCGGAAGACTTTGTCTTGAGAGCTTCGGAAGACTTCATCTTTTACCTTCGGAAGAGTTGAGTCTTTGGCTTCGGAAGACTTTACACTTAGAGTATTTTCTAAGTTAAGTGTAAAGCTTCCGCAGCAGTTTCTTCTGAACTTTGGCTTCGGAAGATTTTACACTTAGCATTTCTCTTGAGTGTGTAAAACTTCCGAAGCTGGTTCTTCTTTGTTCCAAAGTGCATGTTGGAAGACTTGGTTGTTTTGGTATCTTTGGTTGCATCAGCCTCTTAACTTCAGAGGTTCCTACAAACTCCCCCTAGGCTGATGCTACCAAAACAGAGAGGTTCTTCAGACTGGGATAGTCCACATGAGGATCTTCAGAACTCCTTTCTTCATCAGCAGATCTGGATTCTTCAGACTCATGAAGTACCTTCTCATGTCATAGAGATCATGCAGAGGGAGTTCAAGCATGTCACTTGTGAAGTAGACATGTTGTTCTCCCTGATCTCTAGTGACATACCATCTGTCTGGATCTTCAGCAAATGTCCAGGACAGAATTTGTCTTCCAACAGAGAGAGGCTCTACTATGATAGGAGTTGGTTGAGAGTCCTCTTCATGCACTTCCTCAGGATGTTCTGACTTATCCTGAGGTTGGGAGGTGGATGCCTTTCTTCTTAGTTGATGATCTTCTTCTGGCCATCCTTTTTCTCTCCCTGATGATTTTAACTGAGAGGGTTGGTCTTCAGTACCAAGTTCTTCAGTGGATTCCCTCTCAGTTGGGATCTCCTCTCTCCCAGTTTCAGAAGGAGAGGGAGGAGAACCCTGTGGGTTAGAAGATGAAGTTGGCTGTTGTGCAGCTTCAGGTGCAGGTGGTGTTGTCTCTGTAGGTTCAACCTTTACCTCAACTTCAGGTTGAGCTTGACTTGATGATGAATGAAGGTCCACAAGCTCTCCCTTTTTATCTTCTGCTTGATCACCCTTATGTGCTCATCCATTATGGATAGAGACATGGGACCAAGCCTCCTTCCGGAGAACCCATACAGCTTCAAGAAGCTCATCATCCTCTGCCTATCTGCAGACTTTTTCTGACTTTTCTGGATGATGGCTCTTGATTTTGCAGCTTCTTCCCTTTGCCTCTTCCTTGCAGCTTGCCTTTCTTTTTGGCTTGCTCTTCAGCTGCTTATTGTATTCAAATAATATATAATCATAAGGCAAGGGAAGGAGTGCAGGTGCCTGATAGAGACCTGTGGCACTCAGGTAGTTGATCATTTTTAATCTTTCTTCTTCATCAACTACCTGAGGTTGTTCAGCAGCCACAGTCTCTGACTCAGGACTTTCTTGAACTGGGGAGAGGACAGGAATGTTCTTGTAAAGCCTTTTTCTCCTCATTTCTTCCTTGTGTTTAGGGTCAAGGCTGCATCCTCTGCTTCCTTCCTCTCCTTTGACAATTCAATGTCGCCAGTTCATTTAACTCCTCTAAGGGGAGAGAGATGAGTTCATCTATGTTGTAGTTCCTGGTCCCCAGATAGTTGAGCCTGGCTGCCCTTAATTCATCTTCTTGAGTGTTTGGTACAGGGGCAGCCAGAATTGCAGCTTGCATGAATCCTGGGGAACCACTTGAACTCTCTCCCCTCAGCTTCCTCTTCCTCTCTCTTTTTCTTCTTCAATCTCTTCAGGAGTCATCTTCTTTTGCCTTTGTCAATTGCAGATCTTGATGACTCAGTCTGAGGAGAGCTTTGGCCTTCATTGCTTGATTCAGCAGTCAAGCTCTGGCCAGAGAGAGGTTGTGAAGCACCATCACCAGCTGGTGCCTCACTGAGGGTATGGGGTGCTGGAGGAGATCTTGTCTCAAGGTTCACAGTCTCAGCCTCTGGGCCTTCAGTCAAGGCTTTCCCTTGAAGCTAATCTTGGGGTCTACCTCAACATCCAGTTGACCAAAGGCTTCAACTGCTAGCCTCTGTCTATATGATGTTGTTCTCCTTTTGAATTCTGCCAGCACCCAGTCTTGAATTTGATTGGCTAATCTGACAGCTTGTCTGTTATTGCTTGGGTTGACAAGTGCCAGATCTACCAGATTTATACCCTCATAGAAACTCAGGTTTGAAATGTTTAAGATTTCTAGTTGACCCTGAGCTCTAGAGAGTACAAGAGCTTTCCTATCACTGTCATACCCCCAACCCATGATTGGGTTCTCAGAAGGGGCAGACATTGCTCTTGGTATCCCTTCCTCAAACAGATGTTGAATTTGCAAGTCAAGATCTCTGTCTTGAGGAGGTTGCTGAGCATGGACAACTGCAAGATAGGATGGTGAGTCCTGTATGTCCATACTTGAGGAAGAACTCCAGGTTCTGTGGCTGTCAGAACTTCTTCCCCCTTTTTGGTAGCATCACCCTCATGCATAGGTGAGCTGGGGAAGTGATCCATAACATCCACAGGTTCTTGTGGACCTGGATGAGTTTGTCCTATGGGTCTCTCAGCTAACTGGCCCTTTAGATCGGTGATCTCAAGTTGCTGGTCGTGGACCCTCCGTTGCAAGATAGTCACCTGTGATTCAAGGTAAGCTATCTTTGAAACCAGCTGGGTGCAGATGTCTTCGAGTTGGTGCACCCTGAGTTTCAGACTCCCCTCATCTTCAGTTGAAGAATCATTGGGGGATGAAGGAGGTGAACCGAGGTCCGCTCCCTCACCACCAGCATGGGGTTCTTGGCTGCTGGATTTCCCTGCCCCATGACAATGTCAAGAGGCTGGGTTGCCGTGGTTGAGGTCTTAAAGATGTAATCACTGGCAACAGTGAGAGCCTCTTCCACATGGGTCTCCTGGACAATCACAGGAAGATCCACCTCAGTTTGGGGTGTCTGATGTGGGCTAGACATGGGTGAAGCAGGAGTACTCATCTCCCCTTGAGTGTGGGTAGAGAGGAGAGATTCATGGTACTCACTGAACCCAAATCTTCATCAGAGTAGAAGTCAAAGCTGGGAATGGGTTGGTTAAGATCAAGAGGCTGGGGATGGTAGCTTTCCCTGAAGGTTGATCACTAGAGTGTTGAGACTCAGAGTGATGGCTTAAGGCTGTTTGTGGAGTTGTGAGCTCATCAGGCTGAGCATGAGGAACCTCAGCACTGATCTTTTGAAGAATGGGAGTGGTTTGCTCCTCAGGAGAAGTGGGAGCTCGAGTGTCCACTTCCTCCTGTGGGGTTGTGATATGGGGGCCTGCACATGCTCAATAGCAAGTGCAGGGGTTCGTTTGGATTTTCTAGTGTAGGTGATGGTAATTGTTGGCCTTGATGGTGGTTGAGAGGTGGAGGGTGTTGGTTCATCACTAGATGGGGCTGCTAGGATGTCACCCTGAGCAATGAGCTCAAACATTTTCGGGACAAGGGCTTTCTACCCCTGAGAACCCAACAGTTGGCTTTTTCAATATCTTGAAAATGTCGGGCCTCATGTGTGCAAGTTTAAGAACATTACCTGTTCCCCTCAACTGTGGTCCCAATTCACAGTTGAGAATGTGTTGAACATACCGGGGGAACATGTAATATTCTAAGGAATCCAAATTCGCTAGTAAATTTGTAAATACAAACTGAGAGTACTGAATTTGACCCCTTGAACCATCCCATGGACAATGAAGGAGAGGTCTTCTGGAATCTGGTCCCATCCTCCATGTTTGTTGGATAAGCTGTGGATGACGACATGGAGGAGGTATTTCCATTGGAATGAGACCTTCCCCTTCCTGAAGGTCTTGACTGAAAAGTCACCTTCATATCCCATCTGCTCAAAGGATTGGTTGACAGCAGCTTTTGGAAAGGACAGCTCACCTGCTTCATCATCCAGCTGCAAGTGGGTGTTTATAATGGCTGGAGTGATGAAAACCATCCTCCCTGCACTGTGGCAGACAGTGCCTTCTCCCGTCCATGGTGACCTCTTGACAGGTCCGCCAGAACTCAAGCAACTGATCCTCATAGAGAGGAGGATCGATTGTAAGGGAGGTGAAGTAGTGAGACAAAGAAAGATACCTACAAACGTCTGAGAAGCTTGGATCCTTCTCAGAGTTTAACAGGGCAACTTGATTATGTTGCCTGTGTAGGTGCATGGTGAAATCGGGTCGTTACGACGATCAAGATTGGCCATTTGAAGAAGCTTTGTAGTGAAGGAAGGAAGAAGAAGATGAAATTTGGGGGTAATTTTAGGGTAAGGAACAATGAGAGAAGTGAGATGAAATAGAACCTTTTGAAAGATATACTCTGGATTTGAGACAAAGTTATGACAAAAAGATAAACTTTGAAATCCAAGTGGGTCCTACTTCTGAAAAAGGCGCCCAAAAAGTTAGTTTTCTTGGAAGTAGTAAAAGCTTCCGAAGGCAATTTTGGTTTCGGAAGCTTTGCAATCAAAGCTTCCGAAGGCAATTTGCTTCGGAAGATATTTCAAAGAGTTTTGAAATTTTGGCTTCGGAAGAAATAAATGAGTCTTCCGAGACTAAATTGCTTTCGGAAGAAATTTGTTCCTAAAATGCATTTAAGTACTTATACCAAAATTTAAGCTTCGGAAGATACTTCAAGAATTTCTTCGAAGGTAAATCTCAGATAAGTTGTTTAAACGATTTAAAGACATAAATTTCTTCGAAGGCAACTTTTGCTTTTTCCGAAGGTAAATTTTCATCATTCTAAGAGATATCATTTTAAAAGTTCGTTTTTCTTCCAAAGAGAACTGGGCTTATGAAGTGATCTAATAGACAACCTAGGACACACAGTTTTAAGAAATAATATTGATTAAGTTATTAAGAAAAATCTATTCAAAGTTAATCATCCAATAGCTGATACAAGATATTTAAATCTCTGTTCATCAAAAGCTTTGTGAACAGATCAGCATATTGTTCATTTGTGTTAACTTTGATTAGTTTTATCAAACCCTTTTCAAAATTATCTCTAATCAGATGATACCTGATGTGATGTGTTTGGTCCTTGAGTGCTGCACAGGATTCTCTGTAATAGAGATGGCACTGTTGTTGTCTATGTGGATGGGAGTCTCTTTGAAATTGAACCCATAGTCTAGCATCTGATTCTGAATCCAAAGCACTTGAGCACAGCAGCTGGCAGCAGCAATGTATTCAGCTTCAGCAGTTGATGCAGACACACAGGATTGCTTCTTGCATTGCCAAGAGACTATCCTTCCACCAAGGAACTGACACCCCCAGATGTGGACTTTGCAGTCATGTTGCAGCCACCATAATCACTATCTGTATAAGCATACAGATTAAAGTCTGAATTCTTTGGATACCAAAGGCCTAGATTTGGAGCACCTTTGAGATATCTAAGAATCCTTTTGACAGTGATTAGGTGTGACATCTTGGGGTTGGCTTGATATCTTGCACATATGCATGTGGCAAACATGATATCAGGCCTGCTAGCAGTAAGATACATAAGTGACCCAATCATAGCCCTGTAGAGATGTTCATCAACACACTCCCCCTCAAGATCAGGACCAAGGGAGTGGTTTCTGGCTATGGGTGTCTTTGCAACCTTACAGTCAGTCATCTTGAATCTTGTAAGTATGTCCTGTACATACTTTGACTGACTGATGAAGATGCCATCTTCAACTGCTTCACTTGAATTCCTAGAAAGAAATTGAGTTCCCCATGGCACTCATTTCAAATCTATTCTTCATCAGCATCTCAAAGTCTTTGCAGAGCTTTGGATTAGTTGAACCAAAGATGATGTCATCTACATATATCTGAACTAGCAATGTGTCATTTCCTGTTTCTTTGATGAAGAGAGTCCCATCAATAGTACCTCTTTTGTATCCATGTTGACAGAGGTATGTTGATAGTGTCTCATACCACTTTCTTGGAGCTTGATGCAGTCCATAAAGGGCTTTATCAAGCTTGCAGACATAATCAGGATGATCTGGGTCTGCAAAGCCAGGTGGTTGTTTAATATAAACTTCTTCATCAATCACCCATAGAGAAAGGCACACTTCACATCAAGCTGGTAGACCTTGAAATCCTTGGATGCAGCATAAGCCAGAAATATTCTTACAGCTTCAAGTCTTGCAACTGGAGCAAAGACATCAGTGTAATCAATCCCTTCTTCTTGAGTGTATCCTTGGACAACCAGTCTAGCCTTGTTCTTGATGATGATCCCTCTATCATCCTTCTTGTTCCTGAATACCCATTTGGTCCTATGACACTTTTCCCTTGAGGAAGAGGGCATAAGTTCCAAACCTTCTGTCTTCTGATTTGAAGCAGCTCATCTTGCATAGCTTCAATCCAGCTTCCATCCTTCAAAGCCTCATCAACCTTCTTCGGCTCTATCTAGGATAAGAAACAAGAATGTAGACAAACATGGCTGTCATGAGTTTGTCCTCTTGTTCTTACCCCTGAGTCAACATTTCCAATGATGTTTGTGGTGGGATGTGACTTGTGGATCCGAAGTTGAGGGATCACAGCAAGTTGGTTAGACAGATCTAAATTTGAGAAATTCTGATCTGGCAATAAGGTGTCTCCCACCACATCAGCACACTTATCAAGAGAAACTTGATCCAATTAGTGTATGACATCATTCATGTTGTCTTCAATGGAGTGGTTATCAGCATCAAGAAATTCTTGATCACTGTCACCACCTCCAGTTCCTCCTGCATTTGAAGTTCCTTCTCCTGAATTCTGAGCCTCTGAGCTGGAATTTGAAGGCAATTCATTTGAATCAGTAGTATTTGTCATGCTAGTGCTGATGGGAGCTTCAATTGCAGGGTTAGTCACCACTGGAGCTGAAGTAGTCTTCTTGTTTGGTCTTCTCAGCTCAAGTCTTGGATCAGGATCTTCTGTTGACCTGTTATCTGTAGATCCTGAAACATTCTCACAAGATTTGTTAAAACAGTTGGTAACTAAGTCAAGATCAAACAGCCAATCCGGACCAGAACCTTTTACACAGGGTGTGTGTTCATTGAAAGTCACATTGGCTGACTCTTCAATGATTCTAGTTCTGAGATTGTATACTCTATAAGCCTTAGCTTGAGAAGAGTACCCAACAAAGTGTCCATCATCTGATTTCTCAGCAAACTTGGCTATTTGATCTTTGGTATTCAAGATGGTGCAAGGACATCCAAATGTTCTGAGAAAACCAATGAATGGTCTCCTTTGTGCCACAGTTCATAAGGAGTCTTACCATGTGTCTTAACTACCAAAACTCTGTTCTGCACATAGCAGGCTGTGTTGACAGCCTCTGCCCAGAAGGTGATGGGCAGTTTAGAGTCAGACAACATGGTTCTTGCAGCTTCAATAAGTGTCCTGTTTCTCCTCTCAGCAACACCATTTTGCTGAGGAGTCCTGGGAGCACTGTATTGTCTTGAAATACCCTTTCATCACAAAATGTATCAAGGATTTGGTTTTGAATTTGGTTCCTTGATCACATCTTATGATTTTGACCTTGTGATCAGATTGATTCTCAATTTTAGAATGAAATTCTTTAAGATTTCAGGAGTTTCATCCTTAGTTCTAAGGAAAAACACCAAGTGAATCTTGTGAAATCATCTGTGATCACCAAACAGTATGAGGTCCTTCCTAAACTCATTACACTGGTGGGGCCAAACAGATCCATATGTAACAAGTGTAGGGGAGTAGTGATAGAGTTCATTTCCTTTGGCTTGTGAGACACTTTGTGTTGCTTCCCCTTCAGGCATGCAACACAGTGGTCATCACTTGTAAACTCTTTCTTTGGCATTCCAGTTACCAAATCATTCTTAATCAGTTTATTCATGTTCTTAAAGTTTACATGGCACATTCTTTTATGCCAAAGGAAAGACTCATCACTATTTGCTTTAGATAGAAAGCAAGAAATCTCTCCAGAGGGAGATGTTTCCTGCAAGTCCATCTTGTACATGTTCCCTTTCCTGGGGGCTCTGAGCAAAATATGCTCTTGAGGAATGTCAACCCCGGGCTTGAGAACAATGCACTCATGCTCAGTAAAGAGCATGTGATGTTTTTGGTCACAAAATTGGGACACACTCAAAAGATTGTATCCAAGCTCCTTGACAAAATTTACCTTCTCAATGCTGAGCTTACCATTTGAGACCATGCCCCTGCCAGTGATGTAACCTCCTGCATCTCCTCCAAAAGCAACTGGTCCTCCATCAACTCTTTCAAAGTTTTGAAGTAGGGACTCATTGCCTGTCATGTGCCTGGAGCAGCCACTATCAATGATCCATATATTTCTGTTTGCCTTTGGCTGTCCCTGCACAAAAGAGATGATTTAGTTACATTTGGAAACCCAAGCCTCATTGGTCTTGGGCTTATAAAATTCAGATGAAGGCAATGAAACAGTAAGTGATCCTATGTTCAGGCTTTGAGGATCATTTGCTGTTTCTGAGATGAGCTTTCAGCCAATGGTCTTCCTTCATCTTCCACACCACCTTTGGAAGATTGGGCTTGACCTTCAAAGCTTCGGAAGTTTTGGTAACTTCGGAAGATTTGGTGACTGGACCTTCGGAAGATCTTGCCTTCACTGCAGCAAGCTTCAGTGCTTCGGAAGCATTCCTTTCTTCCGAGACCAACTTTCCTTCCGAAGGCAATTTTTCATTGCCTTCTTCTTCATTTTGGAGCTTCCGAGGGAAACAGATTTTCCTTCCGAAGCTGTTTGTTTCTTCTTCTTCTCAGAAGTTTTTTCTTGATCATGTGGATAGTACTCTTGGGATTGTATTGACAATCCTTAGCCAGATGTGAAGTACTACCACACATAACACAATTCAAATTTCCTTCTGAGAGTCTTCTTTCCCAAAGAAGACTGAGCTTGAACACTTTCCTTTCTTTCTCCACCTTTTCAGATGATGCAGCAGGCTTCTTAGGGTGAAGCTTGCTCTTTGAAATGGATGGTTCAGGCTGTGCAGCAGTGACACACAGCTGATCAGTCTTCTTGTTGTTGCTGGAGTGAGTTGAAGCTGAAGTAGAACTCTTGGTACTAGAATTCTTGACAGGATCTTCAGCTTTCATCACCTTGAACCCTGCAGAGATAAATACTTGTTTTTGTTTGGGATCAAAGGTGGTCTTGATCTCTTGAGCTTTTTGGATCTTCTCTTTGCTCTTCTGATCAAGTTCTTTCTCTTGGTTTTGCTCAAACCAGCTTCTTTTTCCTCCTTAGGAGCATGGTGACCCTTTTTGGATTGACTCTTTTCACTCACCTCAGAGTCATCCCTCACCTTCTCCTCTTCATCCTCTTTATCATTAGGGTCTATGGATGGTAGCTCATCTTGACCAGTTCCACACCTAGGAGATCTGACTGATAGTAGAGTGTGTGGAGGAGCTATCTCACTAGATCCCAGTCCCTTCTTATTCTGATAACACACTTTTGCATGCAGAGATGAGGATATCATGTTCTTGAAGGTCTCTTCTTCAAGAACACATTTTTCTTTCCTGGCTTTGCTGATCACAAGCTCAGCCTGGCATTCAGTCAACTTGGTAATGAGATCCTTAATTTGAGTCCTGTAGTTTGTCTGCTCATGTTTAAGAGTTGAAACTGTTTTCTCTAGATCTTCTATCTTAAGTTTATAGTCATCTTCAGCTCTTTTAAAATCAGCTTTTAAAATATTTAAAGACTCAATATCAGATCTCATTTCTAAGTTGTAAGACCTGTATCTATTCACTTTAGCAATACATTCAGGAGAGCAAAGATGTTCAAGTACCTTGGCTTCATCATGATCAGCCATGAGTGCTTGGTTTGGAGATGCATCTTCAGCTTGAAAGCTTCAGTCAAAGCCTCCTTCTTCAACAGCAACTGCAGCTTGCTGTCTTGGCTTCTCATTCTGGTGCGCTCCTTCAGTGTAGTTTGGCCTGGATGAGGCTTGGCCACCATTTGACTTAGGTGCCTTGCATTCTCTAGCCAAGTGTCCCATCTGGTTATAGTTGTAACATTTGACTTTGCTCTTGTCCAGCCCAAACTTGCCACTGGCAGCATTGCTAGGAAACCTTCTCCAAGTCCTCTTGTGGAACTTCTGGGCTCTGTGAGTGAGAAGAGCCATTTGCTGGACTATCTCCATGTACTCCAGATCATCTGGATGGATACAGTCCAGGTCTTCAAGAGTGAAAAGAAAGTTGCTTAAACTTTCATCAGTGGAGACAAAAGCTTGAGAAGAACTTGTCTCTTGGAAGGGACTTCCTTGGATGTAGCTCTCTCTGGGTGTCTCTGGGAAGGTGATGAAAGGACCTTTTGTGAGTTTTCAGGGTAGCAGATGAGATGATGTTGTGGTTCTCTGCTATCCCTTTCAACCACATGAAGGGCTGAACTCTGGTGAGTGTTGGAGTTACCAGATGAATTTTGCATATTCATCTCCATCTGGTATCCACTGAGTATCCCATACAACTCAGTGAGAGTAAGGGTCTTGAGGTTTTCAGTCCTCTTAATGACACACAGTAGTGTGTCCATTGTCTTGGAAGAGAGGACATGAACTTCCTAAAATATCCCTTTCTCAATAGTTACCCCAACATCAGCCAGAGTATCCACAATCTCAACATACCTGAAGTATTGTTGAGTCATGGTCTCACCTGTCTTGAAGGTGAAGTTTTCAAACTGCTGCTTCAGGAGATCCTTCTTGTTCTCCTTGGCTTCATTTGAACCCTCATACATCAGTTTCAGTGCATCCCATAGTTGTTTAGCGGTCTTGCACTTCTTGAAACCTCTGTAGATGGAGTTTGGAAGAGCAGTTTGGAGGGCTGTCATGGCTTTCTGATCAATGTCAATTCTTTTCCAGTCTTCATCAGAAAAGTCAGCCCTCTCCTTGGTATCATGCCACCACCAGCAGCAGCTGAAGAGTGCATGGTACATGAGGTCCATTGACAACAGACTCCCACATCCTGAATCTTGAGACTTGATAAAGCCTTCCATTCTTTGACACCAAGTGTCAAAATCCTCAGGAGTGATCAGTGGGGACTTTGTCATAGTTCCAGTTTCCATATCAGCTTTGGAGATAGCTGCCATTTGAAGAGTTAAGTGATGTGTGTAACTAAGAGGATTTGAAGATGGTGAGATCTTACAATCAAGAGCCTGGAATGCTCTGATACCAAATGCAGGACCGTTAAAGGGTACTTAAGCTTGCACTTAGTTAACACACTTAGGAGGACTTAAGTTCACTTAACAATTCAAATAGGGAACTGTGAACTTTTACTGAAGATACAAGACAAACACAAGCAAAAACAAGAACAAGAACATAAGATAAATTTTCAAGAAAGTTGTATATTGCTTCTCTAGTTTATTACAAGTGTTGTACAGTATATTTTGAATACAAGAACCGGAGACTACTTATACTACATCCTACAACCGTCAATATGCAAAAAGACAGTTGGAAGTGACTAATCTAGACAACAAGATCAGCCTAAAGTCAAAAGGCAGATTGCCTTTTGACTAGTGACTATGACATGCCATAGCTCACTGACTTTCCTATTACAAAAAGCCAAAAAGGAACAAAAACAGAAACTTGCAGACAAAGACCTTATCTACTTTATCATAAAGCATAGAAGTTTCACCAAATGATGATAGTTGGTGAACCACCAGAGCATGCAGTGGACAATAAGTTGCTTTATGATAAAGTTGATGAAAAATGTATCTTTTCTCTCTCTTCAGAAGAAAATCAGTCTTGTCTTTAAACAGCTTCGGAAGACTTTGTCTTGAGAGCTTCGGAAGACTTCATCTTTTACCTTCGGAAGAGTTGAGTCTTTGGTTTCGGAAGACTTTACACTTAGAGTATTTTCTAAGTTAAGTGTAAAGCTTTCGCAGTAGTTTCTTCTGAACTTTGGCTTCGGAAGATTTTACACTTAGCATTTCTCTTGAGTGTGTAAAACTTCCGAAGCTGGTTCTTCTTTGTTCCAAAGTGCATGTTGGAAGACTTGGTTGTTTTGGTATCCTTTGGTTGCATCAGCCTCTTAACTTCAGAGATTCCTACAATTGGCTCACACTATCATCTTTATTACTCAATTATAGAACCTTCGGGCACTAGGCTGTCACGTTCCCGAAGGGAAGCTCGTACATCAATCTGTTCCGATCGTCCCGAACCGAGAACACCCTTAGGAGGAAACCCATCATAGGTCAAAAAACCCTCTAGCTCAACCTAAAACCACCCCGTTTCTTTGACCCAGATGAGACTTAAACTCAAGATCTCCACTTATTTATTGAAGTCTTGAGGTAACTTTCTCAATAATTTGGGCTAATAATCAACGGTAGATGATTTTTTGTATATTGTAATTTAATTACTTAATTTTATATATATATATTATATATATATACATATATACATATATATACATATATATATATATATATATATACATATATATATATATACATATATATACATATATATATACATATATATATATACATATATATATGTATATATGTATATATATATACATTTATATATGTATATATATACATATATATATGTATATATATATACATATATATATGTATATATATGTATGTATATATATGTATGTATGTAAACAAAACAGTTTATGTTGACATTACTAGCAGAAAACTCAATACAAAGAGTAAATTGTCCTCTTTACCTTTTCATAGATTAAAAAGATGATCTTTGTAATATGTTAATGCAATTAATTGAGGACGATAGGATCAAAGTTGATAGATCATAATCAATTGAGAGTGGCTAAATGATTATCACTATTAGGGACAGTTCTTATTTGAAGTCTTCCCTAAATACAGACGTTACAACAATTTACACACGTCGTATAATTATGGTTGGGACTCAACACAATGGGTCATAAACACATGGGGTTAAATCGTTCGGCACAGTTTTCATACTCACATTATGAGCCATATGGCATCAATTTCACTCGTGGAACACCATACCGTTCTGGCGTGGTCACAGTTAGTGGGGCACTAGCATGAGCAAGGTCACAGCTATAGACATATGACTAAAAATAATAATAAACGGTGTAATGTAATGTAACAGGAAGTGAAAACCATTTTCATATAAGAGTGGTAAGAGAGTGAAAAATGGTACAACACTAATGTAACAATAACTGAAATATTAAAAGTGATAAATACGTCCGATAGCTTTAAGTTAAACGTGACCAACCCTTTGCCAACCTATAATCCACTTAGCGGTACACCTGAAAAATATAATAAATTACAAATTCATTTAACTTCTTCAAAAACTGTAAATTGTTTCTCATTTAGTCATTTCTAACCTTAAGCCCAAACCTTTCCCATTGTATTTCTTCTCCATCCACCAATTACCACACTCCTGCCTCAGTTATTATTGTCTAATTATTAATGCCCATTTTTGGATTTTTGGATAAACATATGTTGATGCTGAATCGAGTTAACTTGATATCAAGTTAAATTGATTCTAATTCTGTATGGTATTGTTATATGTAAAACGACATCTGATTTTGAATTGAACCAAGTGTAAACTGGTATTGTTGTATGTAAAACATCTGATTTTGAATTGAACCAAGTGTAAACAGGGTTATTAAAATATTTCAATGATTCTATAAAAATTAACTTGTGTATGTTGAATTTCAAATTAAAATATTTTGATGGTACTCTCAGAAATTAAATTGGATAATTTGAAGATAAACAAGAAAAATATACAATTTCTGTAATAAAAAATGTACACTACATAAAGCCAAATACTAGTATTTTATAAATAAAGAATCATCCCCACAAGTTTTAATGAAAAAACAAAGCCATTCATGAATAAGTGTTAGACGATGGTAAAAACCAACTGATAGTAAGATTTCATAAGGATAGAAAACATCAACTAAAACATGTCCTTACAATATATAAAACAAAGATTAAAACATTATTCCCTTCACAACCTATCTATCCCAACATAAACCACATAACCATCAAACATTTTAAAAGATCCACTATGTTGAAATGGTATGAACCTAGATAGCAAAAAGGAGAGAAAGAAATGGCTACTGTACATGCATATAAGACACAATGATCTGAAATATTTGACACAATAACCAAAATGCTCTCTTTTTTAAAACAATAGAATAACACGTGTCAAGCTCACAATTCTTTTAGATTAAATATAATTTTTACTATAACATTACCCCCCTTTTTTAACTAAAATATCCTAAAACAAACATACTTCGAATATATACATTTTTCTTAGTTTTAAATATTCATTCTTTTAGTTTTTTCAAGATTTAGTAATTTTACATTATTTTAAAATGATTTTAAGAAAATATTAAGTGTCTAAATATTATTAAAATAGTATAATTAACATCCATTTCAACTTAAATGACTTTAAAAAAAGAATATTTTTGTATTTTAACCGTTAATATATCTATATTTTTGTTAAAGAGTAACGGGTCAAATTGACCCGTTCACTAGGCATAATCCTTTATTAGAGGTCTGAAATAAAAGCTACTAATAAAATTTTTATATGACTATAAACAATTGCAAAACATATGCATAAATCTCATGCACGAATACGCGGATACATATCCTTAACCTAAAATTTTTGACAAGTGGTTGTTTACAAGTTATAAACTTGATCAACTCAAAACCACATATATACCTCATCACTTGATGCTAAGAATTATATATTTTTTAAACATTTATTATATAATAGTTTTTATTACTGCAACTAAAAATATATACGTATTTTATCAGAGTAATTGTCATTTTCGTCCCTAAGTTTTGGTCTATTTTGTCATTTACATCCTAAAAGTTTTTTTTCTCTTTTTTGTCCCTAACTTTTTAGAAACTTGCCATTTTCATTTGTTCATTAACGTAGTTAATTGTTTTGTTAAGTTATAGGCATTTAAGTCATTATACAAATAATTTTAATTTAAGTTTTAAATGACTTAAATGCGCCTAACTTAACAAATACAATTAACTAAGCTAACGAAATGGATGAAAACGACAACTTTCTAAAAAGTCAGGTACCCAGAAGAGAAAAAACTTTTTTGGATGGAAATTACAAAATACATCAAAACCTAGGGAAGAAAATAACAATTAACTCTATATATAATAATAAAGTTTGAGTGTAATTATTAATAAGATATCTTTTAAAATTATTGAAGTGAGTTATTTGAATAGCACTAGGAATTTAATGGAAGGAAGTTTTATTAGTATAATCAATAAACATATGATCGTAAATATTTATTTTTTGTAGTAAATATATAGTATCAGAGAATAAGTTTATAACATACACGGTTACTTGATCTTTTAAGAAGGTTATTATTAAAGGGTTAAATTTAAACAATATGAGACTTTTATATTACTAAAATTTTAGTTTGGGCAAGTCATACTGTTGGTTTTATTTGTTTTAGTATTTTATTATTTATTTGCTTTAATCAAACTCACACTTTTAGTTCCACTCAGTTATGAATCTCTTTTCAATTTAAATATTAATGCTTCATTACTTAAATTAGTTAGTAATATGTAATTTTAGTTATATAGTATTTTAAAGAATCATCTCATAATTATTAAGTAGTAACTATTAACTATTTAATTATTTTATATTTTATTCAATCCATGTAACACATGATTTCTAACCAAGAACATACGTATAAGAAAGGGTTATCTCTACAACTCTTATTTTTAATGAAAACTCTATCAACTTTTTTCTATCATCATTATAGATGTATTTTTTTTATTTGTTCATTAAAATGTATTGTATTAAGCTTTGTTAAATTTTTTTAGAGTAAGTTACATTTTCCCCTTTTAGGTTTGTAGCAAATTTTAAGTTTTGTCCTTAAACTATTGAAATTACAGTAACATCCTTTACGTCTAAATTTTATAACAGTTTACGTCCTTTACTTTAACGGACGATAATATTTTCAGCTAAGTCTAGTCATGTGCAACAGCCATGAGGACAAATTAATCATTTCACCTTTGATAATAAAAACACTAGAAATATATATAGTATTTTCTTTTTTTCTTACTCTAGAAACCCTAGACTACCGTTCTTTCTCTCTAGCCTTTATCATCTTCACCCAAAAATTTCAACTATCGTCACCCAAAATTTATGGCCAGCCCATCGAAATTCCGACTAGTTACTTCGTTGCACCTCTACCATGGCATCAACACCACCACCCCCAGTTTCGTCATCGCTCCTTAGTTGATTGCTAGTGCGGTTCGTGATAGGGATGGAGATGGTTAGATCTGCTTCGAAGCAGGGGATAGGTTGCGGTGGCGGTGGAGGCCGAGTGAAGAGAAGGAGTGTGTGTGAAAAAAGGTTAGTAGGCGATGGGTCGCGGTGGTAGTGGTGACCCAGTGAATGAAGGTAGAGACCATCGAAACAGGGTCACGATAGTGAAGAGAGAGGGTGAATGAAGGTGGAGACAACTAGAGCAAGGGATGGGTCATGATGGTGATAGTGGCCGAGTGAATGGAGTGGAGATCACCAGAGTAGGGTGGTGGCTGAGTGATTGGTGGTGGTCGAGTTCAGATGCTTCCGGCGAATCGCTCTCGTGACCACACCACCACTGGTTTCTTCATCCTAAGCCTACCCCATCCTCCATCTTCATCATCCATAATATATATATATATATATATATATATATATATATATATATATATATAATTGTTTATCAAATTACAAGATTAGTCTTTGTCAGGGTAAAAAGACTAGAATACCCTCATGTGCAAGTTATATGACTGGATTTAACAAGAAAATTTAACGTTCGTTAGAGAAATGATGATCCTACAAACATTTTTAAACATAAAAGATGTTTACTGTAATTTTCTTAGTTTAAGTACGAAACCAGAAATTTACTATAAACCTAAAGAACTAAAAATGAAATTTACTCTAATTTTTACTTGGAAGTTTACATCTGATTAACATCAATCATAATACTCTCCGATGATGATCCTCTATGGATTCGAGAGAGTTAAAGAGCTGGAGATCGAATTGCAGACCATAGATTTGTGGTTAGGGAAATAGACGACGATCAAATTGAAGGAATAATTCTGTAAGACATTGACAAGTTGTATGTTTCCATGGAAAATGATAATGAAAATTTTACGTTAGATGCATGATGTATTTTGATTGTATTATTAATTGACATGTTGTTTATAATAAGCTAAAGTTCATATTTGACTAACCTTCCGATGCAACACTTATTTACAATTTTATGTAATGTTAGTGAGGTGTAATGTATGAAATGTTTGATCTTAATTAATGTAATGTAAGTATTTCAAGAAAATATAATTTTAAACTAATTTACTGTATGTAATTTAACCGATGTCACTAACGTATTTTAAATAATACAAGAAACTGTGATTTCCACAAATTAAAAAGATGTAAAAAGATGATTTTAATTATAAAATGCACACAACTTAAAAAGATGATTTTAAACAGCTAATTGGATCACTGACGGGCTATTGGTGCAGGACTGTTAAAGGGTACTTAAACTTGCACTTAGTTAACACACTTAGGAGGAACTTAAGTTCACTTAACAATTCAAATAGGGAACTGTGAACTTTTACTGAAGATACAAGACAAATACAAGTAAAAACAAAACAAGAACACAAGATAAAAGTTTCAAGAAAGTTGTATATTGCTTCTCTAGTTCTATTACAAGTGTTGTACAAGTATATTTTTGAATACAAGAACCGGAGACTACTTATACTACATCCTACAACCGTCAATATGTAAAAAGACAGTTGAAAGTGACTAATCTAGACAACAAGATCAGCCTAAAGTCAAAAGGCAGATTGTCTTTTGACTAGTGACTATGACATGCCATAGCTCACTGACTTTCCTATTACAAAAAGCCAAAAAGGAACAAAAACAGAAACTTGCAGACAAAGACCTTATCTACTTTATCATAAAGCATTGAAGTTTCACCAAATGATGATATTTGGTGAACCACCAGAGCATGCAGCGGACAGTAAGTTGCTTTATGATAAAGTTGATGGAAAATGTATCTTTTCTCTCTCTTCAGAAGAAAATCAGTCTTGTCTTTAAACAGCTTCGAAAGACTTCATCTTTTACCTTCGGAAGAGTTGAGTCTTTGGCTTTGGAAGACTTTACACTTAGAGTATTTTCTAAGTTAAGTGTAAAGCTTCCACAGCAGTTTATTCAGAACTTTGGGTTCAGAAGATTTTACACTTAGCATTTCTCTTGAGTGTGTAAAACTTTCGAAGCTGGTTCTTCTTTGTTCCAAAGTGCATGTTGGAAGACTTGGATGTTTTGGTATCCTTTGGTTGCATCAGCCTCTTAACTTCAGAGGTTCCTACAATTGGCTCACACGATCATCTTTATTACTCAATTATAGAACCTTGGGGCACTAGGCTGTCACGTTCCCGAAGGGAAACTCGTACATCAATCTGTTCCGATCGTCCCGAACCCGAGAACACCCTTAGGAGGAAACCCATCATAGGTCAAAAAACCCTCTAGCTCAACCTAAAACCTCCCCGTTTCTTTGTCCCAGATGAGACTTAAACTCAAGACCTCCACTTATTTTATTGAAGTCTTGAGGTAACTTTTCTCAACAATTTGGGCTAATAATCAACGGTAGATGATTTTTTGTTATATTGTAATTTAATTACTTAATTATATATATATATATATATATATATATATATATATATATATATATATATATATATGTATATACATATATATATGTATATACATATATATATATATAATGTATATACATATGTATATACATATATATATATATATATGTATATACATATATATATATATGTATATACATATATATGTATATATATATATATATATATATATATATATATATGTATGTATGTATATATATATATGTATGTATGTATGTATATGTATGTATGTATGTATATAAACAAAACAGTTTATGTTTGACATTACTAGCACAAAACTCAATACAAAGAGTAAATTGTCCTCTTTACCTTTTCATAGATTAAAAAGACGATCTTTGTAATATGTTAATGTAATTAATTGAGGACGATATGATCAAAGTTGATGGATCATAATCAATGGTTGAGAGTGGCTAAATGATTATCACTCTTAGGGACAGTTCTTATTTGAAGTCTTCCCTAAATACAGACGTTATAACAATTTACACACGTCGTATAATTATGGTTGGGACTCAACACGATGGGTCATAAACACATGGGGTTAAATCGTTCGGCACAGTTTTCATACTCACATTATGAGCCATATGGCATCAATTTCACTCGTGGAACACCATACCGTTCTGGCGTGGTCACAGTTAGTAGGGCACTAGCATGAGCAAGGTCACAACTATAGACATATGACTAAAAATAATAATAAACGGTGTAATGTAATGTAACAGAAAGTGAAAACCATTTTCATATAAGAGTGGTAAGAGAGTGAAGAATGATGTAACACTAATGTAACAATAACTGAAATATTAAAAATGATAAATACGTCCGATAGCTTTAAGTTAAACGTGACCAACCCTTTGCCAACCTATAATCCACTTAGCGGTACACCTGAAAAATATAATAAATTACAAATTCATTTAACTTCTTCAAAAACTGTAAATTGTTTCTCATTTGGTCATTTCTAACCTTAAGCCCAAACCTTTCCCATTGTATTTCCTCTCTATTCACCAATTACCACACTCCTGCCTCAGTTATTATTGTCATAATTTTTAATGCCCATTTTTGGATTTTTGGATAAACATATGTTGATGCTGAATCGAGTTAACTTGATATCAAGTTAAATTGATTCTAATTCTGTATGGTATTGTTGTATGTAAAACAACATCTGATTTTGAATTGAACCAAGTGTAAACAGTGTTATTAAAATATTTCAATGATTCTATAAAAAATTAACTTGATATCAAGTTAAATTGATTCTAATTCTGTATGGTATTGTTGTATGTAAAACAACATCTGATTTTAAATTAAACCAAGTGTAAACAGGGTTATTAAAATATTTCAATGATTCTATAAAAAATTAACTTGTTTATGTTCAATTTCAAATTAAAATATTTTGATGGTACTCTCAGAAATTAAATTAGATAATTTGAAGATAAACAAGAAAAATATACAATTTCTGTAATAAAAAATGTACACTACAAAAAGCCAAAGACTAGTATTTTATAAATAAAGAATCATCCCCACAAATTTTAGTGAAAAAACAAAGCCATTCATGAATAAGTGTTAGACGATGGTAAAAACCAACTGATAGTAAGATTTCATAAGGATAGAAAACATCACCTAAAACATGTCCTTAGTAAGATTTCATAAGGATAGAAAACATCACCTAAAACATGTCCTTACAATATATAAAACAAAGATTAAAACATTATTCCCTTCACAACCTATCTATCCTAACATAAACCACATAACCATCAAACATTATAAAAGATCCACTATGTTGAAATGGTATGAACCTAGATAGCAAAAAGGAGAGAAAGAAACGGCTACTGTACATGCATATAAATAAAGTTGACTTGAATACTAACGAAGTTTATTCTGAGCAACGGCGTGACAAAGCTCGAGTTCTTCATCAAACAACACTCTGTTGGAGGGAAATGATTTGCATACGGGCTTTGGCAGTGCAGATGGGACAATGTAGCTTGAAGAAAACAACGATTCCTGGAACAAAACAGCTGCAACTTGGCGCATTTCAACCCATTTGAGACGTGAAGGTGAGCGCGACCCATGCCTAGTTGCTTTTGGTGTTTTTGGTAATGGCATTAGCTTCCTTTTCTCATCCTCACTGTAGTAGATGCAAAATCATGCTATTTTAGTTAATCGGTTGATGCTAGTTAAGTTTGATCTCTCAAAACGTCACTGTATTTTTATGCATAAAACCTCTTAAATTATTTTATTTCAATACATTGATTATTGAAAAATACAAATCTTTATAAAAAAATAAAAATTAGACGAAAGGTGTTTCAGATCAACTAGACATGACATACACGAAAAAAATACTCATTTTGACCCCTAGTTCGATGGCCCGTATTTTAACTTCTACCGAGGATGATCATTTCCAAAGAGCAAGAGATGTGATTTCAGATACAAACCTGACAAAAGGCCAGTGTTGTGAAGGGACCGGAGTCATTGTGTTCAGAATTTCTTGTCGAGATCTATCCGGGGTCATGTAGTTAAAATGAAACTTCCGAGCTATAGTAACCTGATTCAATGCATCAGCAGTCATTTTTCGAAATCCCACTTTTATAGTCACAATATTATACTAGGTTATTATTAGTGAATAGTTTAGGGTTAATTATGTAATATTGTCCTCTATATAAAGGACCCTCTATTGTAATCTTAAACACACAATTACTTAATACAATTACAATTACAAGGTTTAATTTGGTATCAGAGCCAAGAGGGCTCAATCATCGCTGGAACCCTAACTAGGGCGGCCGGCCGCCGCCGCCGCCCTGTTCAACCATCCATCACCGCTCCTCTTTTCTCTTTTCTTTCTGTTAACCAACAAGGTTTAGATCCAGCCTCCAACCCCTCATCCTTACAACATCACAACATCTTTCTCACGCCACCATAGCAGCACCACCGTTGTTTCCGTTACAATAACCACCACTACCATCTTCACCTTTAACAGGCGAATACAAACCGCCATCGTCTCTTTCCTTTCACACAACCACAGCCGTCACAGCCAAACCCTAACCTTAGCCGCCGCCAAACCCTAATCCTAGACATCGCTAAACCCTAACCCTAGCCGCCAAACCCTAATCCTAGCCATCACTAAGCCTAACCCTAGCCGCCGCGGCGCCGCTAAACCCTAATCTTAGCCACCGCACACCACATACAATCACCCCTGCTCCTTTCAATCTCAACCCGTCATTGCATACAACATGATGCTTCACCTTCATTGCCGCTGCTATACAACAGTGGCTCCGCCATACAACGGCGGCGCCCCTTCGTGCAAAAGTTTTAGGTGTGGAGATACACGAGAAGATTCATAAGATAAGAACAAGTTTCAAACTCACATCGCATACAACGCGATAACAGGAGAAGAACAACCGGTGTTTCACACATTCGGCGATTGCAACGGCAAACATGGCTGTTAGATTAAATGGGAGAGCCAACTGGGTGGATGCAAAACCCTAATTTTCCAACGGACATGGGGTCGAATGAGAGGTTTTCCCGAGTGTGGACCAAATGGTGGTGTTTGGCCTTAGTGACCTGAATTATACTTTGAACAAGACCAACAATTTACTTTACTTATTTTTATTTTTTATGTTTTTTAGATTCAAGCTAAATCTCTCCCGAGCTTAGCTTGCGGGGGAATATTAGACTAGGTTATTATTAGTGAATAGTTTAGGGTTAATTATGTAATATTGTCCTCTATATAAAGGACCCTCTATTGTAACCCTAAACACACAATTACTTAATACAATTACAATTACAAGGTTTAATTCACAAGATTTAGACTATAATAAAATAGAGTTTTTTATGTATGCATAATAAAAAGATAGAACACAGAGAGAAGCTCACAGCAGTTCTGATCCTCTCCGAAACATGAAAAACAGCTCGAAGTTGGTCATGGTGCAGGTGGCAAAGTATTTTGACCTTGAATCACAAACACAGAAGAATCAGTCAGATCAAAAGTAGAAATGCTGATGACAGATATCAAAGCACTTTCACCTGAATACATATAAAAATTGCGAGAAAACGCAAACAGCATCTATGTAATAAGCTTGAAAAATTTCAAAAAAACATAGTAAAAAGTTTAGTTATCACTACAGGCTTTTCACTCTTCATCCAAAGCAATTTCTCCTATACCAACTATTTCTAAAAGTAGAATAGAATTTAGACAAATATAGTTTCAGAATATTAGTTGTTTCTTTTCCAATTAAGACACTACCATACCAGCTTAAGGTTGAGAAAGTAACCTTAAAATAACAGAAATAAGAATCTGAACAAGAGGAAGGGAGAATTTTTTGAGTCTGTATTTATCTCCTTTGTGTTCATACAATGTAAAGAGGGCACAGGGCAAACTAAACAAATGATTCCCACAAAAATGAAACTTAATGGTTCATCTGTGATCAATGATCTATTTCTAACCCACAAAATCAAACCGCATGTTACTTAAACTCAAGCACAAATAACTTAGTTCTTGGTTGCTCAACTCTTAGCCAAATGATTATGTCTGTGGCATGTTATCTTAACCCGTACATGTTCTCCTTTTCAAATCAAATTAGTGCTAGCATGACAAGCTCGATTACCAACCTCAAGCGACAGAACTAATAAATACTAGTTTTTGTAGCATTAACCAAAATGTGATTCAGTATTTCCTCAGTCCAGGAGAACAGAGATGAGAATGATATTTACCAGCAATTCCATTGGAAGAGACTCAAGCATTGATTCAGAATCCGCCTTCCCTTCATCAGGGCGTGGTGTTCTCTGTAAGTTATTATCTTTCAGCAAATCAACAGGCCCACATCTTAATCTATCAGGAGATAAAAGTATAGGACTTTCATTGCCAGACTTCTGCCACAATTGACTACAACCAGCTTTTTCAGCATCCAAAACAGCAACCCTTTTCTTCCGAAGATCCAGACACGACGTAGATGCTGACGTTGACCCTTTACTATTAAAAATCTGACCAGCAACCGGCTTCAGATATCTGTTAGGATCATGAAGCTGTAACTTCTGCTTTGATTTCATAGATGCTTTGTTTTTACGAGACCCTTTCCCCATCCTGCTTCCTTCCTACTTCTTGATTCTGATCCCTTTGTTCTCCCTAAAGCTAAAACTTTACACTGTCAACAGATCCCAAGCCATTACAAACATATTAAACATCAACTTAAAATCTGATCTTTACAGCAATTGAAAAAACTTCAGATAAGCTGATGCCCAAAGGGTAATAAATTGTTTCGCTCCTCAAATCCAAAACATATATATGTAATCAATGAAGATAGGGCCTCAGAAGCTAACAAAAAATAAGCCTAAACTAAAAACACCAACATACATAGATTCAAAGAACATTTAGATGATAAAGTGGTGTACTCCCAAAGGTTCATATCCTAACAGTGCGCGTGTGGTGATTTGAAATTAGAGTAAGTGAAAAGTAGAGAGTGTCTGTTTGCCGGTAAAAAAAAGAACATAAATCCAAACCCAAGATTACAGCAATCGATTGTACACGTCAAAATGAATGCAAAATCCCTGTGGAAGCTCCAAAAACAGAAACAAATCAACTAATTCAGAACACATGCACAATCAACATGAAGTAAGGAATGATCAAAAAAAATCAGTTCACTTCTCAAATTCCAAACTATATCTAATCAAAGAAGATAAAGCCTCAAAAGCCAACAAAATAAGACCCTAACTTAAAACACCAACATACATAGATACAAGAGACACCCTGGTGCTATGGTATAGGTTCAAATCCTGCAAAGTGCAAGTGTGATAATTTTAGCAGTAGAGTAAGTCTAGAGCGTATGTTCACTGGTAAAAAAAAACATAGATCCGAACCCCTAGATTACAGCAATGAATTATACACATCAAAATGGATACAAAACTCGATCGAAGCTCCAAAAACAGAAACAAATCAACGAATTGAAAGCACATGAACAATAAACATGAAGTAATGATTGATGAAAAGAGACCTGAAATCGAAGCAGAAGCACAGGAAGCCTGTGAAGAGAATGAAGGTGCTAGGATTTTGAACCAACAATTTGAAACGCCCGCCAAAATTATGTTGAAATGCTTATGGTTTTATTTTGAGAAATTTAATGAAAAGGAAAATGTATGTGAGGTTGACACGTGGGAGGTTTTAATTGGTGAGGTGACAGAGGCGTACGTGGGTTGTGGGAATCCAAAGTTTTTGGTGTGTCCATTTGGCGTAATTGTCGGCTGGTAGATTATTTCTAATTATGTGATTAATTAATTTTATTAATATATTTGGTAAGCAGAGAAATCAGAATTGTTTAATGATTAAAATATATTGATTTGCATTTTTCTTTTTTTCGTTTGTTTATTGAATAAATAAGAAAATATAAATGACAACACCCTTGTGGGGTTAAAAAAATGTTTCTTTATGGTCTTTTTATAAATACTTATGTAAAATGTTGTGTTTCTTGATGGCACAAAATTTTTCTAGTTATGCAGCGTTCGTCTGCAATTAGTGAAATGTTTCTGATGGTAATAAATCAAATGATGATTGGATGGGTATTTTGGATGGTTCTTTTGTCTAGTGTTATAATAATATATAGACAAAATTAAAAAGAAAACGTCATTTAGGTTTATAGAAAATTACATGTATCATCTTTATCTTCAAAAAGTATTCTAATCGTCCTTTATGCATATCTTTTGTAACATATTTCGTCCTTTACACTAACTGCTGTTAAGTTACTATGTTAAGTCAAGGGTAATTTGGTATTTTTACCTCTAAAGGACTATTTACGTAATTAAACATAAAGAACGTTTTCTGCAACTCTTTTACCTTTTAATTAATTTATGCATTTTTACAATTATACATATACATATGTTTTTTATACATAACATAACATATATTATTTAATTATTTTCATCAACATTTTACATATAAATATAAATTATGTAAATAGTATTATTATTTTTTATACTTACACCATTAGCCCTATATACTTTACCTTTAATATTTTTTACAAGATATTTTTATATAAATATAGATTATTACCTTAAACTTGTTTTTTTAATCTAAGATATAATAGTGATTAACAGAGAGGATCACCTATGATTAGTTTTTTTTAATTAAGTTTTAACTAAATTTCATGAATCATTCCTCGTGTGTTTTTTTTAACTAAAAATATATTATAGTTTTAAGTAAAAATGAAAAAATAAAACCAAACAGAAAATAAACGTAAAAACATTGAACTACGCACGTGAAACATAAAACATTAAAGACAATAACTAAGTCGATCTAAGACCTGCGCGTTTTGACGTGGCTAATAAACTGAAAAAATATGCATAAAAACGTGAAATCACACACGCACGTTGTGGCTTGTTAACTCTGAAGTGTAAACCGAAAAGTTTATAAAAGATGAAAAGTATAAGCGACCAAAGTTGAAAGTGAAAAATTATACGGGTACAATTGTAAACGATGTAAAAGTATTAGGGTTAAAAGTAAAAAAAATTATAGATAAAAAAAACAAAAGTGGATACAACCACTAAAGGTAAGGTACAAACTACGATGCACAATATATTTGATAATTAGTAATATATATAATGTTTTTTAAATTAATTAAAAGTTGTTTTGTGTCTAAATTTTATATTTAATATAATAATATTAATACAAATTAATAATATAAATTCAAATTATTTAATAAATAATTATTAACTAATTATAATTTATATTATTAAAACTTATGATAAAATTTGTTAATTTTTATAATATATGTTACTTGTATATCTTTATTAAAATAAAATAATTTAAAAAATTATGTGTATAACAAATTTTGAAATACAAGCTAATTATGTAAAACGCCCTTTAAATTAAGGTTTAAAGTTTCAAAAATAGTCTTTTAAGAGGTAGAAAGACTAAAATGCCCTTGATTTAACGGAGAAAATTAACGTCCGTTAGTCTAAAGGACGTAATCTGTGATGAAAAGTATACATAAAGGATAATTAGAGTACTTTTTGAAAATAAAGGATGATAACTGTAATTTTCTATAAACCTAAAGCACGTTTTCTGTAATTTTATTTAATATATACTAATAAATTAAAATGTTTATAAGTCATATGTTATGTTTCTATACAATCCATTTAGACTTCATATAGGATTTGTAAACGTATCGTTACTAGAATAAAAGTTAACTGTTTAATAACACAATAGTCAATGTGGGGCTAGCCCACTTTGTAGAGTTTTACCTTTTAGAAAGGAGATCTTGGGTTCAAATCCAAACAATAACGTAATTTGATGTATTATAGGAGTAGCATTTGTTTGCCGTTCAAAACAAATTTAATAGCACAATAAATGCTAATGATTCTTTATATTTTTCAAATTATAAACCATATTTTTGATACATTAAAAACATGTTTCTTTTTATTTAAAAACATAATTTTTTTAAAACCAAAAGGTTATAAATATATGAACTTTTTTTAATACAAAAAACTTTAAAAAATTTGCAGTATTAAAAAATAATTTTTTAAAGTAAATGTTTTTTAAAGATGGAAGTTTGAAAAAATATTGCTATTATTTTATTATCTAAAGTAGTTAATTATAAGTAACTAGTATTAAGCCCTCGCTTTGCGACGAGTGCGTAGAAACATACCAAATAGCACTAATGTCACACCACCATCAGCGACCACCAACACTGAAAAAACTCGTATTAAAAAAAATAAAACCGAACAAAAAATAGACGTAAAAACATTGAACCACACTTGTGAAACGTAAAATGTTACAAAGCAATAGCTAACTCGATCTAGGATCCGGACTTTGCAACGGAGCCGTTAAGTAGGAAAAAATAGGCGTAACAACATTAAACCATACACGAACGTCACGGCGTATTAACTCTCAAAATTTAGAGAGAAATGTAAACGAAAATTTTGTAAAAAATAAAAGAATAGGCGATCAAAGTTAAAAGTGAAAAACTGTGGGGGTTTAATTGTAAAATATGTAAAAGTATTAGGTTTAAAATAAAATATAAAAAAAAAAGATATAAAAAAGCAAAAAACATGTACAACCTCTAATGCTTAAAGTACAACCATCAATGCAATCTTAAGTTGCTAATTACTATATATAAAATTTCAATCAAATTTCATCTCAAAAATTAGTTTATAATTTCTAAACATTAATATACAACTATTAATTTAATATTTTATTCAATCCGTGTAATATACGTTTTTCTAAACAAGTATGATAATATACTAGTTGGAGGTTGACTCTCATTAGATGTTAGTTGAGAGTCTTTCAATCATGAGTTATTAGAGCATTTCCATCTCATCTTTGTCTCGAACCTTATTCGTATATTTTAATTTTTAACAAAATAACTTAAAAATTCACTTCATCTCAACTCTTGCTACCATACCCATCCTTATATTCAAGGGAAAGAAAATTCGTGTATATATTTGAGATACCATTATTCATTTTTATATTTTTGTGATTGGATACGAGTGGAAGAAAGAGAAGAAGAATTAAAAAATCAAAAAAAAATATTTTAATCGAATATAGATAAATATATAGAATGAAATGTAAGATGTTTTTAGAAAATGAAAGATAAATTTTAAAAATAGTGTTCTATTGTTAAAGTATCAAGATTGGGATTTAGAATGTATTGCGAATGCCTATAGTGGTATTGGTAACTGTTGTTTTTATATGCATGTAATTGATTATAAGGCACCAATCCCATGAGTCCTCGTAATATAGTTACACATCACAAACATAATTCCTAAACTGATCATTTAATAAATAAGCTTAACAATATAATGGCCTTCGCATAATTTTTATGTTTAATGCATAACTTGACATTTCATAATATTTTAAAATGACAATAATTATTACACACATAAACATAATCATAGAATATTATGACATAATATGATCATAACAAAATATCATAATCAAGTTAGGTCTCGTAACTTTTCTATAGCTAACTCATGAATGTTAATACAAGTTGCAATTATGATAATATCGGTATGGGAATTTAATAGCCCCTTTTTGTATATAGCAAGACTTAACTTTCATGTCTTGCAAAGTATGCAAGACTTATCATAATCAATTTCTTGCAAGACTTTTCATCCCCATTTTACTATGCTGACAAGACTTAAATCTCTTTCATATACAAGACAAGGCATGTCCCTTTCTTGTCTTTAGACAAGACTTAGTTATACATTATTTCTATTCATACTATTTAAGGACCCCCCCTTTTTTGCCTAAACAAGAAGACTTAATATAGCATGTCACATTAATTATATATAAATTTTTTTCATATATAACCCTTTCATATCCCATCATTGCCTTTTTCTTACAAATAATAAGACTTAGCATATCAATTACTCATCCTTTACCTTTATTGTATGCATACTAGACTTAACTATACCTATACTTCTTTACATTATCATACTGTTGGATTATACTATACATGCTATCACCTATGAGTATTTAGCTTACATAAATGTAATTTCATTATAGGGGGTTAGATGCGAAGGTATAATGACATATGAAGGTTATACCCCAAATGCATAAGTGTTAGGAAGTTATATACCTCAGTTGCAGTAACTATTAAGAAGTCTGCCTATGCTTTGTGAGATATGAACGTTAGAAGCCACATACAAAAGTTATACTTCTTAGCATTGAACAAGCTTCCCTTTTGCAAAGGTAGAGCGATAATTATGAAGGTTATGAATAAGATGCGGGGGACATACTCTAAAATCTAAATGTAATGAGATGCATAGGTAATAGGTCTTATACGAAGGTTTCTATTTAGATACGGGGATCACACTTTACAGTTCTCAACCTCAGTCGGTTGTGAGAGTTTACCCCACTTACGGAGGTGTAATCTCGTAAGTCTATCTAAGTAGCTCCCATTATGAGGTAACAACTTAGTTGAGAAGGTATACCTAAGATATACGGACTTGTTTATAGAGAATCAAAAGTTTCTCTGTTCGAATCACCTTAACATCATTATCGTAATTATAGCTATGTTAATTAGATTCAATAACTAAATATTAGGGTTTACTATCAATATTCCTCCATGCATGCACATTCAAACATAAAACATCTCGCATACCCTAACATACTTTACCAAGATTCAAACTTTAACAAAATTTATTAAAATCATTATTAGGTATGCATATCTATCCAAAACATAAAAAATAATATGGATAGAAGGGCATCTACAACTAGAGGTGTTCAAACTTTAACAATTTTCATGATCCTATCCGAAATCCAATTCCATTCGAACAAGGATATCTCTATCCAATCCGAATATATTCCAATTCAATTCGGATCGGATTCGGATAAATCCGAATTTATCCGAATAAACCAAATAATAGTTTTTCCTATTTTTTGGCTAATTTTTAATTCTTAACATTTTATAAGTATAAATCACAATAAAAAGATATTAAACCAGAAAATACAAATTTGACTTAAACATAAATTCAAAATTGAAGTGTAATAGGTAATTATACAGAACCTGAAGATTGGAATCTTAATTTAAAACAATAATTGATTATTGTATAATTATTTAGAACTAGAGGACTAAAATGTGTCAAGATTCTTAGGTATTGAGTTGAAAACATAATAGGTACTTAGGTAATGAGTATTGGGCTAGAAACATAGACGAATACTTTTGAATTAATCAGATATCCAAATAACAAAAATTATGATATCCGAAATCTGAATAAGGAATTAAGATTTGGACGAGGTCCGATCCGAATATCCGAATAAGGATTCGGATCGGTTTATTCGGATTCAGATATGGATTGGATTTCAGATATTTTTGGATATCAGTTTTTCTGAACACCGCTATTTAGAAATCACCTTCTAAAGCCTAAAGAAACCCTAATAATGGAATCTTTCACCCACTCGAACCAACACTCTAAGATCCTGCCTTTTTTACGTCAATTTGCAATAGAACCTAGTATACATCATATCAAAGCTATATCTTTATTAACATGTTGACTTTAAATGTAAAATTCTCACCTTTTTTGTTGGTGAAGCCCTAGAGCTAATCGAGAATGGAGATGATGATGCGAAGTCAATCCTTGCCCTTTTTCTCGTTGGTTAATGATGAAGAACCTCGAACCAACCTTGAAAACTATGGAGATTTGAAGATCCTTATTTCTTTTCCAAGAACATTCTCTCTCGATTGAGAAAGCATCTGCTGCTATGTCCATAACTTTTTTAAGAGAGTCGGTCATTGGGAGATAAGTGGCTCCCCTCTCTTCTCTCGCTCGATCAAACAACAAATTAGGTGAGTTGGTGGCCACCTATCCTTTTTAGGTTTAGGGTTTAAATTTCTTTTTTTTAGTTACCATTGCCCCTTTTAAGATATCCTTATTTACCATTTTAACCCATGCTTTTAAAATTTTGGCTTTAATAGGAAATTTAAGGCGTTACATTAATAGTCATATGCATGATGGAGTAGAAGATACGTGACATAGTTGAGTTTAGTAGAATGGGTGATTTAATCTTGTTATTATTTATAGTTGTTCCTTATGTAATGAATCAGAGTTACCTCTTTCAACTTTCTATTTTTTCTTTATTACTACTATTTTTACCCACACAATTAATAACATAGCTAGACTTTCTCAACTTTCAATTGATTGATATTGACTTGGGCTCATGATTGAAGAGAACATTAAAGGATAACAAACTATCACTATTACAACTATAATAGTTTACAACCAAAATAGATGGACATTATCTTAAATTCAGCCACCCTAGTCGACTTGATAAGGGGTTGACATACCTTAATTATCACTACCATTCCTCCTCTAGTGACCTCGCACATAACATGGATGGGGCTGACGATTCTAGGGATTCCAAAGGCTTCTTTTGACCTACATGCCCTTGACAAGTCGAATTTCCTAGATTTAATGGGGAGGGTTCGGAAGGATGGATGTATCGATGTTACCACTTTGTTATTTTACCAATGTTACCACTTCTTTTTAAGGATTTAGAAGGATGATTATACTAATAGAATCATGCCCATAAAATTACTATCATTTTATACTATAGTGTTTCTTTTTCAAAAAAAAAAAAAAGAAAAAAAGAAAAAGAAAAAGAAAAAGAAAAAAAAAGAAAAAAATAAAGGTTTTTCTTAACAAGAGTCAAGAGTCTCTCTTTGAGAGCTTTTTTATCCAAATCATAAAGGTAAGGTTGGTTCATATTTCACACTCTCCCGACCCAATTGTATGAGTTGGATTTTTAATGCATAAGTTTATTTGTTTGTTATCTTTCTTGTTTATTAGATACAAATCATCAATTTTGCATTAAGCGAGGCACAGACACCACATGCTTATTTGGCCAATATGAGGATATTGATGTAATAACTATATTTTGTTACCTCATCCATAAACAAATCTTTTCAAGGAGGGAGGACTAGATCATATAGAAATGGACCAGCAGGAATACACATTGGATGATGAAGACAGAAAGGTGCGAGAAGTTATTATGAACCTTGATCAATCCAATACCGATGTTGCTGTTTTGAGAAGACCACTTTCGTATAGCTACCCGGACTTGCCTTTCAGTGAGGTATCATAGAAAGAAAATGAAAAACTTCATCCCTGAACTACAGAACTCAAAAACCTACTTAGATGTCAGCCAATGTGAATTAGTTTAAACTGATGGAAATCTCACGAACGCTTGCTTCAAATTCTCCATATGAGACGCATATGTCATACTATCATTACTTAAGAACATGATGATGATGATGATGATGATGATGATGATGATTAGCAGATGAATGTTGTCTTAAGGCTACATACAAGATGATCTATGATCTAGGTTTCTTGAGAGGAAGGCTGGCTCTTGTTTCTGAGCCTTTAATGTGTATGTCTTACACTATAACTGTAACATCCAGCCCTTCATACCATCAATATTGTCCACTTTGCTTTACCCGGCCCTTCATATGGAATGTCTAGTCTTTAATATCACCAACGCGTTTTGGGTGCATTGGATGTGGATGAGAGGATAACTCCACATCCAATGAAGGGCCCTTCATATGGAATGTCCACTTTGCTTTACCCGACCCTTCATATGGAATGTCTAGTCTTTAATATCACCAACGCGTTTTGGGTGCATTGGATGTGGATGAGAGGAGAACTCCACAGTTAAGCATGCTCAGGTGGCAACAATCCAGGGATGAGTGACCTCCCTAGGAAGTTTTCACCTGGGCAATCAAAAAGAAATCCATGAGCTCCTCGTGGGCAAAGTGGACAATATTGGTGGTATGAAGGGTTGAATGTTACAGAATGGTATCAGAGCCACTCTAGTGTCGTTCGGGATGGTGGGGCAAACCTCACCGAGTATGGTGAGTCCTTGGGCTCATCGAGGACGATGAGTCCAAAGGGGGGGGGGGTTGACTGTGACACCCTACATAAATCCCACGTCAATCGCAGACAGGAGAGATGCTTGGTTTATAAGTAATGTCTGGCCTCTAATATCATTAATATGTTTTGGGCATATTGGTTGTGAATGAGAGATGAACTCCACAGTTAAGCATGCTCAGGTAGCAGCAATCCAGGGATGGGTGACATCATTGGAAAGTTTTCACCTGGTCTATCAAAAGCAAATCTGTAAGCTCCTCGTGGACAAAGCGGATAATATTGGTGGTATGTTGGGACATGTGTTACAATAATATTTTTTATTTGATCTTGTTTTTCATTTATGTGAGCTTAAAGCATTTATAGCTGCTACGCCTTCTACTTATAACTAGAGATCGCAAAATGTATGAGTTTGGTAATAGGTCAAAACAGGTCCAAGTGGGTTGGGTTGGGTTGAACTTAAACCCTTTCTGTCAAGGATAAACACAATTTTAAGATAATTGGTGTTACAATTACAAAGATACCATTCGATAATAATTTGTTTAATTAAAGGATTTAGGAGGTTTTTTACATTGATACACTTTAGGAGTTTGGTTGACTGTTGATCCATTGGACCCATCCGACATGTTTCCTATTACGTTAAATTGTTAACTTTTTGATTTTGCTCGTTTGACCTGTTATAGATTTCAAAACCTAAAAGCAATGTTGCCAACGAAATAATATTAATATAAATCAAAGTAATACAGTGAAAGCAAGTTGTCTTTACTAAGAACTTAGAACGGCATTACATTGTTGGAGCATCTTTTTAGTTAAAAATTTTGCATCCTCATATTAATTTTAGTGTTAAAGAAGATAAAAAAATTTTGAGGATGAAAGTTTTATGAAGAGGTAGCAACATATGCCGGTTAGACTGGTTGGATAATAGGTTAAAAAAGATTTGAGTTGAAACAAGTCATTTTCAAAAGTAAGGGTAAAAACTAATGGGTTGAGCTGCCAACACAATGTCCGTCTTTTTTTTTTTTTTCAATAACCAAACATATTATCTTTACTACTATATAATACATAACCTTGAAAAAAATTAGTAATTTTCTCTTTATTTTAAGACACCTTATGAAAAGTGATAATGTATTCTTGCTTCTCTCTTTAGATTTATTCCATATTTGTTATTCTTTAGATAAAAGTTTTTACTTTTGAAATATTTATTTTAATTGATAAATTTTTTTACTTTTAACATATTTGTTTTAATTGATATCCATACCTTATCAAATACCATATATTGAGTAATAGTATCACAACGATATAACAACGAATCGTCAAACCATGTGTAAATATCAACTATCATTACGGCGTGTCTATGTCATTAAAACTACCAAAACCCAAAAAACTATAATTGTAGCATTCTCGTATACATTCAAAACCGAACCGTAACAAAGCACGGATCTAATTCGCTAGTATATATATATTAAAAACCAGCTCACGTGCTACAGTAGGTTTTTTAGGTTTTAGTATTATCCACCAACTTTAAGAATTTAATATAACCCCTACATTGCACATTTGTGGTTTTAGTTTTTGACCACATAGGTTTTTTTTTTCTTTGTTTTTGGCATTTGTTTATTTGTGAAAGTGAAATGCCATTTTTATCCTCTTTTTAATTAAATGTGGAACACTTAGTTTTATATAATCATATAAAACCATTATTTTTAACCCTTTTAGTTATATTACTTTTAAGTAATATTATCGTGACGAACTGAACAGATTATAAACGGAAAGCATCGTTGTGGCATTAATATTATCTTAACTGGTTACGGTATTTGCTTTTACAGTTTTCAACGAGTTGAGAAGATAACGACCAAACTCAAGCAGCGTAGCTCGAGAGAAAATCACCAAATTTCTGCCGCGGAGTGTGGGGAAAATAACTAGTTTACTATAATTAGGAAACCAATATTATATAATGTTTAAAAACCAAGTTGAATGAATAGTGAGTTTGTGGAGTGTGTTTATTTGGCCACATGAGTTTTGAGGTTTTTCATTTTTGCCCCTCCTTCTCAAACTGTATTAATAATATGTGATATCTTGGTGTTTTGTATAGAGTGGTAACGTATGTCACAGCCATGGTAGAGATCTGAGCCTCTACCGATCAGATTAATCAAACCTTATGTTTCTAGGTTTATGTTGTATTATCTTGAGTTTGAATAGATATGGTAACTATTGTTGTACACCTGAATATGGTATGGTTGTGTTTGATGGTTATGATGATTCCTGCTAATAGGATGGCTGTGATGAATCCATGAAAGAATTTCGTTGTCTTGGCCTGACAACCATGTTTGGTGTGCAGCCACAACGAGAAAACGGATCTGAGCCAATTGTTGAAACAACAGTTCTTAATATTCAATGTATGCGTTACCTGTGATTACTGAATGAAATCGTGTGAACTGCTGCGTTATACATTCGCGCAACGAGCGAGGTAGAATCTTCCTAGTTATTAATTATAATTTAAAGGGGAGTCAGCCTATAATGAGAGTAAACACACTGTTTACAAATCAGAAAGGATAAAATAGACATGAGGAAACATCCCTGGTATTTGTTTCTTTAATTTATTTATGAAAGCTTGTATATGCATATCTCACTAACAATGCCTTTAAATAGCCATATCCACACACATGATTTTCTAATTTCATGTGGTAATCTAAAGACCAGAAGAACATCACAACATAACTAAGGATTAGAATCAAATTAACCAATCACGACCTGAAGCGAGTCAGCCACCGAGTCCAACTATCAACTCACTAAGGAACAAGTTTGACTTGTAAATCCCTGAATTTGAATTGCTATAACTGATACCTCATTCCTATCTACTACTTACATTTCACAACACAGACGAATAAGTTCATGATTGAACGAGCATTCATTTGCAAACCCATAACGACAATAAATATGCAATCACTTGTATGATTTGACAAAACATAATGATAAAAGCCAGTCAAATAAGTGCACAATCATGTTAAAGATGAACCACAATAAAGATGATAAGATGCAGTGTCACTGGGTCAAAGAATGAGATTCATTGTCATTTATATTATGCAATACAAGCAAAGAGCAATTACAGTTACTCCACATAATGATATCAGCCCAAATAGGCTTCATATCAACTTCATATTTGAAAAGTAATTCCCGTTTGTTGAAATGTATGTGTAAAGTAATACCTAGAAGAGACTGCAAAAACGTGCATAGCTTCGTTCAGCCATCTTTGTCATGTCCCCTTGATGCATACACCGGTTGCCAGTTCTAATGGGACCAAAACTAACATGATTCAACATAGCACACACTGTTGCCCATGAAGTGGTGTATTTATATGTGACTGAACCATGGCAAGAACATGGGTCAAATTAACCAAACAAACCCTTAAGTTATCCGTGCTCATAGAGCCTAGATATGCTATCTTCCCATTTATCATCGACTTCAAGACCGTTAACTATTTGAGTCAGTTCTACAAGACTAAAACCTGGTACACTAAATCCTCTCTCCATCATCAAACACTTCATTCTTGTTACATCTTCCCACCGCCCTGCTACTGCATAGATTATGATAAGCAGCACATGATATGAATGATTCAATGGGTCACTCTCAATCAAAGCTTCCGCAATCTGTTCTCCTACAGCCACATCACCTTTAAAACGACATGATCCTAGTAAACCAGCCCATGTTGATGATTGGGGCGACATATTAATGTCAACTGGCATATTCTTCAAAAATTCAACCGCGTCATGAATTAAACCGTGGCTAGCATAGAGATTAGCCATGCACCAATAATGTGCAAAATTGGGCTTTACATTAAAAACATCAGTCATTTCAAGAAAATGGCTTTTACCTTCCGACAACAAGCCTAATCGTGCACAAGCACATAATACTCCCACATAAGTGGCTTCATCTGGAATTAACTCACCTAGGTCTACCATTTCAACAAATAACTGAAGCCCATGTTTTGGGTTTCCATATATCGACTGCCCAGCAATCATTGCATTCCAACATACCAAATTCTTGATCAACATTCTATCAAAAATAACCTGAGCAACATCTGGCAAACCACATTTACTATACATATCGATTAGAGCCGTGCCAATAATTAAAGTTACATTCATCAACATCCGGAAAACAGAAGCATGAACAGATCTCCCCTCTTTCAATCTACAAGACCTGCCACAAGCAGTAACCACACTCACAACCGTCGTGTCATTCCACCGGACACCAGTCCTAACCATCTTCCTAAACAACTTCAGCACATGCCCAGGGTTCTTAACATCCAAATAACCCTTCATCAAGGCATTCCAAGATACCACATTTTTCTCAGGCATTTGATCAAACAACTGATGAGCACATCCCATATCACCCCCTTTCACATACCCATCAACCATAGAGTTCCAAGACACCAAATCTCTCACAGGCATTTCATCAAACACCTTCCATGCAACATCATTCAACCCACAACCTGCATACATATGAATCAAAGCATTCTCCACTTGTAAAGTTCTATCAACCCCAACCTTCACACACTGCCCATGCCACTTCCGCCCCAATATCGAATCCCTCGATTTCGCACACGAGCTAATAAGCGGTGGGAATGTAAAACTATTGGGTTTAAACAACACCCCATCTTCCTGAAGCATTTCAAAGTAAAAGTTCCCAACTTTGTGGGGCAAAGAACCGCAAGCATAAGCCTTGATTACAGTATTTACACAAAAAGTATCGGGGTAATCAATACATTTGAAAATCAGTAGTGTGTAATCAATGTCGCAAAAAGTCAAAGAAAGCTTCAAAACCCTACCACCAATAGAGGGATTTTGCAAGAATCCTGAGGTTGTTAAGCGACTTTGGATCTGGTGAAATTGGGTCAGATTTTGGCATGTTTGTATGAGATTTAGTATTCTATCTTTCAAAGTGAAATCAGAAGTGAATTCAGAAGAATAAAAGTAGCTTCTTTTGGGATTTGAGATGGGGTTTATCGGAAAACCTTGGTTTCTTACGTATCGAAGGAGCTCTCGCATTAAGGCTCTTGCCATTCATCTCCAGATCAGGGTGTTAAAGGGTACGTCAAACGTAGACATCTTATGTTGCTGCCATGGCCTATTGCTTTAGGTTTTGTGAGGAATCGACTTCTTTAACCACTGTTTGTGAATTGTGATTGCATATTTAAGGATCGGTCACGTGATCGGACTGTTCAAATAGTTTGACGTTCGAACTCGCTTGAAAAAAATTTGGAATTTTGCTCGTTCGATTTTTCGTTTGGTTGTTAACGAAACTGAGCGGTTCGGTTTGGGTTGTAAACGAACTGAGCGGTTCGGTTTGGTTTGAAAACGAATCAAGCACGAGCAAATGTACGCTCGCTCGTCGCTCGCTCGAATTATTTTTTAATTTAATATTTATATATTATATATATGTTAATTTATTTAGTTATTTACCAATTACAAATATTTTAATTATTTAATCAAAAAATCAAACAAACTTAAAAGTAAAAACCTAATTCTCTAATCCCTTATTCACTTTTATCACAACTCACAACTCACAACTTCACAATTCAAAATCAACCTCTCAACACTCGTCTCCAGCCTTCAACACTCACCCCTCTGCTTGGTTGCTCCCTGCGGCCCTGCCATCCATGGCGTTCGTCCCCTTCACCATTTCACCTTCACCTCTCGGTTGCTCCCTAACCCTCACTGCGACACCGCGACATCGCCACCGGATTTGCGTTTGCCTGCCTCCGATGGCCTGACCTACATTTCCCGACCTTGTTCCTAATCGAAGTATCTTGATGTTAGACTTTTTCTTTTAGTTATAGAAGATGTTAGATTTGCTTCTTTTAGGCATATAAGATGTATTTAAATTGTAAAACCGAGCGCTCTATTAAAACCGAGCCGAGTCTTGATATTAGATTTGTTTCTTTAAATCGACATCCCGACCTGCATTTCCGGACCTTGTTCCTAACTTATTTTGTATGTTTTATCTGTTACTTTATTGACTTTGGGTTGGAACTTGAAAGTTGTAACTCTTGAGTCTTGAATGAATTATTAGTTTTGTTTTAAATTGTAACACGAAACTGAGCAAAATCGAGCGCTCGATTAAAACCGAACTGAGTTTGAGCAAAGTTGCTTTCAATTCGGTTTGGTTCGTGAATAGCCCTAATTGTGGCTAGGGTATAAAAGAAACCAAAAACCCAAAAAAGAAAGAAACCGACTCTGTTCTTAAACCAGAAAAACTGAATAAAGTTCTGAATTTGGGTTTTCATTACTAAGTGTATTTAAATTGTGAATATGGTTCTTTTGTTCTAATAGTGTCACAAATTTGCTTATTAGGATAATTGAAAAGAATTCAATTGAATAAACCAAATAATAACTTGTTTATCGAATAACCGAACCGAGTAAAACGGATTAATTCGTTTTCTCTGGTTGAGTTCAGTTCGGTTAGACAAATTTAGAATTTGGTTCGGTTCGATTTTTTATATACCCCAAAATTCAAAAACGGTTTATTTCGTTGAACTTTGTTCGATTACACAAACTTATAATTTGAATCGGTTCAGTTTTCAGATAGGCCTCACAATTTTTTAAATAGAATAAACTGACATCCAAACCAACTCTAATTGTTGCGGCTAAACATGCCCGCACATCATTTAAATTTGTTACACCCATTTATTGAAGTAAACTGTTTAATTTTCCATATTCATTTCCATTTTCATTGTAATCAACAAAATTGGTTTTATTGTTTAACGTTGTAAAGAGGTACATTGAGGCTTTAAGTCGGGTGTATATTATATTACTAGACTAGAACCTGTGTGATACACAGACTGAATAAATAAAAAAATACGAAATGAAAAAAATGTTCATAATTCATAGATTTTTAAATTATATTTTGTATACAATATTTTATATTGTATTTATAATATTATTATTTTTATCTAAGATTAATAGCTTTAATTTCTTTGCTTTATACTGTATTTTAATATTGTATTATATAGATTTCAAAGATAATTAGAAAATTTGTTAAAATCACTAAAGGTAGCAATCTAAAAATATTTACTAATTTATAATTAAAATTATTAAAAAAACTAATAATTATCGTGCTTGTCAAACATTTTTAATAACTTAAATAAGTGAAATCAATTAGTTAGTGTAAATAAATTTATTTAAAAAATCAAGTACGGTGATACATGTAGACTTAAAAATTATTAGAATTTGATTGAGTCAACTATCGATTTCCAAAGTTAATTTATGTATAGTATGTTTTAATTTTTAATTTCAAATCAGGATTTAATTAAAAAAACTAAATAAAACGAATGCCATAAATGTGTACCTTAATTAATTGTATTTAAAAAAAGATTTTAAAATCAATCATGAAACATGATTTTGACGGAAAAATAAGCTAAAAGATGCTCTAAAAAGATACCACATGTCACATAAGTTATTCATTTATTATATAGTATAGATAATATGTATTAAGCGCTTTGGTCGGTGGCTACAGTGTCACCGTATCAACAGCAAAGCGCAATATACAATTTCCAAAAGCACGGTAGCTATAGTAGCGTGTCAGGCACCTATTGGTCCACATCTTTTTTTTTCTCTCTCCGCAGCATCACCGGCCGGTTGAACCATCTACTCCAGTGGCCCTCTAACGACGAGGCTTTCAACTTCCGACAACTACTACCAATGCAAAGACACCATGCTTTGACGACCCCATCGGCGGGTCCTTATAATCGCCACCATTAGTGACCACAAATATTGAAGTAGAGATCTATTGGAAATGATGGATTAGCCGGAGACAATAGAGAGAGGGGGGAGAAGAAAGAGATCAGAAATGGTAGAAGAGAGATAGATGGAGGGAGAGAGAGAGAAAGAAAGAGAGAGAGAGAGAGAGAGAGAGCAGCGGTATGATAGACCAGACCACAGGGTAGACGGGTGGCGTTTGGTAAGCGGTGTCGATGAAGGCGAGCATGGTGACCGGCGGCTGGTAGCGAGCAGAGTAAGATGGTTGTGTATTGGTAGTGGTGAGCATCATGTGGTGGTAACATGATGCATGTAGAGGGAGAAAGAGAGAAATATAAATACTTATTATGAATTATTACCATAGCAAGTGGATGAACTCTTTGTCAAACTTGTAGATAAGTTTACTATGCTAAATAGTTTTACTTGTCTACCAAAATGATTGATCTTTGTAGTATAAATACCACCTCAATGTAGAGGAGAAGATGCACCTCTTGTATACACTTTCATAAGTTATACATTTCTCTTCTTCTTGCTCTTGCAATTCTCTTTAAAGTTCTTAAGGTTATAACACTAATCTTGTGTTAATTATTGTGATATTATAACACGTTATCAGCACGAGAGCTCTTAAACTCTAATCAAGAAGATCAATAAAGCACAAAGTCATCCATTAATTAAGGTAAGGACTTATTAAGTAATAATATATAATATCTTATATTGAGAAGATAACTAAGATAAATAAAATAAGCATAAAGGAGATCATATTATGGACATCTTGATAACCATGGGACTACTAACAAGCTAACTTTTATTTATGCATCTAACTTTTGATTATGCAACTAACATTTTATTTTATGTCAACTAACTTTTACTTATTCATCTAACATATTATTTATGCATCTAACTTTTACTTATGCAACTAACATTTACTTATGCATCTAACTTTTTCTTTAGTTATGCAACTAACATTTCTTTATATGTCAACTAACTTTATACAACTAACATTTTGATTATGTTTATTCGTACTAACTTCTTATTCTAACCTGTCGTTCTTATTCTCTATTGTTTTTATACACTACATACATGTTTTTATAACATAATATTATACTTATCTATTTTATTTAAAACTGTTGTCGATATATACACACACGACGGTTATTAGCCGTTATAAACGGTTATATAGCCGTTGTACATAGCCGTTACAAAACGGTTATAATTTTAAACTATAAATTGACCACTATCAACCTATTTTCAATAAACAGATTATCTTTTTTCTCAAGTTTATCCAAGGCAACTTTTCAAAGATGATACACCCGGTTTTAGTACTGGCAACCATAATGCTCATTTTAATTCTTATCCCCATTGCTGAACTACCACCTGAAGAATTTAAACTTTTCTTATTTCTATATTTGTTTATAGCTCTACCGCTTTATTGTATCGCAATGCTTATTGATATATATGGATTCTAATAATTATCTTACTATTTGCTTAATTCTTGTTTAGCAAACAAAAATGTCGAACATTGCAAAAATTGAATTCCCGGCTCTTAATATCAATGGAGAAAACTATATGCCATGGACGGCCCACGTAAAAAGACATCTTAAATCCATGGGTGTCTTAGAAACTATACAAGAGGGAAATGCTTGCTCGGAACAAGACAAAGCGAAAGCTGATGTCTTTTTACATAAGCATATTGATGAAATGTTACAATTTGAATATTCAAATTATGAAGATCCATATATTTTATGGAAAGATTTAAAAAGCAGATTTGATCACCAAAGGGAAATTCTGCTTCCCACTGCTAGAGATGAATGGAACAATCTCAGGTTCCAGGATTTCAAAAAGGTAAACGAGTACACCTCTGCTTTGTTCAGGATATGCTCGACCCTCAGATTCTGTGGACAAAATGTTACTGAGGAAGATATGTTGGAGAAAACTTTCTCCACATTTCATGCATCAAATATAAACTTGCAACAACAATATAGGTTGCAAAAGTTTAAAAGATATTCTGATTTAAATTCATTCCTCCTTGTAGCAGAAAAAAATAATGAGCTTTTGATGAAAAATCATCAAGCTCGTCCCACGGGATCATTAGCAATTCCAGAAGTTAATGTTGCTACTAAAAACTCTGGAAGAAAGTGGGGAAGAGGTCGTGGTCGTGGTTCTGTTGATAAAAGTTACCCTAATGGTCGCAACCATTCTTTCAAGGGTAATTATAATTACCGAGGTAACTTTTATAGTCGTGGACGTGGTCGTGGCCGTGGATATGGCCGTGGTAGAAATCAAAGAACAATCAATTACCACGCTCCACAAAATAACAATTTTAACCAACACAAAGGGAATGAAGCTGGTAGGTCCAAAAACAATGGCACTTCCTGTTTTAGATGTGGTAGCACAAACCACTGGTCAAAGGCTTGTCGCACAGCTCCACATTTATGTGAGCTATACCAAGCCTCTCTTAAAAGGAAAGAGAAGGAAGTGAACCATGTTGATAATTTTGATAATCTCAACGTTGAGTTGAACACTGCAGACTTTGACATGGAACTCTGAAACACATGTTGCTTGACCATAATAGTTATATGCAACAATTAAGTGTTTTCATATTATTAATTGTGTATTTTTCTTCATGTAATGTTTTCTTTCAATTAAATAAAGTTCTCGTTAAAATATAACAATATCGTCGTTATTCACTTATTAATTTTTTTTATACTTTCAAGATTAAAATGAACATCATTGGAGCGCAAGATCAAACAAATGAAGCAGATATATGTATAGCGGATAGTGGAGCCACACATACTATACTTAGGTCTAAGAAATATTTTTTGAGCTTAAACCAACAAAAGGAATCATTAATACAATATCAGGACCTACAGACCTGATAGAAGGAGTGGGAAAAGCTAATTTAGCATTACCAAATGGTACAAAGCTTATAATAGAAAATGCTTTATTTTTCCCAAAATCAACAAGAAATCTGTTGAGTTTTAAAAACATATATCATAATAGATATGATACTCAGTCAAAGACTGTTGATAGTGAAAAATATTTGCATATCATAAGCAAAGATCGAATATTAGAAAAACTGCCAATGCTTCAGTCTGGTTTACATTATACACACATTAATGTGCCTCAGGCATATATGGCAGTTAAAAAAAAATTTGTGATTCTGAAACACTTAACTTATGGCATGACAGATTAGGCCATCCAGGATCTACAATGATGAGAAGAATAATTGAAAACACTCATGGGCACCCATTGAAATATCAAAAGATCCCACAATCGAATAAAATTCCTTTGTGTACATCTTGTTCTCTTGGGAAATTAATTACAAGGCCTTCGCCTGTAAAAATTAAAAAGGAATCACTTCTGTTTCTTGAAAGAATTCAAGGAGACATATGTGGGCCAATTCATCCACCATGTGGACCATTCAGATACTTTATGGTTTTGATAGACGCGTCAAGTAGATGGTCTCATGTCTGTTTGTTATCAACTCGTAATGTAGCATTTGCAAAATTTCTTGCACAAATTATCAAATTACGAGCACATTTTCCTGATTATACTATTAAAAGGGTGAGACTTGATAATGCTGGTGAATTCATATCACATGCTTTTAATGATTATTGCATGTCTGTAGGAATTATTGTTGAACACCCTGTTGCTCATATACACACACAAAATGGCTTAGCTGAGTCGTTAATCAAACGTCTACAACTAATAGCTAGACCATTAATAATGAGGACAAAACTCCCTGTGTCTATTTGGGGTCATGCAATTCTTCATGCTGGATCACTAATTCGTGTGAGACCAAGTGCAAATCTTAAATACTCTCCCTTACAACTTGTTTCTGGCAATGAGCCAAACATTTCCCACTTTAGAATTTTTGGGTGTGCTGTATACGTCCCTATTGCACCACCACAACGTATAAAAATGGGTCCTCAAAGAAGGTTGGGAATATATGTTGGATATGAATCAGCTTCCATCATAAGATATCTTGAACCTTTAACGGGTGATGTATTTACAGCACGTTTTGCTGATTGTCACTTTAACGAGTCAGTTTTCCCGGCATTAGGGGGAGAAAAGAAAAAACAAGAAAATGATGTATCATGGTATGTTCCTTCATTATTGTATCTTGATCTAGTAACTAAACAATGTGAGACAGAGGTTTAAAAGATAATACACTTGCAAGAAATTGCAAATCAATTACCTGTTGCATTTACTGATACAAGCAGAGTTACTAAGTCTCATATACCAGCTGCTAATGCTCCAGCTCGAGTTGAGATTCCAAATAAGCAAAAAGATAACACAATGGCTCATGAATCTCAGAGACGTTTGAAACGAGGAAGACCAATCGGTTCCAAGGATAAAAATCCTCGAAAAAGAAAAACTCTTGAAAAGGAAGTTGACAATAAAGTGAATGATCTTGATGAAACGCTTAATACCAAAACCTCTCATGAGGAGGATTTGGATGAAACTAACAAAGAAATATCAATTAACTATGGTCACACACATATCTTATGGAATCAAGATGAAATGGAAGGTATTGATGAAATATTTTCTTATTCCGTAGCAAGTGACATCATGAGTGGAGATGATGATCCTGAACCAAAATCAGTTAGTGATTGTCAAAATAGACATGATTGGGATAAATGGAAAGGAGCTATGCAAGCTGAATTAGATTCACTTAACAAACGAAAGGTGTTTGGACCTATTGTTATTACTCCTATGTCCGTAAAGCCTGTAGGGTACAAATGGGTTTTTGTACGAAAACGAAATGAGAAAAATGAAGTTACAAGGTATAAAGCTAGACTTGTAGCTCAAGGTTTTTCACAAATGCCAGGGATTGATTATGAGGAAACATACTCCCCTGTTATGGATGCAATAACCTTTAGATACTTAATCAGCTTTGCAGTCTCTAGAAATTTAGAGATGCGTCTTATGGATGTTATCACAGCTTACTTGTATGGATCACTAGATAGTAACATCTATATGAAAATTCCTGAAGGTTTTAAATTCCCCGAATCATTAAACTCAAAGCCTAAGGAAATGTATTCCATCAAATTACAAAGATCCTTGTATGGACTCAAACAATCTGGACGGATGTGGTATAATCGTTTGAGTGATTATTTGACAAGTAAAGGATACACAAGTAACCTTATTTGTCCATGCATCTTAAAGAAGACAACATCAGGATATGTGATCATAGCTGTGTATGTTGATGATCTAAATATAATTGGGACGCAAAAGAAAATTAATGAAACAATTGCTCTTTTAAAGAAAGAATTTGAAATGAAAGACCTTGGAAAAACCAAATATTGTCTTGGTTTGCAGATTGAACATATGCATAATGGAATACTTGTACATCAGTCGACTTATACTGAGAAACTCTTAAAGCGTTTCAATATGGACAAAGCAAATCCTTTAAGCACACCGATGGTTGTTAGATCAATCAATGTTGATAATGATCAATTTCGTCCTTGCGAAGATAATGAAGAGGTCCTTGGTCCAGAGATACCATATCTCAGTGCAATTGGAGCTCTTATGTATCTTACTAATTGTACGAGACCTGACATTTCTTTTGCAGTTAATTTGTTAGCAAGATTTAGTTCAGCCCCTACTAAAAGACACTGGAATGGGATTAAACATATTTTTCGATATCTTCGAGGTACTATTGATTTAGGCTTGTTTTATCCTAATAATTCAAAAGAATGGTTGGTTGGTTATGCAGATGCAGGTTATTTATCTGATCCTCATAAAGCAAAATCTCAAACGGGATACATATTTAAGAATGGAGGAACTGCGATTTCATGGCGCTCTCAGAAACAAACACTCGTTGCGACATCCTCAAATTATGCTGAAGTCATTGCACTACATGAAGCTTCAAGAGAATGTGTATGGTTAAGATCTATGACACAACTTATATTAACTTCTTGTGGATTGGAGAAAGATAGAAATGCAACACCAATCTATGAAGATAATGCAGCTTGTGTCTCACAAATGAAAGAAGGGTATATCAAAAGTGACAGAACAAAACATATACCATCAAAATTCTTTTCATACACTCAAGACCTTATTAAAGATAAACAAGTTGAAATGAGATACGTTCAATCTAGCAATAATTCAGCTGATCTTTTCACAAAGGCACTTCCAAAAACAACTTTCAGAAAACATGTTTATGATATTGGCATGCGGCACGTACACACAATGTGATAATCTTCAGAAGACAATTTGAGGGAGAGTTATAAGCTGCACTCTTTTTTCCTTAGCTAAGGTTTTTTCCCACTGGGTTTTTCTTTAGCAAGGTTTTTAATGAGACAGTACTTAAACTCTTGAAGTTTGAAAAGTGTCATCTAAGGGGGAGTATTATGAATTATTACCATAGCAAGTGGATGAACTCTTTGTCAAACTTGTAGATAAGTTTACTATGCTAAATAGTTTTACTTGTCTACCAAAATGATTGATCTTTGTAGTATAAATACCACCTCAATGTAGAGGAGAAAATGCACCTCTTGTATACACTTTCATAAGTTATACATTTCTCTTCTTCTTGCTCTTGCAATTCTCTTTAAAGTTCTTAAGGTTATAACACTAATCTTGTATTAATTATTGTGATATTATAACAATATTGATATTATAGAAAGAGAAAGAGGGAAAGATAGATTTACAAGAATCGGATTTCAATTCAGTTTTCAAAGTAATTAATTATTGAGTTGAGATCTATAAATATCTCATTATAATATAATTTTTATATTTTTTAATTCTTATATACATTTTATTACAAAGGTTAAATATTCAACTTTTATTATATAATTATTAGAATAAAAAACACTTGTTTCTGAAATAATAAAACTATATTTGGTGGTTGATTATTATATTACTTAGTAATAAAGTTACTTTAAACATTTTTGCCTGCGTATGTGGTGTAACTTCAGGACCGATCCGTAGTGTAGTACAGTTTTCAAATAGAAACCCACGGTAACGTGTGATATTCATTTCTAGTTTATATTAAACTCTTTAAATTTATTCCTAAAACTACTCTAATAGCCACCATATGACTAAGTGTCTGTTTGATAGCCTCTTAATAATCATTAAAAGACTATGGTTAAGATATAATCTTACGTCTGAATAGTTAAGAGGTAACTAATAACATGTTACCTCTTAACCATTTAAGTCATGAATTGTTAAGAGGAAACCAATAACATATTACCTTTTAATTATTCAGACTTAAGATTACCTCTTAATTATTAAAATGTTGTAAACCATTAAGAAATAGTTTTTTAATGATCATTAAAAGACTATCAAACAGCCTTAAGTATATTAACCACTAAGAAATAAACACTTTTACATACGGCAACAATCTGGTTATTTATGTTTAGGTAATACATAAACGTGCAGGGTTTGTAAGAGAACTGGACATACAAAAACAAGTCTTTGTTCGGGTTCATTCATTTAAATTTTATTTAACGAACAAATGGTTCACAAACGAATGTAAAATGAACACTAATGAACGCAAAACGAACATATATGAAGAAGCACTTGGTTCGAGGTATAAAATGAGATCAAGCACAAGCATTTGGTTTAGTAAAGAAGATGACATCAAGAAACCTTATTAGCATAGCAATAGCAAGCACATGTGACTAGCAATTGAAGCTAACTGTAATTTAAGGGAGTGGCGGCCAAAGATGAGGGTTCAACGTCGATTGAAAAAGGAATGTTCGAAGGGAAGCAACGTTTTGAATATCGATTTGAAGAAGAAAGGGTGACAAGCGTGAGTAGATTGCTAGTATGGTTTCTAAATGTTTATGGGAGAAAAGTAAAAATTAAGAAAGAAATGTTAAATTAAAGGGAAAAGGTAAGAAATAAAAATTACTAAAAATTTTAATAAACGAATGCAAACGAATATACACGAACGAACATAAAGGAAAGTAAATGAAGAACATAAACGAACACACCAGACATTCACAAATATAACTGAACAAACACAATCTCTGTTTATGTTCGTGCATTTAATTAATTAAATAAAATTTTTGTTCATGTTCATTTATTTATAAAACAAATAAATATAAGCAAACTTTTCGTCGAATGATTCACGAACGGTTTGGTAAATCTCCAGTTCATTTACAACACTATAAAAAAGTAATTTATAGGACTTGCTTGATATATAACCTTATTAAACCATATCTTATTAAGAGCACTATCAATGAAGAACCTCACAAAAAACGTGTCTAGTTGAGCCCCCGCATCAGTGAAACACTTATCAATTAAAACCCTTAAAAACACCTCTAATAAAATGACTCAAAAATACCCAATAATATTTACACATCATCCCCAGTTTTATATTTGTTAATATATAAATACAGAGATAAAAAATGGGATATATATATATATATATATATATATATATATATATATATATATATAGAGAGAGAGAGAGAGATTTTCTTTGTTTTTTAAAGTACTACCCCACCCTCTGTCCCCACCAACCACAATCCTTATTTCTTTTATATTTTTAAGGAGAAACTTTCTTTCCAAAAACAAGTGACCTTGAGAAAGGTGGGCATCATAAAATCTACCACATCAACTTAAGTTAACCAAAACCCCCCTTTACTGGCATGAATGTTGTTAGAAGTTATTACTTGTTTTTTGAAACTTTACAATTGGGTTTATACATAAAATAAATATAATTTCTAAAACCTTAAATATTCATTAATCATAGCAATGGAACGATGAAAAGTCATTACATAATACTTGCGTTTAACATAATAAACGACGCATTTCACTAAAACCAATAACAACTTTAACAATTAAGTCATGATACATGTCTTGGACCAAGCGGAGTAACCTATCATTCCATGCCAAGTTATCATCTTTATCATATATTATATGTCAAACTAATATGCATACAATAGTCAGTATTGTTGAATGAGTTCAAATTTTATCTTTAATAAAATAACTTTATCATAATACACTTTATCATACCACACGTATCATATTTTAACAACTATTAACTATACACACAATCATACTTTACTATCGCTATAGCTTTAACTATATTTCTTTAGCAATACTATAACGCACTTTAGCAAGTATTTCATCTTAACAGTTCTTTAACTTCCTCTGTGTTATGCTAAAAGCCATTGCCATAACCCTAGGTTTGTCACCACCTTTCATACCATTCTTCTTCAATGTTCCTGATCTCCCAAGTAGCCTTCTTGTGATCTCTACTTAGTGACCGGATCCACCACAGTTGTAACATTTGATCCGATTAAGACGGTCTACAGAGAAGTGTTCATTTTTCCAAACAATTAACACATGTTGGTACCCACTCTACATTCACCGTCATGTTTTCATCCATATTTTCTACATTCACTAGAAATCTCCACTTTTCTTAGTTTTAGCACCCCAACTTGCCATTTAAGGCCTCTTAACACCATCATTCGATTTCTTCCTTTGTTCATATTTACCATATTCTTCTATTATGGGTCATCATAAACAATTACAATCAATTCAACCACTGAACTAAAGGTCTTTGGGCCACTAGCCTTGTTATAAGTTTGAATTCTTGCTCGTAGTCGGCTTTTTATATATTTTTGACCTCATTTGAGTTTGTTTCTTATTTGCATTTAATGTTACATATTTTAAAACTCACAAATGTGTTAAACAAGCTCTTCAAAGAAAAGATCAAGACATATTGAAAGTCGTTTTTATTAATAAAAAACGACTAAAGAAAAGTTGCAAGAGTTTAAAAAAAATTGGAAAGCATGATACTAAAATGATGAACATGATAGAAAACTATATCGATGATAGATGTCACGGATCTAAAAGAAAAAGGTATGATATCACAAATCAACATTATTATAAGTTTGATTATTTCAACACTATTTTCGATAAGCAAATTCAAGTGTTCGATGATCATTTTAACAAGACCAACATGGAATTACTTCAAACGTGATGGCTTTTAACCCTTATGATGTATTTTATAAGTTTGATGCATCAAAGTTATTGAGATTGTATGAGTTCTATCCGTGTGATTTTGATAGTGGAGAGAAAATTATTCTTGCGCATTAACTTTACTTGTATAATAATAGCGTGCGTAAAGATGAAAGATTTACTAATTTGAATGAGATTGTCGATCTTGCTAGAGTTATGCTGGAGGCTGGGAAACATATTTCAATATCCTTTAATGTATTATAGCTTACTTTGGTTTTTCTCGTTGTAAACGCAACGGTTGTGAGATGTTTTTCGACATTGAAGAATGTAAAGACGAAATTGCGTAATCGAGTCGGTGAAGATTTTTTGAATGCTTTTGTAGCGTCAAAGAAGAAGCCTTTCAAAATGTGACCAAATAAAGCTATAATGGAACGTTTTCAAAATATGAAATTGCTTCAAAGATGTGACATCCGGTAATTTTCTGTTACCAAGCTCCGTTAGTTCCATTAGGTCTTGCATACACGTGTCGTGAGCACACACTAGTTGTCGTTGAACGTTGGTGATTTAATAATAATTAACAATGATTAGCTGATAATAACTTAACTAAAAGTGTGATTATTAAGTTGTGCTTATGTGCTTACACGATTTAAATATTATTTATGAAATTTATCTTGTAACGTGACGACGTGTTATATTTATTGCATGTGTTTTGTAGCTATTGAAAATTATGCATGATTATCATTGTTAGTTTATAATATTTGTGTTTAGTAGTTAAAACCTTTTAAAAAGTGTTAAAAGAGCAAGTTTTTATAAAATGTGATCAAGAAGGGATTAATTTGTAAAAACTACAAAACTTAAATATGGTAAAAACCCAACCCTAGCCCCCATAACCCCAAGTTGCGGCCGAACCTCCCTCTCCCTCTCCCCTTGCGATTTTTGATCAAGAACAAGCATCAACATCGATTTTGATTAGTTCCAAGTGATTACAACGTGTAGCAATGATCAATTCTTGATCATTACACGATTAAAGGTTAGATTTTATTCGTTTTTCATGGATTTTTGATGATGGTTGAACCCTAGTTCGCAAATCATAGTAGATGTTGAAATTGATGTTGTTTGATGATTGTATGATGTTAGTTAGATTGTATTGATGTTAGTTTACTTGGATTATACAAGAAATTCATGGTTTTGATACGTTGTTCATACCTTACTAATAATAGTAACTTTTGTGCATGAACTTGATGATTTGACGATGAATTGATGATGTTATGATGTTAATGATGTTGTATGAATGTTGGAATTATGATTATTATGCAAGAAATCCATGAGTTGATCATGTAGTTCATACCTTGCTAAAAGTAGAAACTTTTGGATGTGAGATTTGTGAATTATGATGATTTGATGATGTTGAACATGTTTAAATGATAGTTATGAGCTTGAATAGGTATTGTGTTGATGAATTCATGATTGAATTGAGCGTTAGATTGATTTTGGGATGTTACTTTCCTAAAAGTGAAACTTTATTTATGTAGAACTTTGGATATGGTGAATTGAGTATAATCATGATGTTAGGGTCATGTTAGAATGTTTATTGATGGTGACTAATGTTGTGGAATGTGTTAATTGGGTTGTATGGATACTTGTTTGGTCAATTGGGAAATTCGGACCTTTGTGGGTTATACATGATGATGGCTTGTGATAGGAGATTATAGAATCATGTTTGGAAATGTAATAGGTCATTGTTGGATATGTTGGTTGGCATGAATCTTGTTGAATAATGTGATGATGATCATCATACACGCGTGTGAATCTGAGGCCCATACTTAGTAGGATTGGCAGGGTTTAGGGTGTGAAGTCGTGAGTGGCTTCACATGGCATGTTATGCATGATTAGACTTTATGTATGATGTACTAGTTATGATGTAATTATAATTGTGTTGAGCATGTTGACTACTTGAGATTCACATGAGTTGTATGATAATCTAAGTTGTATGATGATCTTGGTAGAACAAGTGGTTGATGAAGTGATATACGTGAACAACTTGTATGATAACCATGTATGATGAGTTGCTATGCTTGATTAAAAGAGATTTCAATTAATATGTCACCAACGGGTCAAACGGGTCAACTGGGTCAAATGTGTCTTGTTTTTCTAAAACCTTTGGTCAATGTGTTTATTGAGCACTTAGGGTTGTTAATGATTCTATGTACACGTACTCATGTACTTGTGTGTTCTAGGTAACCTCTAAAGGTTGTCTTTCCTCTCTCTAAAGTTAGCTTTTATATCATTTGTGTGCACATCAGGCGAGTTCATGCCCCATTTTATTTACACTCTCTTTTGGGGGAGATAGCATACTCGTTCTGAAACGTTTTATTGATTATAAGTTGTGTATAGTGTAATGTAGTGCGATAAACTATGAAAGTCCTCACACTTTCGGATCGTTAATATTAGAACTAGCGGGAAATCTTGGGTAGTACTACTGGGTTTGACAAGCCCCACCTGTGCGACTCGAGGTCAAACGGGTGCAATATTGTCCTAACACATGGTGTCACGACCTAGTAAGTCGTGACAGGAGGCAATCAAAAGAAACGTTGTTAGCTTCGATTGCGAAATCACTACGATTATTACTTGTGAATTTAGACTAGCTATCTAATTCAATGCACTCTTATGTTTTATAACTGTTATTGTTATGTTTTACGCAAACTTTTGAACTCACCAACCATTATGTTGACTCTTTTAGTATGCTATTCTCAGGTCGTGGTTAATAAAAAGCCTAGGAGCACTCACGGGTTAGCATTTTTGGGTCAGCATTGTTGGAAACATTTTATTTTGGCAATTGAAACAAGTTTCTGTACTTGGTTTTGAATAACGGTTGGGCGCGTGTTTTGCGCACTTTACATTATGTACCCTTGTGTTTACTTTACTTACAAAAACGCTTCCGCAAATATTTTGAAGTTTTAAACTCTAGTTTGGTTTGAATGGTTCATATAGAGTCGTTCTGAGTAACTAATGATTGAGATCCTGGTTTGTTCACACGCCTCGCAGTAAAACCCCGCACGTGGATTTTGAGGGTGTGACAAAAGATGATTATAATATTTATTTTTTTATTATATTTAATTAAGTTTATCTTATACATATCAGTTTATTTTATTGATTTGTTAGGATACACTGAAAACTAAAGGGATTAACGAACAGTTATACTAAAAATGTTACTGTTATCAAAATCAAAAGTTAGTCCCTGCACAAGGATGACATGCACAAATCGAGACATGGTTTAAATTTTTAGCAGTTTAAAAAAAGTTAGGATTAATATTGGCCAATAGTAAATAGTTTGGATTAATAAAATCCAATTTTCCTAATTTTTTAAATATAATGTTTTTGAAGTGTTCAAATATAACGGTTTGCTTAATTTCATCTACGATTTGCTATCAATTTTATTTGAAACCGAGCGAGGTCAAAATTTAGTGTTTTTTTATTACTTTGGGTATATAATGTTTTATAAAATTCTGAATATGCGTTACGACACTTTTATTTGTTTCTTAAGCTTCGACTTGAATTTAATTTTTGTAACTTTGGGTGTATAATATTTTGACTTGAATTTAATTTTTATAACGTTGGGTATATAATATTTGATAAGATTCTAAATATATCGTTCTGCTATTTTTAATTTTTATAATTATTTGTTATAATTTTTTTTTTAAATCTAAGCCACATCAACTCTCACAAAACTTACCAGATTCCAGTCGCAACGTGCGGCTGAATTATAATAGTATAAGCGGGTATTCCCGCGCGTTGCAGCGGGTGCTAAAATTTATAAAATTAGCTTCAATGATTTATACATTAGTATTTACGCTAACGTTTTACAAAAATTTAAATCATAATGTTCATAAAATTAAAACATCAATATTTGGAATTTTATAAAAAATCAATTGAAAATAAAAATGGCTAATCAGGTTTAAGCATCAAAACATGAATAGAAAAACAATGTGATGGTGTTTTTGGAAATCGCAAAAAAAGTTCGCCAACATAAAAAGCGTAAAGAAACATAGAAGCAAATAAAAATGTCCATTTTTGAACTTTAGTTTTAATACTATAGATGTGACCCGAGCAATGCAACGAGGGTTATAAAGTTGATATATTTAATTCTGATGGTTTACACATTAATGCTAATCACCTGAAAAAAGATTACGTGCGAAACGAACTCTATTGTAAATTGATGTGGCGGGTGTAATCTTGATAAACTATCAACCAAAACCACTCCACATTTAATTCAGATACAACTATCAATTACTCTATCAGATTAAGCAACTGAATTCCTTTAGGAGCATATTGCAACTCGACATAAATGGCTTTTACAGATGATATTGTTGAAAAAGCTTCAACTATAAAGGCATTCATGGTTGCTTGATATTTAAACCTTCTAAACTTTATCAATGTTGGTAGCTGCTCGAATATACAAAACTTTATTGAATCAATCTGTAAGATATATGAAAAGTATGATCAACAATTGAACATGATTTAATAAAAGATGAAAGCAACATACCATATTAACTTCCTTTATTGTGTTTTGTTAATAGTTTTCAACAAGTAGCCTATAAAAAGCATGGGTACATTTAAGACATCAAAGAGTTGCTGAGTCACTGGCATCTACTTAATGACCACGGATAGCAATTGGCTATACACCTCAACCACCGTCAACTTGGTCATCCAAAATTTTAGACATTTAGATTATATGGCTAAGCACCATCAATAAATTCATGGATATGTAAAAGCTTTTTAAGAATATACTTATCATTTGAACCAAACAAAATTCGGATCATATATGCACCATAACTGTTGCCCTTTCACCATATTAAGTTGAATTTAATTGCCAATAGAGCAAACAAATAAGTAAAACAAATTAGCAGATAGAGAAATGACTTAAATGGTTTAAAAGTCTACAACTTACCATTAACTACTCAAATTTGATATCTTGATTTCTGTTTCTACTGATCACATAGAAGTGCTCCTGTCAACGGACCTGATTGCAATCGATGAAGATTTGTTGCAGCTACAATACTCTAAGTCTTCGGCTATGACCTCATTTCTTTTAAATAATGTTATCATACTTTAAAAACTCTACCTTCTTTGCCCAATTTACCCATGGGAACAATATAATCCATGATGTACAACATTGGCTCTTATTGAAAAGCCTAGCAACCTTTTCATAAAGATCCTACAAAAATAAAGCAAAAATAACAAGGAATGCAACAAACACATGTATAGCAAAACGAACAACACCACTACCATAAAGATCAGACCAAATTAAGACTATATATGGGCCTTAATTTGGCATAGTCAAATTGGCAACGCCATACTTTGATACATGTATCAAAATACTTAAAACACCTTCGGTGGAAAAGAAAAGGTTGTCATATAGTGGAGAACCAAAATATCAAAATACATAATACTTTATGAATCTAGAACTCAATTAGATTAAAATACTTAAAACACTTACATGTCCTACAACATTTCAGCGTAAGCTAAACTTGTTTATAACAAAAACATGATTGCAGAAATTCAAATCAAGAAATTTAGTTCAGAAACATGTTAAATTTGTGGACCATCTGATCTCCTAGTGCGAATAGAGGCCTGCAATATTATTATTACATTGTTGGGCTTAAGTTTATAAAGAAAAATTTTTAAAACTTTGATCCTTGCCCATCCATCCAAAGCCGTTCCCTGAAATGAAAGCATATTGACGGTTGATACAGATTTAAACCCAACTCATAAAGATAACAATTAGATGTATATTTTGTAAGCATAATTGTTGACTGATTTAAACCCAATTCAAAATACCAAATGGTCAACATTAAATCAACATTATAAACATAAATGGACCCATAACACAAGTCAAACAAAAGTCAATAGCAACAACAAAAGAATATAACGCAAGAAAAGTCATATGGGTCAAGTGGGAATCTGAAGTTTCTGCTGTTAAATATATCTCAGTTGAGGATTACAAGCACTTGCTAAATATTGAAATGAAATAAAAAGATGACCTTAATTTTCATGTCGTTTTCTTTTCTTTTTATCAAACAGAACTTCGGGAACTAATAAAGCAAAACAAAGAAATCATAGACGTGACATTTTAAGCATTCCTAATTAGTTTTCCAAACTTCTTTTGTGCACTAACAATGTATGGCATGCATTCATGCATATAAAGCTCATCAATGATGATCAGACACATCAATATGTAAAAGAGATAAATTTATCTAATATAAATGATACTTTTAATTTGCTTATTCAACAAGTTGAATATCATTTTTGTCACCCAGCTTAATCAATTAAAATGATGATCAACCAAGAAACTCTAGAAGAGCATTGTTGCTATTTAAAACATGCTACTTAAATAGGAAACGTTAATTATTGGAAAGATCTAATCTGATCTTTTCTTGTTTCTACTAACAAATAAAAAAGTTTAAGATCATTATTGCTGATTAACTAATTGAGATATATGATCAAGTTTAGACAACTGAAATTGTCAATTATGGATAAGTACAAAGATAAAGTCAAAATTGTTCATACCATCTTATTTACAAATGAGCCAGAGATACCCTAGACTCGAATAATCCCAATAGCTCCTATCTTGCTTTGAAAGTTGCAAGATTTCTGTAATGAGATAAATAGTACAAAACATAATAAAGTTATAGAAACTAAAAATGGGTGTTGTTTTTTTTTTTTACCTATTTGAGAGAATATAAGCATCCAGTTTAGGATTTGACTTTGAATCACATATAATTGAAAAGTTATCAGCAAAGGAACACATTTGAAGTTACAAATGTTCAACAACATCTATGCTTATTTCATCTCACGTACAAATGAAACAAATCTAACAATCAGAATCATAAAATGTATACTTACTTAAACGGAAAACTTTAGAAGTGTTTATGCTAAATGTAAAAGAACAATAACAAAGGCTATCAATGAAAATATGTATGAAAGTGTATACAACATACTATTATGTAAATTTCATGAGACCTACTAAAACAACAAAAACTTTATTCTCTTCATACATCTATGGAATTTTGCGTTAAAAGCTTGCTTTATTCATTAATCATGTTCTACATCTTCTTTATATTAGCATATGGTTTCAAATAAGTAGAGATGAGGTGTTACTTTAATGGAGATGTATATTCTAAAAATCAACACCAACTTGAGTCGTCAAACCAAAATTTGACTCAACAACTTCTTCAATTTAAAATAGCACATATTAAATTTGATCAACAATGATAAAGAGCTGAAAGAAAAAAAACCAAAGAAACATCAAATAAGCTGAAAATTTAGAGAGCATGAGTTCATATGAAGAACTTAACACAAACATGACCGGGTCAACAACATTTTTGGAATGACGAAACTAATGTAAATGGTAAATGATATTTACAATTGGGATCCATGTTCATGATTGTGTTAATTGTAATTTGCATCATGAGCCGTCCCATTCCAAATACCAACTCACACTCAGTGCAGGTTATTCTTCCATAGCAGCAGTTGGGTGGCAAATCCAACATGTGAGTTTAACATAGTATCTGAATATTTAATTGCACACTTAACAATAATTAAGTAACATAGACCGCATACAAATTACACTGCCTCGGTACAAACTGTAACAATAATATATTTCTAACAAGACCATATTACTTTTTGTGCTTTGATTTTCTAAGTACCCTAATCTACCTGATAAATAAATTCCAGTATGTTTAACTTAAACTGATAACCTCTATCAGTAAGCAATCCCATATCATGATTGTAGCTCTTATATGTTGGTTGTTTAACTTAAACTGATAACCTCTATTAGTAAAGCACATCCATATCATAATTTTAACTTTTATATGTTGGTTACATACTCACAAATATCATAGGATTGTAAGAAACTACATAGTGTTCAAACTGCTTTCTGTAGGTGTGTTTTATTCCCTTGAAGTAAAAAAATCAAACATGGTAAAAAGAACAGAACATACCTATTTGATTTATATAAACAACTTGTGGAAGCAATTTGCCTCTAGACATGTAAGGAAGACGTGCAAGTTCCAATGATGACACCTGTTAAGCAGTGGTATAGTTAGATTAGCATAATAGATACACAAAGTTGCTTGATAATTTTATTTCATAATGTTAACTCAAGTGAACATCTGTATAACCATCAACCTGGATACTTAAAACAAGCAATTACACATTACACAACCCTAAATGGATGTAAAACTGGTGAAGTAGAAACTTGAATTGGAACTATCAGTGACCTAATTAGGTAGTAATAATACAAAATCAAGAAAACAAGTTGTAGAATTTCTGAAGTAAAAACCTAAATTGTAACCATTACCGGCCTAATCACCTACTTTGGCTACAAATCCAACAAATTCGAAAAAATAGTACCTGTAAACCACAGATCAGAATCGTGGCCGATGATATTGTTGTGGTTACCTGGTTCGGGAAAAAATAGCACACATATAAGGGAAAAACAGAACACCAAACATGAATACGCAGAGGAAATTGCGCGTTTATCAGCATACAAGGTCAGAATACAAATATTCTCTCAAAGTCAAAGCAACCCAAATATCCAAAAAGAGGCAAACCGAAAGCATCAATCATATAATGAAGCACGAAAATTGCGGTAGAAAAAGGAATATTTTGGTAAAATCCAGATCAACGAGAGTTATAGAAGCTGGAAAATGAAAAGGGTTTCTTTAAAATCACTAAACTTCCAAAAAAATTAACAAAGTCGAATCGAATTGAAAGGGGAAATCAAGCAAAATCAGATGAACCCAGATCAAATAAAGTGATTAAAACTTAAACCAATGATCAAAAGCTATAAGAACTCAACTAAAGACAATGAGCAAATCAAACAAGAAATCAAGCAAACCAATAAATGATTCAAGCTAAAGGAGAAATTGGAAGAAAATCAAATGAACCCAGATCAAAGAAACTAATCAAAACTTGCAACAAGCTGTGATCAAAAGATACAAATAACTCACCTGAAGAAGAAGATGATCGAACCAAATGAGCAAATCAACAAGTAATTAAATCTCGTAAACCAAAGGAAGGCGTTTAAAATCAGATCAAAAGAAGAAATTGGCATAAAATCAAACGAACCCAGATCAAATAAATTGTTTAAACACAAAACCAATGATCGAAAGCCATAAAGAACTCACCTTAGAATTCGGACGCCAGGCTACAGTGGCATGGAAGGGGAATGTGAATTGGGGAAGCTGGTGATATGCAAACGTGGGAGGTGAGACGGACCTCCGGCGAGGGAGGCAACCGACGATCAGAAACGGATTGAAAGGAAAGGCAACGGGCGCGCGTCTTACAATACTGTTAGAAATTGCCATCCTACCCATTGTTTATGTATTATAAGATAGTATAAGATATACATTTTGCAAGTCAATATGGCACTAATCTTGGTCAAACATGTACAAGCCTTCCAAATACAAGATACAACTATTTAAAACCACTATCATTTTAATATTATAATTACTTTTGCACATATCTTAGATTTTTTATAACTTTTAAAATATAATATTCTATTAAATTTCATAGGGTTAGTGAATTTTAATAATCTCAAGTTTTATTTATTGGTCGGGATTAATCTCAACTCAGGAAATGTTTACACTCCTAACTTCAAGCTTATTTTTTTAAACGATCTCTTACTAACTAAGAAGAAAATTGAAATTTAACATTAGATCCGTCAATCTATAACTACTGCACCCTGAAACCCATCAATCTTCACCTTCTGATCTGAACCACTTGACTCGTTGGAGATAGATTTCAGGTGACGATGGAAGCTATATATCGAAAAACAGACCTAATGAAGGCTAGGCACTGGTGGAGTTGAAAAATGACTCAAATTTAGCACCATTTCATCAAAAAAACTAACAAATGTTAACTCTCAGTTAGTATAGGATCGTTGGAAGAAAATAAGGTCAAAGTTAGGAGTGTTGTAAGGATTACAATTAGAGGCTTATGCAACCAAAGAGCTCTCAGCATGCACATGTGAAGTACTTCGGAAGATTATATATAACTCAGTAAATTATAGTAAATATCAAATCTTCCGAAGCCAAAAGACCAATTCTTCCAAAGCCAAAGATGAAGTGTTCCGAAACTTCAAAGACAAAGTCTTCTGAAGTTAAGACTGATTTCTTATGAAGACAGAGAAGGCATGTCTTCTCTGACTTACTTTTAATAAAAGCCGAAACACCTTTCCACTACCATCTCTAAAGACTCACCAACTAGCATGAGTTGGTGAAAAGTCTATGCTTTTATCAACTGTAGATTAAGATGTTGAGTCTGTAACTTTCCAACTATGTACTTTTATCCTTTTTGTATTAGATAAGGATGTGAGTTATGGCATGTGATAGTCACTAATCAAAAAGGTAATCTGGCTTTTTGACTCTACATTGATCTTGTTGTCTAGATTAGTGTTTCCGGCTGGCCTTTAAAGTATGGCCGGTTGTAGGATGTAGTATAAAGTATCTCATGCACTTGTATCTCTAGACAAGCTTTATAACACTTGTAAGAACTTGAGAGCGATATAAAACATTCTTGAAAACCATATTATCTTGTTCTTGTTCTTTACTACTGTTCTTTGTTTCATCATAAAACCGGTTCCCTATTTGATTTGTTAAGTGTTCTAACACTCTCCAAACATTGTGAAACTGTTGCATTGACCACCCTTTAACGGTCCTGCAATTGCTATCAGAGCATTTCAGGCGCTTGATTGTAAGATCTCACCATCTTAGATCTCTTCAGTTTCACAAAATACTTACCAGCTCAAATGACAGCTATCTCTAAGGCTAATATGGAAACATGTACTATGACAAAGTCTCCACTAATTACTCCTGATGACTTTGATACTTGGTGCCAACGTATGAAAGGGTTCATCAAGTCTCAAGACTGCAGTATGTGGAGATCTGTTGTTGAAGGACCTCACATCCCAAGCACCTCTTCAGCCACTGCTGGAGGTAGGATGATTTCAAAGGAAATGGCTGACGACTCTGAGGAAGACTGGAAGAAAATAGATGTAGATTAGAAAGCCATGACCACTATACAAATTGCTTTTTCAAACTCCATATATAGAGGCTTCGAGAAGTGCCAAACTGCTAAGCAACTCTTGGATGCACTTAAGCTCATGTATGAGGGGTCTGAGGAAGCCAAGGAAAACAAGAAAGACATCATGAAGCAGCAGTTTGAGAACTTCACCTACAAGACTGGTGAAACCATAACTCAATAATACTTCAGGTATGTTGAGATTATGGATACTCTAATGGATGTTGGAGTCAAGCTTGAGAATAGGAACATAGTGAGGAAATTCATGCTCTCTCTTCCCAGACAATGGACTCACTACTATATGGCCATCAAGAGAACTGAGAACCTCTCTACTCTTACTCTCACAGAGCTGTATGATATCCTTAGTGGCTACCAGATGGAGATGAACATGCAAAATCCATCAAACAGCTCTTCCAACAATCAATAGAGTTCAGCCCTTCATGTGGTTGAAAAGGATAGCAGAGAACCACAGCATCATCTCATCTGCTACCCGGACAACTCACAAATGGGTCCTTTCATCAACTTCCCTGATATGCCAAGGGAGAGCTACATCCAAAAAAGCTCATTCCAAGAGACAAGCTCTACTCAAGCCTTTGTGTCTGCTGATAAAAGTTATGGAAACTTTCTCTTCACTTGAAGACTTGGATTGTATCCATCCAGATGACCTGGAGTATATGGAGGTAGTCCAGCAGATGGCTCTTCTTACTCATAGAGCCAATAAGTTCTACAAAAGAACAGGAAGGAAGTTCCCAAGCAATATGGCCAGTGGAAAGTTTGGTCTGGATAAAAGCAAGATGAAGTGTTACAACTGTAATCAAATGGGAGACTTTGCTAGAGAGTGCAAGGCAACAAGAACAAATGGTGGCCAAGCACAACCCAGACCAAACAACACTGATGCAGCTCCCGAAACTGAGAAGCCAAGCCAACCAAAAAAACATGTTGTTGTTGCTGTTGAGGAAGGAGGCTTTGACTGGAGCTTTCAGGTAGAAGATACTTCTCCAAACCAAGCACTGATGGCTGATCATGAAGAAGCCAAGGTAGTAGGACATCTTTGTACTCCTGAATGCATTGCTAAAGTTAATATGTATAGGTCCTACAACTTGGAAGTGAGATCTGATCTTGAGTCCTTAAACATTTTAAAAGCTTATTTTGAAAGAGAAGAAAATGATTATAACCTTAAAATTGAAGATTTAGAGAAAATCATTTCTACTCTTAAGCATGAGCATACAAACTACAGGACTCAAATCAAAGATCTCATAACCAAGTTAACTGAATATCAGGCTGAGCTTATGATCAGTAAAGCCAAGGAAAAAATATGTTTTTGAAGAGAAAACCTTTAAGAACATCATATCCTCATCCTTGCATGCAAAGATTTATTATCAAAACAGGCAGGGACTAGGATCAAGTGAGATAGCTCCTCCACACACACTCCTATCTGTTAGATTTTCAAGGTGTGAAACTTGTAAAGATAAGTTACATTCTATTGATCCTATCCAAGAGAAGGATGAAGATGTAAAGGAGATAGTAAAGGATGAACCTAAGGTGAGTGACAAGGGTTATCCTAAGAAGGGTCACTATTCTCTTGGAGAGAAGAAGGAACCAAGGATGACTAAGTCTGCAAGGAAGAACTTGATAAGGGCAGCCAAAAGAAAATCAAAGAAAGCCCAAGAGATCAAGGCCATTTTTAACTCCAAGCAAAAGTAAGTTTTCATTTCTGCTGGATTTTAAGTGGTGAAGACTGAAGACTCAACCATGGACTCTAGTACCAGGAGTCCTAGTTCAGGTCCAAGCATCCTGGTTAGGAGAAGAAGACTGAACAAATATGCACCAATATTGTACAGCCTGAACCATCTAGTTCCAAGAGCAAGCCTCACCCTAAGAAGCCTGCCGCATCATCTGAGAAGATGAAAAGGAAGTGGAAAGTGTTCAAGCTTAGCCTTCTACTCAGAAGAAAACTCTTAGAAGCATGCCAACTGAATGCATCATGTATGGTAGCACTTCCCACTTTGCTAAGGATTGCATCTACAATCCCAAAAGTACTATCCATATGACAAAGAAGAAAACTTCTGAGAAGAAGAATAAGATATCTTTGGAAGGAAAATCTATTCCTTTCAGAAGCTCCAAAGTGAAGAAGAAGAAGATAAGTGAAAACTTACCTTCGGAAGAAAATTTGGTCTTGGAAGAAAGAAATGCTTCTGAAGTACTGAAGTCTGCTGCAGTGGATGCAAAAGCTTCTGAAGGTCCAGTCTCCAAAACTTCTAAAGTCATCAAAACTTCAGAATTATTGAAGGCCAAGTCTAGTCTTCCAAAGATGGTGTGGAAGATAAAGGAAAGTCATGTGACTGAAAGTTCTTCATTAACAACAGTAAATGATCCTTAGAGCTTGCATACAGGATCAATTACTATTACATTATCTTTAGTTCACTTTAACAAGCCTAAGACCAATAAGGCTTGGGTTTCTAAATGTAACTAACCATCTCTTCATGTGCAGGAATAGCTAAAGACTAAAGGAAATGTATGGATCATTGATAGTGGCAGTTCCAGGTACATGACAGGCAATGGCTCTTTGCTTCAGAACTTTGAGAAAATTGATGGAGGGTCAGTTGCTTTTGGAGGAGAATCAGGTGGTTACATTACTGGAAGGAGCAGGGTCACAAATGGTAAGCTCAACATTAAAAAGATAAATTTTGTTAAGGAGCTTGGGTATAATCTTTTGAGTGTATCCCAAATTTGTGATCAGAGACATAACATGCTCTTTACTGAGCATGAGTGCATTCTTCTCAAGCTCGGGGTGGTCATTCCTCAAGAGCATATCCTACTCAGAGCCCCCAGGAAAGGAAACATGTACAAGATGGATTTGAAGGAAACATCCCCTTCAGGTGAGCTTTCTTAGTTTCTATCTATGGCAAATAATGACTAGTATTTCCTCTGGCATAAAAGAATGTGTCATATAAACTTAAAGAATATGAATAAATTAATTAAGAATGATTTGGTAACTGGAATGCCAAAGAAAGAGTTTACAAGTGATGACCATGGTGTTGCATGCCTGAAAGGGAAGCAACACAAAGTGTCTTACAAGCCAAAGGAAATAAATTCCATCACTACTCCCGTACACTTATTACATATGGATCTCTTTGGCCCCACCAGTGTAATGAGTCTACGAAGGACCCCATATTGTTTGGTGATCACAGATGACTTCACAAGATACATTTGAGCCTTTTTCCTTAGAACTAAGGACAAGACCCCTGAGATCTTGAAGAGCTTCATTCTAAAAATTGAGAATTAATATGATCATAAGGTCAAAATCATAAGATGTGATCAAGGAACTGAATTCAAGAACCAAACCCTTGACACATTTTATGATGAGAAGGGTATTATAAGATAATACAGTGCTCCCAAGACTTCTCAGCAAAATGGTGTTGTTGAGAGGAGAAACATGACACTTATTGAAATTGCAAGAACCATGTTATCTGACTCTAAACTGCCATCGCCTTCTGGGCAGAGGCAGTCAACATTGCCTGCTATGTGTAGAACAGAGTTTTAATAGTCAAGACTCATGGTAAGACTCCTTATGATTATGACACTAAAGGAGACCTTTCATTAGTTCCCCAGATCATTTGTATATCCTTGCACCATCTTGAATACAAAGGATCAAATAGCCAAATTTGCTGAGAAATCAGATGATGGGCACTTTATTGGATACTCTTCCCAAGCTAAGGCTTATAGAGTATACAATCTTAGAACTAGATTAGCTGAGTAGTCAGCCAATGTGACCTTCAATGAGCACACACCCAGTGTGAAAGGTTCTTGTCCTGATTGGTTGTTTGCTCTAGACTTAGTTACCAACTGTTTTAACAAATCATATGAAGATGTTTCAGGATCTACATGTAGCTTATCAACAGGAGATTTTGATCCAAGATTTGAGCTGAGAAGACCAAGTGTTCAAACTACTTCAGCTCTAGTGGTAACTAGCCTTGTAGTTGGAAATCCTGTCAGCATATCCATGACAAATTCTTCAGCTGATACATCTGAGGTGCCTATAAATTCCATCACAAAGGCACAGAACTCAAATGAAGGAATTTCCAATGTAGGAGGAGATGGAGGTGGTGATAGTGATCAAGAATCTTTTGATATTGATAACCACTCCATGGAAGACAATATCAATGATGTGACACACTCATTGGATCAAGTTTCTCTTGATAAGTGTGTTGATGTGGTGGATGACACTCACTAACCAAATCAAAATTTCACCAATTTTGATCTGTCCAACCAACTTGTTGTGATTCTTCAACTGAGAATCCACAAGTCATATCCCACCACAAACATCATTGGAAATGTTAAGATAGGGGTGAGAACAAGAGGACAAACCCATGACAAAAATGTTTGTCTTCACTCTTGTTTCTTTTCCCAAATTGAGCCTAAGAAGATTGATGAGGCTCTGAAGGATGGAAGTTGGAATGAAGCAATGCAGGAGGGGCTGCTTCAATTCAACAGAAAAAAGGTTTGGAACCTATGTCCTCTTCCTCAAGGGAAGACTACTATAGGTACCAAGTGGGTATTCAGGAATAAGAAAGATGATAGAGGACTTGTCATCAAGAATAAGGCAAGGCTAGTTGTTTAAGGGTACACACAAGAATAAGGGATTGATTACACAGATGTCTTTGCTCTTGTAGCAATACTTGAAGCTATTAGGATATTCTTTACTTTTGCTGCATGCAAGGATTTCAAGGTCTACCAACTCAATGTCAAGTGTGCCTTCTTATATGGGATGATTTATGAGGAGGTGTATGTCAAACAACCACCTGGCTTTACAGACCCAGATCATCCTGATTATGTCTGCAAGCTTGACAAAGCTTTTTATGGGCTGCATCAGGCTCCAAGGAAGTGATATGAGACACTATCATAGTATCTCTGTCAGCATGGATACAAGAGAGGTACTATTGATGGAACACTCTTCATTAAAGGAACAGGAAATGACTTGATGTTGGTTCAAGTTTATGTACATGACATCATTTTTAGGTCAACTAATCCGAAGCTCTGCAAAGACTTTGAGAAGCTGATAAAGAACAGATTTGAAATGAGAGCCATGGGGAAACTCAATTTCTTTCTAGGAATTCAAGTGAAACAGGTTGATAATGGCATCTTCATAAATCAGTCAAAGCATGTGCAAGACATGTCACACCCCGAAAATGGCAGTGGAATGTCACGTGACGTGATGGTAACAGAAGTTGGAATTTTACCAACAATCATAGTCAAACGTTAATGAAGTACAAGTTGACTACTAGTAAATAAGATTTTTCATACTCTCAGTCATAATTAGAGTGGAGTTCAAACATAGCTACAACGATTCTTATTTAGTTGTGGAAACGACAAGTTTTATTTAAAGTTCACAAAACAAGTAATCAACCAACACGTTTGACTTTCCAAGACACATTTCCATTATTTCTCAACCGAGCATACCTACAACCCTGAAAAGCATAAAGAGTAACTGGTCAACATAAAGTTAGTAAGCGTTCGGGTTTTTTAATTACAAACATTCAGTTTTCGAAAACAATATGATGTACACGAGATAATAATATAATTATCATAGACTAGCTAAATACTATGATTAACTTTGGTCATAAGTCCATAATCAAACCAAGAAACACGTCATTGCCCTACAACAATCCAAACAAATAAACTCCCTCCCTATAACCTGACCAGAGCGACTGGTCGCGAGAGCGGGTCCTTCTAACCCGATAGATCTACCAATATAAGTTTGTGGCCTCCTCGAGGATAATGATTATGGGGGGATTTAGGGGCTCAACAGTATACACATATACTACTGACCCAACTTATACCATCATAACATTATATATAATCCCGTTTACCTATCATATTATAAAATTATGCCTTTCCCTTAAAACGGTTAGATAAAACAATGTTTAAAATGGGGCCGAAGAACTCACCTTCAAACATGATCAAGTAACAGATCAAGAATGCCTCGTACTGATCAATCAAGATCCTAAACACGAAGGCTTCAATTAATAACCGAAGAACATGCTTATGAGTACGTTGTTCACCCAAGTCTAAAAGTGAAATTTGTTTTCAAATTATTACCCGAAGTTTTAAAAGACTTGTAAAAGTTCATTATTTAAATAAATACCTTTCTATAAATGAGACTTTAATTATTATATGGTACGATAAAATATACTTATCTTTTCACCTAAGGTCATCATTCAACACGTAAAGCTTAACTAACTAGGCTCCTAATGACAACACTAATTTTATCCCTAGCTTTTCTTTTATTTCTTATAAAAACAAATATATTTTCTCAATCTAATAATTCAAGTTATAAAACATAAAGTCATAATTTCAAAAATTTGACAGTTATGATGCTTTACGCAAAACTTTTACCCAAATTTTGCACCAAATAACCAGTTTTGTTTTTTCACACCAAATATCTTATTTTCCTTAATAAAAATAAGTTTTCAAAACTACCAAAATAGTTTTTGTTACTAAAATGTCCATTTTTAGCAAAATTGGTACTTTTTACGGCTAATTTTGCGAAATAAAGTGACTAGATTTTGATCCCGACAACTATAGTTGTCATTTTTTTAAAATTCTTGTTTCATAAATCGTAAAATACTTTCAAAATACATTATTTTTCAGATTCAAGTTTTCATTTATAAAGAACTTGATTTTCTTGTAAAGAGTCATGTTTTAATCCGTAGTTTATACCGTCACGTATATTTTCAATACTTCTTCACAAAATAAGTATTGCCAACTAATTTTCTACACAAAATACCATCTTCCATTAGTTTTGTATATGTTTATTTTATAATAATCTTGGAGTTTTTAACATTGTTTTAATCGATTTCACTCGTCAAAACACACCGTTTGCCTTAGGCACGATCTTAACATGGTTTCTAGTGTACCACCTATTTTGTCAACCAAATCTACTAGTTTAAGTGAGGTCTTTCTAACGTGTTTTAGTATCAGTTTTGTATCAATATTTTACATCCTTAAATCCTATTAATCTTTTATGGTTTGCAATCAACAATATCATCCATCCAACATTTTAACTTACTCATCCTTTTAAAGGTTATAATCAACAATATCATTCATCCATCATTCCAACTTAATCATCCTTTTAAAGGTTATAATCAACAATATCATTCATCCAACATTTCAACTTAATTATCTTTCTACAAGATTATAATCAACAATCCCTCAACTTACATATATATACATACATACACAACACACACATATATATATATACATTCATACAACCCCAAATCATACAAGCATCAAGATTTCATCAATCTACAAATATTTCTAAGACAAATCAGAATATATAACCATTTTAAAACCCAATTCATCAAGATCATCAAATTTTAAAAACATCTAAGTGGGTGAACTAGGGCTCTTCAAGATTTTCATCTTGATCACCCATGCATGAAGAAATTAGGATGATCTAACCCAAAACAAGTATACATTGAGTAATTCTTAGACTAATCCAACAATCTCTAATGTTAGCACGATGATTTCCAACACCCGATTACACCTTCGAGCTTCTAACAAAGCTTCACTTGGAAACCCTCTTGTTTTTTACTCAAAAGGAAGAAATGATGGTTTCCTATGGTGGTGGCGGTGCGATTTCGGTGGTGGGTTGGGGTGGCACTCGCGAAGGCCGAATGGGGGTGGGGGTGGGGGTGGGGCGATCGTAGGTGGTGGTGTGGTGGGTTGGCGGTCGAGGTTGGTGGTGCGGCGGTCAATGGTGGTTGCAGGTGGTGATGCGGTGGCAGGTGGCGGTTGTGGACGGTGGGGTGGGGGCGGGTGGTGGCTACGGTGGTGATGTGGTGGCCGATGGTGGGGGAAGGAAGTGGGGGAGAGGTGAGTTGCTAAAGAAGGTGAAGAGTTTGTGAAGTGTGTGTGTATGAGGGTTATGTAAAGGTGTATGCTAGTTGTCATCCATGTAGTATTATTGTTGTTGTTATTGTTATTATTATTATTATTATTATTATTATTATATTATTATTATTATTATTATTATTATTGTTTATTATTATTATTATTTTTATTATTAGTCTCAAATGGATAACCGACTTCGAGGTTCGTTAAGATCGTTAACTTAAGTTTTCAAACAGTCAAGCACAATATAAAAATTATTAACAGGTTTGATTTGTACATATGTTGACCTGATTTGACCGGGTGTTATAAGACATACTTACAAGATTTCATCTGACTGAGTGTAAGGTTGCTAAGACACCTATAACCAGAAACCACTCTCTAGGACCTGATCTTGAGGGAAAGTATGTTGATGAACATCTCTACAGGGCTATGATTGGGTCTCTTATGTACCTCACAACCAGCAGCCCTGATATCATGTTTGCTATATGTATTTGTGCAAAATATCAAGCCAACCCCAAGATGTCACACCTGGTTGCTGTCAAAGAATTTTTAGATATCTCAAAGGTGCTCCCAAACTAGGTCTTTGGTATCCAAAGAATTCTGACTTCAATCTGTATGCCTATACCAGATAGTGACTATGGTGGCTGTAATACGACTACAAAGTCTACATTTAGGGGATGTCAATTTCTTGGTGGAAGGGCAGTCCAATGGCAATGCAAGAAACAATCATGTGTGTCTGCATTAACTGTTGAAGCTGAATACATTGCTGCTACAAGCTGCTATGCTCAAGTGCTTTGAATTCAGAATCAGATGCTAGACTATGGATTCAACTTTAAGGAGACTCCCATCCACATAGACAACAACAGTGCTAGTCAAAGACAAAGCACGTCAACATCAGGTATCATTTGATTAGAGATAATTTTGAAATAAGATTGATAAAACTAGTCAAAGTTAACATAAATATACAATATGTTGATCTGTTCACAAAAGCTTTTGATGAATAGAGATTTAAGTATCTTATATCAGCTATTGGGTTGGTTAACTATGAGTAGATTTTTCTTAAACTAAATTCAAGATTATTTTTAAGATATGTGTGTCTTAAGTTATCTATATTATCACCTATATAAGCCCAGTTTACTTTGGAAGAAACTTTTCAAAATGATATTCCTTGAAATTTCAAGAATTATGTTTTCTTTCGGAACACATCAAGCTGTCTTCGTAAGAAAATTATGCCTTCAAAACAAATAACTACTTCTGAGAAATTTACCTTCGGAAGAAATTTTGTTATATCTTTCGAAGCTTACATTTGTCACCAAGTACTTATATGTCTTAAAGGACTATTTTCTTCCTAAAGCAATTAAGTCTCAGAAGCTTTATTCTCCCTTGAATAAAATTTCTGATATTTGATATCTTCCAAAGCAAAACTTGTCTAAGAAGTAAAAATACTCTAAGTATTTTTCTTCCGAAGCAAATTCTTGAAAAGCTTTCCAAGAAAACTACCTTTTGGGCACTTTTTCAGAGATGGGACCGACATCGGGATTTCAAAGTTTATCCTTTTGCATTAACTTTGTCTCAAATCCTTATCACATATATATATTCGTACAATGATTCCCCCTCTTTCACTTCATCTGCAAAAGTTCAAACCCTAAATTCACCCACAAACCGACTTTGTTCTTACCTTTCTTCATTTTAAAACTACTCAAAATGGTCAACCCTGATCCCCGAAACCAACCAGATTTTTCCATACATCTTCACAGGCAACACAATCAAGTTACTCTATTATCATCTGAGAAAGATCTAGGTTTCTCAGATGTTTTCCGTTTTTTTATCTCTATCAAACTACCTCACCGCCCTCATAATAGACCCTCCATTATATGAAGATTAACTCCTAGAGTTCTGGAGGACCTACCAAGAGGTCATCTTGGATGGCGAGAAGACACTATCTGCCACAGTGCAGGGGAGGATAATATTCATCACTCCAGCCACCATCAGCTCTCATCTGAGGTTGGATGATGCAAAAGGTGAGTTGTCCTTCCCCAAGTCTGCTGTAAACAACTCATTCCGGCAGATGAGCTATGAAGGGGAATACTTTGTAAGAACCTTCAAAAAGGGTAAGGTCTCCTCTCAGTGAAAGTACCTCCTCCATGTGGTGATCCACTCCTTATCTAACAAACATGGAGGTTGGGACTAAATTCCTGAGGACTTATCCTATATAGTCCATGGGATGGTTCAAGGGGTCAAGTTTAAGTACTTCCAGTTTGTTTATACAAACTTGCTTTCCAACTTGAACTCCTTAGAGTATTATATGTTCCCTAGATATGTTTAATACATTCTTAACTGTGAACTGGGTTCACAGTTAAGGGAAACAGGTAATATTCTTAAACCGGGACAGATGAAGCCCGACATCTTCAAGACAACAAGAAAGTCTACCGTTGGCTTCTCAGGGGTAGAAACAGCCCTGGTCCGAAAAATGTTAGAGCTCGTTGCTTAAGGTGACAACTTAGCAACAGCAGCCAAAGTTGAACTCACACCTTCTACATCTGCACCACCCACACAGCCACAAATAACCATCACCTACAAAAGAAAATCCAAACGAACCCCTGCTCAGTCTATTAGGTTGAGCAAGCCCCTATATCATCACCCATTACCCTTAATGAGGCACCAGCTGGTGAAGGTGTCTCACATCCTCTCTCTGGCCAGAGCTCAAGTGTAACACCAAGTAATGAAGGCCAAAGCTCTCTCCCCCTTGAGTCACACAGGCCAGTAACTGACAAAGGGAAGAGAAAAATGACCTTTGGGGAGATTGAGGAGCAGAAGAGAGAGAGGAAGAGGAAGGCAAGGGGAGAGAGTTCAAGTGGGATCCCTGGCTTTATGGAAGCTACTATCAGGGCTGCCCCAGGCCAAGCACTCAAGAAGAGGAGTTGAGGGTAGCCAGGCTTAGCTATCTGGGGTCCAGGAACTACACTGTTAATGAACTCATCTATCTCCCCTTAGACGAACTAAATGAACTGGCTGACATGAAAGTATCAAAAGAGAGGAGGGGAGCTGAGAATGTAGTATTGCTCCTCAAAATCAAAGAAGAAAGGAGATGAAAAAGACTCTACAAAGCTCCTACCCTCTCCCAGTTCACGAAAGCCCTGAGGCAGAGGCTGTGGCCATTGAGCAACAAGCTCAGGTAGGTAGAGAACAAGGCAGAAAAACATGATTACCTACCTAAGTGCCATAGACCTCTATCAGTCAACAGACCTACTTCCCTTGTCCTATGAGTACATTAAATTTGAATACCTCAATCAGCTTGAGCAAGAAGTGATGAAAGAGCAAAAATCTGCGAAGAGGAAGATGAGGGAAGAGGCTGCAAAGTCAAGAGCCACTATCAAAGCAAATTTGAAGAAGTTTGCCAATGGACAGAAGATGGTGAGCTTCTTGAAGCTGTATGGATTCTCCAGAAGGAGACTTAGTCCAATGTCTCTATCCATTATGGATGATCATATTAGAGTGATCAAGCAAAAGATCAAAAGGGGTGACCTAGTTGACTTGCATTCTCCACTAAGTCAGTCTGCACCTGAAGCTGAGATCAAGGTTAAACCCTAAGAGACAACACAACCTGTACCTAGTGCTGCATCACAGCCAGCTTTATCTTCTGATCCACAGCCCTCTCCTTCTGAACATATGAAGGAAAAGGACCTAATTGAGAAGGACAAACAAGAATCATCTGGTGCTACAGGCCAGCCTTCTCAGTTAAAGTACAGAAAGTAGAAGAGGATGGCCATAGAAGGGACAAGAAGAAGAATAAGAAGAAGAAGAAGAAGAAGTCCAAGGCATCCACCTCTGCACCTCAGGATGGGTCAAAACATCCTAAGGGTGATCAAGAAGAGGCTGCTCAACCAACTCCTATTCAAGTAGAGCCTCTTGCTGCTGAGAGACTCATCGTGTCTTGGATGTTTGCCTCTAATCCAGACAGATGGTATGTCACTAGAGATCAACGGGGTCAAGACATGTACTTCTGATAAAAACATACTGGACCTCCCTCTACATGATCTCTATGACATGAGGAGATATTTTGAGTGTCTGAGAAATCCTAACCAGCTGATGATGAAGGGAATGGTCTTGATTCTGATGAGAACAGTCAACAGATGAAGATCAAGCTTTAAAGCTTTACTTCAGTTTTGGTAGCATAAGCCTAGGGGGAGTTTGTAAGGATTACAATTAGAGGCTGATACAACCAAAGAGCTCTCAGCATGCACATGTGAAGTACTAGGAAAGTACTTCGAAAGATTTGATGTAACTCAGTTAATTATAGTAAATATCAAATCTTCCGAAGCCAAAAGACCAATTCTTCCGAAGCCAAAGATGAAGTCTTTCAAAACTTCAAAGACAAAGTCTTCCAAAGTCAAGACTGACTTCTTCTAAAGACAGAGAAGGCATGTCTTCTCTGACTTACTTTTGACAAAAGCTGAAACACCTCTCCACTACCATCTCTAAAGACTCACCAACTAGTATGAGTTAGTGAAAAATCTATGTTTTTATCAACTGTAGATTAAGGTATTGAGTCTGTAACTTTCCAACTATGTACTTTTATCTTTTTTTGTATTAGATAAGGATGTGAGCTATGGCATGTCATAGTCACTAGTTAAAAAGGCAATCTGCCTTTTTGCCTCTGTATTGATCTTGTTGTCTAGATTAGTGTTTCCAGTTGGTGCTTAAAGTATGGTCGGCCGTAGGATGTAGTATAAAGTATCTCAAGCACTTGTATCTTTAGATAAGCTTTGTAACACTTGTAAGAACTTGAGAGCAATATACAACATTCTTGAAAACCATATTATCTTGTTTTTATGCTTGTTCTTTACTAGTGTTTTTTGTTTTAACATAAGACCGGTTCCCTATTTGATCAGTTAAGTGTTTCAACACTCTCCAAACATTATATAACTATTGTATTGATCACCCTTCAACAGTCCTGCAAGTGTCTGTAAATATTTCCTGGGTTGAGATTAATCCCGACCAACAGTTGAAAGTTGAGATTATTAAAATTCAATAATCCAATTTTGAAATACTTATTGTGACGTGTTTATTTTAATCTAGACTTTAATATAATTTCTTTTTCTCAAAACCGACTGGGGTACAAGCTCTCCAAGCATATCGGTGCAATTTCTTAAATTAAGCTACTATTATTTTAATATTATAACTACTTTTACCCGTATTTTATTTTTCTGTTATAACTGTTAAAATATAAAATTATACAAAATTCCAAATATACCATTGTGATATGGGTATTTTCTTTACGTTTCTATATAAATTCTCTTTTTAAAACCGACCCGGTTGTTTTTCAAATGACATTGTAATGCTTTTGAAAATTCAAAAATTTAAAGTTATGACATATTTATTTTCATTATAAGTTTTATTTAAAATCGATTGGTCGAATCAAAAGATTTGAATGAGTATACATATTGAATAGTTTATGCTCCATAAGTTGTGTCCGCACTAGCATTGAATCATATGCCTTGGTGGGAATGATGATCATGACACAGAAGCAGGGGTTTAATAAATTATATTATTTTTATTTTTTTAATAATAAAAGATATAAGTCACGAGCAAATGGTATTAAATATCGAAACCCAACCGGTACCGGTATGTAATTTCCTATACCGAATCATTATCGGTACCACTTTGGTACCCACTTTTTGGTGTTTTCGGAATCGGTACTTATGGTACCGGTACCGTACTGGTATTTTACCGATTTTTACCTCTAAGTACCTTACCGGTAGCGTACCATACCGTACCGAGCATTTACGGTACCGGTACCAAATTTTGACAATTTTCGGGGTCTGTACTTTCGTTTCGGTAGCGGTTTGGTACGGTACAAGTACCGAACTTATCCCCAAGATATAATAGTCATCTCATATATATTTATGGAAACTTTTTAATTTAAGTTAACGAAAAGGATCAAACCAAACGTACCTTGAAAAAAATAAAAAACCAATACCACAATATGGTTTTATCACAACAGTTTGTGTAATTTGCTTAGAGACTAATCCATTTGGGATTAGCCCGTCTACACTATGTGTTTAATATGATCACGCATTTTACTATTATATGTTTCTAATATGTTATAGATGCATACAATGATGGATTTGAGTGTGGTTTTTTCATTAATTAATTTTATTATTTTTTATTTCCCTATTACGTTGGAAAAGTGTTCCTAATCTTAGTTATATAAGATTTTTATAATGTTAGAATACAAAGAATGTGGTGAAAAGCAACACTTTTTTGTAGGTGCAACTTCTAATGTGTTGAAAACTCTCAATCAAACACCCTTCAAAACCACGCAAATCATGTGACCAACAAATTGACTCATTACTAGCTCATACCAATCTTATATCAACCTAATTCTTCCTTCAATGAAATTTGACATCTCATGATGATCAGCAAATTCATCTCATCGATACGTTCGTATTTTAGTCTACGCGCCACAAGTGAAAATGTGTATGGTTTTGAGGATGACAACTCATGTCGTGTGTGCCTATTGAGGTTTAAGAAGGCTAGAGACCAAGAAAGGCGTGTTCTTGCTTGCGGGCATGAGTTTCACAAGGCGTGTGTCGATAAGTGGTTTGATTTTTGTCGCAAAACGTGTCCGATTTGCCGATTTTCGGTGGAGGCTGAGGAAGTGAAGATCAAGAAATGTGATGAGTTGACTGAGGAGATGGTGATATGGTTTTCTTCTTTTCATGTTGCTGGGTATATTTAGCAAAAGGAAAGGAAAAAAGAGGTGAAATTGAGGATGCATGAAACTCTAAGGACCGATGTCAAACATTTTGTATAAACCTACACGAGTATGAAATATCCGACCGAGAGCGTATTTGCATTTTGTAAAAGTAGATACAATGTTTCAAAAATGATAATATTATCCAAAATGTTTTTTCTATTACATTGTCCTTATTTTTTTACACAAACAATATTAGTCATGAGCCAGACGTCCAGACTCGAATTCACTAACAAAATGAAACGAAACAAAAAGAAAGAAATAAATAATGATATAAATGTTTTTGATTCATTTGAAAGCAAATTAGGCATTCCCTTACCATATACATAGTTTAATGGATTATTTATCATTTTTTTAATTGTAAGTTAGTCTAGCATATAAGACTTAAGAAAAAGAAAATGAAGAAAATAGGTATTTTTACGGTATAATTGTATGTCAAGGAACCTAGAGGGGGTGCCTACGCGATTTGTCAGAAACACAACATGTAATTGTATTTTTAATTAACAAAAAAAAACTATAGTAACAGAATATAATGCACGTCAAATAATATAGTCGATGAGATACTAGACAAGGGTAAGATGCTCGATCGAGAACAAAGTTGATTTTGTGCTTTACAAAAGTTCACTACAGCCATTCGGCAAATAGGATACGGAATTACGTCGGGTGCATTTGACGAATACTTCTGGATGTCCTAGCATACTTTAAGGTCATGTATGTATAAATTTATCAAAATTATTATTACTTTATATGGCATGAGATATATACAAAGACCAACCCGAGCGACATTCAAGCGTTATACAATGCACATACATTGTTTGGGAGGATGCTCGGTCGCATCGATCTATTGCATGCATTAGGAGTGTCAAAACTATCCTAATGCATAGCAGTGTCAACATATGTGTGGTGACCATTTGCATCCTTCCATAATGCTCGAAGCTGTGATGTCTACTCAATTATGGATTTCGCATGCATTCTTTGACGTTGCCAGATCAAACAATGATATTAACATATTAGTCGCCTATCTTCAACGATATAATAAAAAAATGCACCAAACTCTTCATTCCAACTTAAAGGAACAATATATAAGTTAGGCTACTCTTTTACTGATGGTATTATCCCTGATATGTCATAATAGTTAGAGCTTTTAAAGCTCTGGCAGGTGAGAAACTTGTCATATACCCATTTACTCACACGTCAGCAAAAAAATATGTCAAACGAGCGTTTGGTATTTTGAACCAACGTTGGTATATCATTTAACATCTGACACGAGCTTGGTCGCGAGCCAAAATCAAAAAGGTAATGTACTTATGTATAGTCTTACATAATATGATATTAGAAGACAATTGAACAAACGATTTGTCAATATAATACTGATGAAATGGGCATGCCCATTGAATAATTTTGACAAAAAAATAATAACAAAACTAACGTTACATACGGAACCGAGAAGTTCAGTCAGACTTGGTCAATCATATTTTCGAGTGTTCACTAGATTAGTTTGTTTTACTTTTTAAAGTAATAAAATTTATTTTTAATTTTAATTAATATTTTTTTTATTTTGGTTATGTTCTATTTTTTACGTACTTTAACTTCTTAGTGACGTTTTATTTTTTTACATAGTATTTATTAATAAGATGTATTTTTTTAAATTTAAAGTAAATATGAAATGTTGAAATTTAAGGGAAAAAAATAAAAAAATTATTAAGATTGAGTTAAAAGGGTTAGGCATTTTCTTGTCTGATTAGTTATAAGAGTAAACACTTTCATGTAACATAGAAATTAATTACATGTCAATATTTTAAAAACTACGATGAAACACCTTAGTTAACTCCGCTTTTAGTACGGGGTACATCCTATCTTAAGAGTTAGGACCCCTACTGGCTTATTGAGTCAATTTTAAGCTCTAAATAAATCTACGACCTTGTCAACAAAGGATTTTGTGCAGGACAAGATTAAAAGTGTGCAACAGAAATTATTCAAATTCTGAAATTGAATCCAACATAATGAAACATTTGGATTGAAATTGAAACAACTTATGAAACTTTTGAAGACCGTTAAATTGATGTTTTTAATATTTTAAAGAAAAATAGTTATTTTTGTCAAACATTATGAGCAATATTAAAATTAACTCATTATAAAATTATCTAAAACACCGACGCATTACCGACGGAAAAATGATTACCAATGCTTCCACAAGTAGCTAGAATCTTTTTGAAAACCTTGCCCTAATATTATAAACTTTACGATATCGACAGATCACTAAATGAGGTAACCAAAATCTAAAATTAAATAATAAAAAAAACTAAATAAAAATTATTAACTTCCAGAGTTAGTAACTTTTTCTAGTTTTCTTGTTTTGGTCCTCTTTCACAATTAGCTTGTCATTTTGTAATCACCTTGTCTTCTTGCTAGTGACTTGTTGTTTTGTTCAAATAAATCGAATCAATCATATCAAAAACACCTCAACTTCAAATAATGGAGTACCCATGCACGCTTTTAGGTTCCAAATAATGAAGAACAAGGATGGTACTAGGTATGTTATTTTCATTTGTGTCACATTACATACACCAAAAACCTTCTTTGATGAGTGGGCAAAATGCATAAACACAATCCTTTCATAGAGTAAAAAAACAATAAAATAAATCTTTGTGACATCCTAATACGGTTGTGATTCAAGGTATTGTGTGAAATTAAGTAACTTTCATAGATTTTGGAGCCACAAAACGCCAATTATCAATGACCATTCAAGGGCTTCCACTTTTAGTACAAACCTTGATAGACCTCTTATGTCCTATGACAAATGTCAAATTAGGTTTCACTTCCATCTCTTACACACACTCAAAAAACACACACTACCCACGAATGTTATCTCATGGTAATATATAATGATAGCACCACTTTAAACACAAACCACCATAACCTCATTAGGGTTTCATCAAGATCCACCACACTCTCATCATCATCATCATCATCCTCATCTTCTTCCTACAACCACCAACACTTTTCAAACACCACCACAACAATGGAGGGGGTTTGGAAAGACATCACCCTCTCCGCCACCCACCACCGTGGCTCCGCCGTGAAGGGCCACCGTGGGTTCATTCTCCAAGATTTTCTTGCACATCCCTTTTCGAGTAATGACACACCCACCAGTGGATCTCCACCCGAACCACTGACGGTGTTGAACCTGAACCCGGGTCCGGATGGGTTGAACTTTCTGATGGATGGTTCGACTCAGAATGGTAATAATGGGCCGTTTGACCGAGTCTTGGGCTCGGTTAACTCGTGTTCTGAGTTGATGGACCATGGTGGTGGTGGGGTGAGGGTTTTGCCGGTTGCTGATGGGACCAGTGGCGACCGGCGGCACAGGCGGATGATCAAGAACCGGGAGTCGGCCGCTCGGTCGAGGGCTAGAAAGCAGGTTTGTAAGCATGAGTTGACTCGGTATATTATATTTTATTACACTATTGCAACTCTCTTTTTGACTTCAATTATTAATATTAACTAATATTATATTAAAAACTACTCATACATATCCCTCTTCCTTTTAAACTACATTAATTTTTATTCTATCTTATATCACGATTTAAGTCCCAGTATTTACGGAAGAGTATTTGATTTTTACCAGTAAGCTAACAACTTAAGTGGCAATTATTACAAACATTTAATTATAACGCGTTCAGAACATCATGATAATAAGTGGTGTGTGATCAAAACAGAGATCCATTTGTAACTGATAAAGAATTTTTTTATCACAACGTAAAAACAATTTCAAGATTACCACATTTGAAAATTTGATTAACAATGTTCAAGTCTTAGTATTTATTATTATTTATTGATTTACTTACACAAAGATCCTTGAAAGACATGATTTATGTGGTGCCTTGTCGAAGCAGGATTCGTTGATATTTTTGTGGGGTAGATACATTTTGTTACATTTGTATGTCTTTTACTGTAGTATCTCATTTTATTAATTGCATACATGGAACTAAATATATACCCAAATAATGTGGTTAGCAAGTTTTCTATTGTAGCAATTTAAAACTTCATGTATTAATGTTAAGTCGGCAGTCTATTTATTTATGCATATTTGTTATGGTTTGAAATTTGAATATCTATATATAATAATCACATTTTAACACTTTAACGTTAAACTAGTAAAAGAAACCCGCACGTTGCAGCGGGAACGTTAAGATTTGTAAGGTTCAATTTTGATAATTTGTATAAAATTCGTAAGAACATCAACAAAATAAGCACGTCGTATGATTTCACTAGTTTATAAAGTTTTAATTTTGTCATTATGAAATGCTATTTCATATACGTTTAGATTCGATATGAATATAGACGTGAATTCGTAAGTACTCTATGATTTAAAAAATATAAATAGTTGTAGTTTTAATATATCTTTTTTTAATATATTATGTTAATTTATACATGAAATCCTTCATTTTATTATATTAATTTATAAAATAAAATAAAAGATGATAGCATACATGATGGCACTAAACTAAAAGTAAAAAAAAAAAAAAAAATTTCTATTGTCAAAAATTAGAAGTGGGTTTTGAACTTGTAAACACAAACATCAATAAACAAAACCCAAACAATTCCATCTAATCTTTTTCTTACTTTCTATACTCAAATCTAATTATTTAACAAAAATTAACTTTTGTAATAAAAAATTAGTTGTTTCACTGTAGACACCGACTTATATTTTTAATATATATAACTAAATTAGAGGAACAATTGTGTCATAAAGTCGACATTACATCATACATTTTTCGGGTGATGTTACATATATGGCATTGTATGAAGGACAAGAGACACTAGAGAGTAGAGACCCCACATTTTTTGGGTGATATTACATATATGACCTTGCATGATTCCATATTGGCTACAAATGACCAATGAGTGTGATTTTGGCACTTTGCTATATTAGAAAGAAATCTGTTTGTCGCCAAATTGGTGTTTCATAATTATTATAGTCGAGATGATGTGATTTATCAATAATAAAAGTAATGATAATAACAGTAATTAAGTTGCTTAAGCTACACTTTGAATTGTGCACTTTCAACTTTAGGCCACCAAGAAACCTTTTCTGATGTCATTAAACTATTTATTTTTGATATTTGTTAGTTGTTACAAACATTTGAATCCGATCAATTATAACCGGCCTCTGACAAACTGTTTCAAATCTATCATAAAAAGTAAACTAGCTCACCAATTTGTCTCCTTAGCTAAAGGTCTAACCAAACTGATCGATCCCACAAAGCATTCTTGTGATTATAGTTGTAACATTATAAATGCTCCTTCACACCTTAATTCTGCATAGAGGCATGCATTGTATGCAATTTTATTCTTATATGAAAATGATTAGTTTTAATAAACCTGTGTATTACGCGGGTTAAATAAACAAAATTAAATATAATAAATTCAATTAAGTATAAAATGATATTTTAAGATAAAATATAATTAAAATTATGTATAGGTAATAACTATAAGTTATAAAACAATATATGATATAAAATCTTTAACTTTTGTTTTTAAATTTTTTTTTCAAATAAAAATTAAATATTTTGTTTCAAACAAACCGTTGTAAAAATATCATTTTATATAAATTCCTTATTATAATTCCGAATTTTAATTATTTTAGGTTTTTTTTTTGTAAAATAGTATTTAAAACATCGATTTTAAAATATTTTGTATTTTAAAAAAATTCGATTACGAATTTCTATTTTATAAATATTTGTTTATTTAGAAATAACATTAATAAAAAAATCTCTTTCTTAGCTTATTAATTAAAAAAATTTAATCTAAAAAAAAGTTAAATATTATTATTAGTAACTACTATAATTATTTAATAGGAAAGAGAAACGGAAATTTTTTTGTGAGAAGAAATATGGTGTTGACATGCATCATCATAGTTATTATTTTATTAAAGTAGAAAAATTCTCGTATATATGTTAACCTTTAGTCGGTGTTGCCTAGGCATACACAAACGAGTTGGAAAATGAAGTCCAACGTTTAAAAGAAGAAAATGCGAAGCTAAAAAGGCAACAGGTTCATACAATCATTTATTTTTAAATACAATCACGTTGAAAATATAATGCATCATTTAGATATGTTTTTATTATATAATGGACAGTTACAATTGGCAACAACTCAAATGACGAAAAAGAGAGGCCTACAGAGAACATCAACTGCTCCATTTTAAGACAAAAAGAGAGGGTGTATAATAGAGGTGTGAAAATTAAGCAAGAGTGATTTTTTAGGGACTGTGTATGAAATTATATATAAGCTGAAGGGGTGGCAGGTAGAATTCCATGTTGGATTATTTTGGGTTAATCTTTCTTAACTTGCTTGTTGTGCTTTTTGCCCACATGTCTAATTTAGTAATTTTACAATGATAAGTAGTGACATAAAATTACCTTTTCTATGGTCCGCCATCTTTAATGCCTTTACTTTTTATCTTCGGAGTAAATTAATGGGAAGGTCCCACATATTGTGAATTTGATCCTTATGTAATATGTATGATAAACTACAGGTTTGTGTTTGTTATTATAAATTTGGTAGTGGGTAACAGAAATGTCTTGCAAAAGATGAATTGGTAGGTGTGAAATGGTTAAAATACCTTTTATTTAAAAATAAAAACTCATAATAAGAAAAATAATATAATATGTTATATCGGTGGAGCTTGTTAATATATACATGTGAACAAGTGGAGATGACCGAGCGTTGTGACAGTGACAGTAACGTGGTAAATTACGTAAAGAGAAGCATATGAAGTTATAAAAAAAACATGTCTGTGATGATACATCCAGATTTTATAAAAAGTTAATTCATTGTAGAATTGAGTATCAAGAAATACGAAAAGAAAAGATAGTTTTCTAACTTATGTTTTCAACACACATATAAAACAAAATAATTCAAATGACTAAGTTTAATATTATAATTTATAAGTAATTCTAACAAATATAAATTGCTTGACAATAGTTGTTTTTTGTTCACCAAATCACCAATTGTTGATTCCTACACAAATTAATATTATAATTATAAAACAAATTAATTAATTCAAATGACTAAGTTTAATATTATAATTATAGTGCCCATGAGATATAAATAATTCTAACAAATATAAATTGTTCATGACCATAGTTGTTTTTTGGTCACCAAATCACCAATTGTTGATTCCTACACAAACGTAGTTTATGAAAATTAAAAGCCAAGTAATGTGAAATTCCAAAGGTACCTTTATACCTTTTGAAGTTGCTTTTTATATAATATAAAAACGTATATGGTACTTGACTTACTTCCTAATTGTGCAGGTCCAGGGAGGGGTCGGATCACGAAGCAATTTAAGTTATGCAACCTTACCCTGCACTTTTTGTGCAAGAGGTTGTTTCCATTTCTCACGACTACAACCCGTGACCAAATCCTGATATTTTGAGGGAGCATCCTCCAGTGTAATACCCTGAAGCTGTGATGCCAATACATCTTCCAACAGTCTGAGCAGGTGGCTGCAATAGCCATCTCATCCAATCATTCCGTCTTCTTATTGTCACCCTGTAACGCATTACATTATATTATATATACATACATATGGAAAAATACATCAGAAATCTCAACTTCATTCAAAGCACATAATTCATAGAACTATCAATCATACACACTTGAACTTCCATGATTGTTGAAGCTCTCATAGTATCTAGTATTAGCAGAACATTATCCATCATATACAAAACCGGTAACATGAAGAAAACAGAAGGTAGTTAAGAATACATACCAAAGATGAGAACATACTGACATAAAATGGTAATTGCCATCTAAGTTTAAGGCAGACCATGGCCATTTTGTCTCATAATTGCATAGATTTAGTAACGATTAACGAATAGTGATTTATTGCCAATTTGCCAGTAATTGTTGTATATTAATTTGTTATAGATATCCTATAATTTGCTCTTTTTGTTATTATACACTATTTTAAGCCTTCATCACACCTTCGAGTCTACCAAGTCCTCAAAGCAGATGCTTTGATTGATCCTTAATTCAATGAGTAACTACTACCCACAAGAAAGAAAACAAAAACACTGACAATATAACACAAAAGCAGCTTAAACCACATATTTGTGTATGAATAGCTGAAACTTTGAAGAGAATAGATATAAAAAGAAAAATGTCATGTGTTTACATGCAGTTAACTTACAGAAGAGAAAAAAAAGGTTTTGGGTTTGCTGGCTCAATTAACATCATAACTCAATGTAACACTACAAACCACTAAAGTTAAGGGCTGAAGTTGCAAGAATGAACTCAGAATATAAAGAAAACTTTATGGACACTGGTGCCAACATATATTCAAAACTCATTCTTCCTTATTAAGAGAGGCATTATATTATTATAAACACTGATTTGCAGCCACTGGTTTAAGATCCTAGTTATGACATAATACAGGTTACAAAATAATATGATAGTTACGCACTTGTTTGCAAAATGTACTTTATTTGAACTAACATTAATGTAAAGGATTGAAAGCTACAAAAGTAAATAAGATCACCTGTCAATGAAGCTTGAAGCTTGGCAATCTCAATTTGTCCGGTGTTCTTCGTTTCTGCAAATAATATATCTGATTATCTGCAACAGCTTCAGGCACGTGCTACTTGTGTAGTTGTGTTCTGCACTTCTTCTGACTCGCCTCCTTCCTGTTAAACCCAGGTCACCCTTACATGTAACTCAGGAATATAACTGATCTCTTTGGTATCACTATCAGCCATTTGAGTATAGCAGAAGCTAGCAATCTCAAGAAGATGAAGAAAGTACTTTATGATCAGCAAAAAGGAGATAGCTTTACCCCAGCTGCAACAGAAACCATTTTTCCTATTATGTGGCATTCTTACCTATGAAAAGAAAAGAAGATAGCTTTATGTTGTTGTGTCTTCTGTGTTATAGAATGTGACCAATTATCACGTAGTAGAAGACATGAACCCGCACACTAGAGACAACCAATTTGAAAGTTGGCCAGCAATGATTTTCCATTTTTCCCTTTGCTTTGCAAGTGTCACATGGTACCTTATTGCTTACACGTGGTAACAAGAAGACAAATGCTTGCCCTTGAGCTCTATGTTTAACCACCAAAATACAAAATTGAAAACCAGTCCTATTTTGCAACTAGGATTAAGGATAAGTCAAAGATGAGCCTTATGTGCTCATTAGCCTCTAACAAGAACAAAAAGTTTTATAATCCTCAATAAACGCCTTGAGTAATGAACAGAATAAAATCATGTAAAAGCCAGCTACATAAAGCAAACAGAAAAAATGTCAGAAGTCACGAACATTGTTAGTTCTCAAAAAGTGCCGAGCTGTGTCCGCAATTCGACTGCTTAAAAGACAAGAGTATAGTACTCATCAGTCATCACACAGTGTGTCCAAAGCACAACTAAGGGACGCCATCACATGAGATATTGATGTTTCTTGTGAAAATACAACCATTTTAACATGAGACCTCATCACGAATGTCCATCCCTGTTTTGATCCTCCTGGTTCTTTCTTAAAACTGTTTTGTTTCATATTTGGACATGATATTAACTCTTATCATGAACTTAAAGTCAGCTTAACATAGCAATATTTATTATAAACTTTACTCTAAAGATGAATTGTGCATAAAAGTTAAGTAGATATTTAACATAAACTTTATCATTTAGCAATATTCTTTGAAGTGTTTAGATATGCTCACGCAGCTACAAAAGATAACCCTATAATCCTATATAGAGAAGAAATAATTAAATAAAAAGAAAGAAAATGCCAAAGGGTAACTTGAACTCAGCCAACCTAGCAAAAGGTTGAGACTTTAAGCGGTTTCTTTCGGTTAATGAACCGCATTACCAAAAACACCAAAGTAAACAAACTAATATCACCATTTATCACATTGAAACCAACAGGAAATCTCACAAATCCTTAGCACTCAAGTAAGTTCTAACAGCACTACCTTGAATATCACATAATAAGAAGTCAAAAAGTAGGTTGAAGTTTTAAATTCTAATACATTTATATCAACAATCAACATATAGCAAAACCAAAAGTAATATGCCATAAACCTAACTGGTTCTTCCAGCTTTAATTTTCAACTAAATACTTGAAACCAAGTGCTAATAAACCATTAAACCTCAAGGTATAGCCGTTAAAAGCCACATCAAAGCTTTGCCTGCTGTATATGTTGGCGAATTCAGACTCTACGAAATAGGTCGACCAAGAGATGCAGCTAGAAAGAAACTTACGCTGGATGTTGATCACACTCTCTAGGCAATAAACCTTTGTCTAGTCTGTAACAAGTTTACCCTCACCGTTTTCATTCCTTTGAAGCCTAAACTCATGACATTTGAAGGCCTTCTCTTTCAAATCTGAAATGATTTTCTCCGACCTGTCATAAATTTCTTTCGGCAGTTGCACTTCCATGTAATTAAAAAAGTCTGATAAAGTCATCTTCTCCAAATCTTGCCACTGGCCATCATCAGGGCCCGTGTCTTTCACAATACCCTCACAACCATCTTTCCTATATTCCAACTCCTCCGCCACTTCCTTTCCTTCACAATCTTCTTTAGGTGACACCAACTTCTCCACCACATGTTCTTGACCAGATTCTTTGTTGGTGCCCAAATTATCCCCTAAACCACTGTTCCTTACATTCCAGATGGTTCTTCTGCAAATTTATCAACTGTGGCCTGATTTCCTTCATCAACTTGTAAAGATCCATCAGCATTGTTCAAATTCTCCTCCAAACCACTGCTTTGTGCACTTTCCAACGGTTCCACTTGCACCCCTTTTCTCCCTCCTCGAGTCCTCTTACCATCTGTTGGAACAGCATCTGCTGCTTTTCTTTCATCTAAATCAGGATCCTCACATGTTGGCATCTTCTTCCTTCCCCGTGTCCTTTTAGGTTCTACCAAAACAGAAGCATCTGCCACCTCTACTGCATCAACATTTTTAGGTGCTACTTCATTTCCTTCGCGATCATTTTCAGGCGACACCAACTTCACGACATTTTTAGCATCCTCGATAGATTGCATCGGCATCTTCTTCTTCCCCGTGTCCTTCTAGGTTCAACCAAAACAGAAGCATCCGTCACCTCTACCGCATCAACACTCAAACTCTCAGGAATTTGCTCTAGTTTATTAACAAAACTCCCCTCTTCCTTCTTAGAACTTCTAAGCACCCTCCTAGAACTCAACCCTTCCCCCTCACTCTTCGAATCCGCCTTCTTACCCCGACTACGCAAATTACGCTTCTCCACCACTTCCTTCACCTCATTCCCACCCAAACCCCCATCCAACCCTAATTCCACCTCATCGACTCCAGATTTCACCTTCCGCCTAGGGTTCCTCCTCGTCCGTATATCCAATTCAACTCCAATCCTCACAACAATCGACGTTAACTCACCGATTTTGATACAATCTCCATCCTCGAGACCCGAAGGAACGTAGGGCTTGAGGGATTTCCCGTTCAAAACTGTGCCGTTGGAGGAATCGAGGTCGCATAAAGTCCATTTGGCGAGTTCGTTATCGAATTGAATGCAGATGTGTTTGGAGGAGATACCTACGTCCTTGATGGCGATGGTGTTGCCGGTGACCACACGGCCGATTTTGACTAATGTGGGTGATGAGTATGTTAGGGTTTCGCCTTCTCTTGGGCCTTTGTCGATTATCAGCTTCAGTGTTGAGCATTCTGCCATTGATGCTGATGCTGATGCTGATGCTGATGCTGATGCTGCTTGTGTGTGTGTGTGTGTGAGGGGAAGAATTTTGAAGTTCGAAGTGAGATTCAATTTACGTTTAGGCGCTTCAAATCGTTCAGACCCGAACTTTGAAAACGGATCTGGATCAAGCCCGGGCGTGAATAGTATTCGAAGAAAATATATTACAATCAACCATATAGAATCTGGTGATTTACTTTATGTTTTCGAGTTTATTTAAGAAGAAAAAATAAAAGAAATAAAAGAAAAAAAAAGATTTTTAGAGTTTTTTGAATGATAGAAAGTAAAAAAATTATGTTCTCGAGTTTATTTAAGGAGAGAAAATAAAGTAAATGGAAGGAAAATGAAGAGTAAAATCAATCCTTCAAATCGGAAGGAAATGAAGAGAAAAGAAAAAAAACGTTTCATTTATTTTCTCTCGTTAAGTAAACTAGAGAACACAGCGTTATTGAAAATGTTACAGGTCCTCGCAGAGTTATACATTTACCATTCATAAAAAATCTATTGAAAAAAGTTAGCATGTAACGTTCTAAATTTGTTTCAACTTTTTGTTTTAAATTCAATTCAACTTTAATTTCCTTTTATAATCTTTTTAGATGATGTTAAGGGTGTATTTGTATTTATCAATCAATATATATATTTTGTGACAAACAGAGACTATCCACTGTAGTATATTATATGTTGTAGTTTGGTAATATGTTTATATTATTAATAATTTATAGAAATGGAACCGATATGAAATGGTGATGACAAACTTACAACTTAAATGAAACAGGCTGTGTAATTATAATCACTTCAAATATATCATTGATATGTTGTTATTGCTTCATATTCTCATGTTTCTTGTTTTTAGAGTTGATCTATGTAGGTTCAAAAGGATAAAGGGAGATACTTGCCTATTTGAAGCCAATTGAGTTAGATTTATGTGTTTTCAGAATAAATTTATATAATCTAGACTCTCTTATTAATAGCCAATTTCTGTCGATTTCTTTGTGTTAAATCGAAGCAGGGCAGTGGAGATGGAGGGTTGGTGGTGACAAATTAGGTTGATGATGGAGGTAAGTGTTGAAGGTGATGGAGTGTCCGAAGGTTATGATCGCAGCGTTCAAACGGAAAGAACAAATGAGGGGTATGTGATTTAAGTTTTTTTATTTTTTTAAATGGATATTTTACAAATGAAAAATAACAAAAAAATTCAAAGTATGATATATTTAAGGACCAAAATTGTTATGTTAGAATGAATAGTGCGAACCAAGTGCGTAATTTCAGAAAGTGCAGAACAAAATCATATCTGAAAATACCATAGGACCATCCGTGTAATTAACACTAAAGCATCAGTTTGTTTATTACCCTATGTATTTAAAAACCAACGTAACGAATAGGGAAGTTTTGAAGTTTTTGGATTGGCCACAAAACGTTTTTTGTTTTCATATTAGTCACATTATGAATGAACCTAAATACAACAAGAATCGTCTCTTTTTTTCTTCCTGTTGGTTGATATGCCATTTAAAATTTGCACCACCTAGCTTATTGTTGAAGGGTTTTGGCCGATGGTGTTTTTGGTCGGTTCGATTCACTTCTTCTTTGTGTTGATGAATATTTATATTTATTGTAGGGTTTATTAAAAAAATCCTGTCCACTCCTGATGATGATGTGTCTTCGTCTAGGGCTTGAATTTTGCTGCTGTGTTGCATTGATTTTATCTTTTGTGTGCTCATGAACTATTTTATTTTTCAGATTAATAGTTACATGTTGATATTATTTAATCAACGTGTTATGTGTAATTGAAGCACTCAGGTACATCAATTTCAAGTTGGGAGAATCTGGTTTTTGTCAAAAACTGAATAGATGTTGGGTATTTGATTGTAGTTGATACATATAGGACTTTCTAACTATGTATATGATGTAGTTATTCGTTTGGTTTATTCAATTATGTGCAAATGATTTGTGGGTTCTGGGTTCAGTTTCTGTCAGTTTGGATTGGGTTGCTTGCTTGTTGTCTGTTTAACTTACTAAATTTGGCGTTTACTTTGTTTGATATATCAATAGTTACCTGCTTTTGCCTAATAATCAGGGACGTTAAAGTGAGTTTTTAATAGTGGTAGGTTATGGTCAAATTGTTGAAATGTGGTTTTATTTTGTATGATAACTAGGATCTGCAAATACCTTTATGTACAGGGTTGGTGAACTTGTTCTTTTTTGCATTGCTTTGTATTGAAAGACATAGGCTTTTAACTACTATCATAAAAACATATAGTTCATGTTTTTGTGGTTTAATTTGGCATCTGCTTATTATGCACAATTTACACATGTAATTGTAAAAATTTGGTCTATTTATGTAATCAAACTATCAAAATTACATCAAATATAAAACAAACTAGCTCAAAATATTACATCAAGTATAAAAACAAACTCAATATGTGTAAATATGGACCAAACAAGAATTTTTAGGAATCGACAACAATCCAAGTGTTTATAAGAGTGTGTTTTCAAGCATATTTTGTGATCTCTATGATCTTAGTTATGACAGTGTCTACCTTCACTTTCCCTTTATTCTCCATAATCTACAATTCGAGTATTAATCTTTTGATGAGACTTTAATTAGTCTCATTTATTTACTATCACATAGAATAATTTAGTCTTTGTTATTAGTTGTTAGTGTATCCGTAACATAAGGATACTTTTTAACATTAGTCTTGTAGGAACATCGTTCACAAAATTAAATAATTGCTTTATAGATAAAGAACTTTGATTACAATGCAAAAGAAACTAAACAAACAGAATACACGACGTTAAGAAACAACAAATAAACAAAAGAAACAGAACAATGGCTGGGGATTTCTGTTGAACAGAGTTCCCTTAAAACAGATTTCGGGCCACCCTAGTGAATCCCGTCTGTCTCCCAGGGTACAACAGCCGGAGCAGAAGTACTGCCGGAGTTAGCCTAGCACCCGAAACCACTACCTGAAACGAGAGCACGAAGTTGCGAGAAAGCTGGAAATTGTTCTTTCTGTGTGTTGTGGAACATGTAAACCGGGAATCCTGCACAAGACACCAGGTCTTGTATATATGTTGTGAACTCTGAGGCAGTTAGGAACTGAAGCATCCCTTAGTTAATTCACGAGTTATTAATAGGGATGTGAACTGACTGTCTGTTACGAAAGCGAACAGACTATCTGTTACGAAAGTCCAACAGTCAGTCAACACTTCAAAAATATTTAGGCGGCTCGCGGCGATGCGAAGTGCAAAGTGCGCCATCAAAGCGCCCATCACCCGTGCCCGTGCCCATGCGCGTTGGGTGCTTCGCACCCTTGTGCTTGACCTTGGGTGTCCCTCAACATATGTGGGAACACAATCCCTTGAAAAGTCCCACTTATAAACTAATTTATAGTTTATCATTCCACCAATGTGGGACAACAACTTTCACTCAGATTTTTACAGCTTTTGTGTTTCAACCACACAACTTTGAGCATGATATCTCATTCATCTTAGCTCCATTTGGACACGGTTTAGTTCGTTGTGTTCCTCTCACTTAGGAGAGCACATACGAAATGGTTTGGTAATTAATTGCAACAAATACAATTAATTATTAATGTCCCAAAATGAGTGAGAAATCATATTTTTCTCACTAAACTTCCAACAATCCCCCACATGAATGGAGATCGATCTTTGCACTCAAGCATCAAGATATAGTTTCAGCAGTTGAATGTTGCAGGATAGGTAGATATTCTCTTTGAACCTTCCTTTGAGAAGCATACTTAGTCTCCTAGCGATTAGTAGACTCGATGTCTTTAAACTAACCCCTTCTTCTGTAGACGTTATTACACTTCACACAACATTCTCCTTGATCTGGCTAGCCCCTCATTGTTGTGTCCGTTATGGTCATGGACCACTAGCCTGGTTCTGCAAGAGCTCTAGGATTTGTGCCCCAACCCCACTTCTCTCTCACATAGGTGGCTTCATACAAGTCATTAAAAGCCATAGGCTTAACCTTCTTTGCTATCACTGATTAAATTTAGGAATGGACTAGGAAATGTTAATTTCCATTTTATGATTTGGGGTACTCCCCCACAGTGACCTTAGTTTGTACAATTAGGTTGTCCTATTGATCCTAGATCTTGGGATTCCAATCTTCTAGGATAGGTTTTCCTTCATACACACTTACTCAAGGGCTTTAGTCCCATCCCTCTCGACGACTTGTATACTAACTCTCTGCTTAAGCCTTTTGTCAACGGATCCGCAATGTTATCCTTTGACTTCACATAGTCAATAGTAATAACTCCAGTTGAGAGTAGTTGTCGTATCGTATTGTGTCTACGTCTTATATGTCTTGATTTGCCATTATACATTGTACTTTGAGCTCTACCAATTGCTGATTGGCAATCACAATGTATGCAAACAGCCGTCACAGGCTTTGGCCATCCTGGAACATATTCCAAGAACTGACGTAGCCATTCCGCCTCTTCTCCAGCTTTATCTAAAGCGATAAATTCAGATTCCATTGTTGATCTGGCTATAACAGTTTGCTTGGATGACTTCCAAGCTATAGTCGCTCCCCCAAGGGTAAACACATAACCACTAGTGGATTTGGAATCTTTTATATCAGATATCCAATTTGCATCAGTATATCCTTCCACAACAGCTGGATCTTGACCATAATATAGTCCATAGTTCCTTATGTATCTCAAGTACCTTAGAAGCCTTGTCATAGCCTTCCAATGTTCAGAGCTTGGATTGCTAGTGTACCTGCTTAGCCTGCTCACAGCGTATGCAAGGTCTGGTCGGGTACAAGTCATGAGATACATAAGACTGCCAATAATCTTGAGTACTCCAGTTGAGCAACACCCTCTCCTCTATTCTTAAAGAGATGATGTGAGGTATCAACTGGAGTCCGAGCAACACTAGTGTCCTCTGCATTAAAATTTCCAAGGATCTTGTCCATATAATGAGATTGACTTAACACGAGACCATTTTTGGTTCTAATGATCTTTACTCCAAGGATCACATCAGCTAAGCCCATGTCTTTCATGTCGAATCTCGCTTTCAACATATCTTTTGTAGACCTAATCATGTTATCATCACTTCCAATGATAAGCATGTCATCTACATAAAGGCAAACATCACATAACCCCTTGGTGTATCTTTCACATATACACACTTGTCGCATTCATTGATCTTGAAACCAGAATCAAGCATGGCTTGATCAAACTTTTGGTGCCATTGTTTTGGAGCTTGCTTCAAGCCATACAAAGACTTGACAAGTTTACATACTTTTCCCTCCTGGCCAGGAGCAGAGAAACCCTCAGGTTGCTCCATATAGATTTCCTCTTCTAAATCCCCATTTAGAAAAGCGGTTTTTACATCCATCTGATATACTTCTAAATTCCACAAAGCGGCAATTACAAGCACCAACCTTATAGAGGTTATTCTAGTGACAGGCGAGTAAGTGTCAAAGTAGTCTAGACCTTCCTTTTGTCTATACCCTTTGATCACTAGCCTTGCCTTGTACTTATCAATTGAGCCATCAGCTTTCATCTTCCTCTTGAATATCCACCGGTATCCAAGTGGTTTACAACCAGTTGGAAGATCTACTAGCTCCCAAATATGATTCTGCAAGATAGAATCTATTTCATTTTTTATGGCTTCTTTCCATTGAGGTCCTTCTGAAGAGGTTACAGCTTCTTGGTAGGTTTTAGGCTCACCTTCAACCATATAGGTAAGAAAGTCAGGGCCAAACGACTTTTCAATCCTTTGCCTTTTGCTTCTTCTTAGCCTACCTCTTCAACCTCTGATTGTTCTTTTCGATAAACAATCTCATCAGTCAGTTTTGATGAACTCGCATGATCCTGAGATAAACAAGGAAACACATCTTCAAAGAAAGATGCATTAATCGACTCCATTATCGTGTCTTTGTGTATCTCAGGATTCTTCAACTCATGTACAAGAAATCAGTATGCCTTACTATGTTCGGCATAGCCTATGAATACACAATCCACAGTTTTGGGTCCTATCTTTTGAACCTTCGGTGGTGGCACTACCACTTTGGCTAAACACCCCCACACTTTCAAGAATTTGTAAGATGGTTTTCTACCCATCCACAACTCGAAAGGTGTAACATCCTTATTCTTGAAATGAATTTTGTTCAAAAGATAAGTAGCTGACAAAACAGCCTCCCCCCACTTATCCTTGCTCAACCCAAAACTTAACAACATGGCATTCATCATTTCTTTAAGGGTACGATTCTTTCGTTCTGCAATGCCATTTTGTTGTGGAGAATAAGGAGCAGTATACTCATGGATTATTCCATTTTGAGCACAGAATTCAGCAAATGGTGAAACATATTCACCGCCTCGGTCACTCCTTAAAATTTTAATCTTCTGTTAAGTTGATTCTCAACTTTAGTTTTGTACAAAACAAATTTGTCTATTGCTTCATCCTTACTTTGTAGCAAATATACACAGCAATATCTTGTACAGTCATCAATAAAGGTGATGAAATATTTATTTCCACCACGTGTGGGAATTGACTTAAAATCACACACATCAGTGTGAATCAGGCCCAAGGGCTCGGTTATTCTTTCAACCGATTTAAACGATGATCTTGTTTGTTTGGCTTCAACACACGTTTTACATTTTGAGTTTGATTCAAAAGAAAAAGATGGAATATGATCTAATTTAACCAATCGACGTATTGAATTAAAATTAACATGACCAAGACGACCATGCCATAAATCACAAGACTCAATCATGTAAGCAGAAGAAGTAGTTTTATTCATATCTTTCTTGATAGCAGTTACATTAAGTTTGAACATACCATTTTAGGCATAGCCCTTTCCAATAAACATTCCACGTTTTGACAAAACAAAATTATCACTTTCAAAAACTAATCTAAAGCCAAATTTGTTTAGCAACCACCCGGATACAAGACTTTTGCGCAGATCCGGAACATAAAGAACATTGCTTAAAGTGAGCTCCTTCCCGAAGTCCACTTCAAGATCACTTCGCCTTCACCCTTGATGTCGGTTGTTGCTGCATTTCCCATGTACAGCTTATCATCACCCTTCAACTCTTTAAACGTATTAAAGAGAGTTTTATCTGGAAAAACATGGCGAGTAGCCCCGGTATCCACCCACCAACCTTTAGGGTTGTTAGATACCATATTCACCTCTTCTTTCATTGCTGTAAGATCTAAGATCATGGCAACAAGAGGCATCCCATCATCTATCATCATTGCATTGTCATTTTGGTGCCTTACATTGATCGGCCCGGTGACCGGCTTCACCATAATTGTAACATTCCTTTGAAGGGAGCCACCTTCTTCTTCACACCACCCTTTCGAGGCCCAAGATCCACAACCTTACCCTTGCCTCGGTTCTTGTTATTAAACCTTTTTCCTCCCGGGAGGATTGACCATGTTCAACTAGGTTTGCCTTAGCAAGTGGTTGAACTTGAGTCCCCTTGTGTGCCATACGGTTGTCCTCCTCAATTCGAAGGCGAACCACTAGGTCTTCAATTGTCATCTCCTTTCGTTTATGTTTAAGATAATTTTTAAAATCCGACCAACTAGGAGGCAATTTTTCAACCATGGCAGCCACTTGAAATGTTTCACTAAGAACCATTCCTTCAGAGGCAATGTCACTTAGTATAACTTGTAACTCCTGGACTTGACTGATCACAGTCTTGGAATCAACCATTTTATAGTCCAAGAAATGGGCGACAACAAATTTCTTCGTGCCGGCATCCTCCGTCTTATATTTGCGTTCTAACGACTCCTATAATTCTTTGGCAGTTGTTATTTTGCAATACACATTATACAAAGTATCCTCAAGGCCATTCAACACATAGTTATGGCATAGATACTCGGAATATTTCCAAGCATCAAGTGCACTCACTGCTTGAGCATCGGCCCCTTCAGCAAGTGTAGAAGGAGACTCAGTCAAGAACCTCGCAAGGTTCAAGCTAGTCAAATAAAATAGCATCTTTTGCTGCCATCTTTTAAAATTCAAACCACCGAACTTCTCTGGTTTTTTAGCATGGCTAGCCACAGCCCGGGCAGCATCAGAACCAACTAATGGTCTCGTAGTGGTGTTAGAAGTAGTAGACGTAGTAGAAGCAGAAGCCATTTCTGAAAAAATATAATTAAACCAAGTCAATACCAAATCTAATTTGTTTTCCCAAAATCAAAGTATAAAATTTTAAAACATAAAAGAACGATGTTTTAAATCGTTCACAAAATAAAATAATTGCTTTATAGATAAAGAACTTTGATTACAATGCAAAAGAAACAAAACAAACAGAATACACGATGTTAAGAAACAACAAATAAACAAAAGAAACAAAACAATGGCTGAGGATTTCTGTTGAACAGAGGTCCCTTAAAATAGATTTCGGGCCACCCAAGTGAATCCCGTCTGTCTCCCAAGGTACAATAGCCGGAGCAGAAGTACTGCCGGAGTTAGCCTAACACCCGAAACCACTGCCTGAAACGAGAGCACGAAGTTGCGAGAAAGCTGGAAATTGTTCTTTCGGTGTGTTATGGAACATGTAAACCGGGAATCCTGCACAAGACACCAGGTCTTGTATATATGCTGTGAACTCTGAGGTAGTTAGGAACTGAAGCATCCCTTAGTTAATTCACGAGTTTAATAGGGATGTGAACTGACTGTCTGTTACGAAAGCGAACAGACTATCTGTTACGAAAGTCCAACAGTCAGTCAACACTTCAAAAATATTTAGGCGGCTCTCAAGCGGCTCGCGGCGATGCAAAGCGCCACATCGCCACATTGCGCCCATCACCCGAGCCCATGCCCAAGTGAATCCCGTCTGTCTCCCAGGGTACAATAGCCGGAGCAGAAGTACTGCCGGAGTTAGCCTAGCACCCGAAACCACTGCCTGAAACGAGAGCACGAAGTTGCGAGAAAGCTGGAAATTGTTCTTTCGGTGTGTATGGAACATGTAAACCGGGAATCCTGCACAAGACACCAGGTCTTGTATATATGCTGTGAACTCTGAGGCAGTTAGGAACTGAAGCATCCCTTAGTTAATTCACGAGTTATTAATAGGGATGTGAACTGACTGTCTGTTACGAAAGCGAACAGACTATCTGTTACGAAAGTCCAACAGTCAGTCAACACTTCAAAAATATTTAGGCGGCTCTCAAGCGGCTCGCGGCGATGCAAAGTGCCACATCGCCACATTGCGCCCATCACCCGAGCCCGTGCCCTTGCGCGTTGGGTGCTTCGCACCCTTGTGCTTGACCTTGGGTGTCCCTCAACATATGTAGGAACACAATCCCTTAAAAAGTCCCACTTATAAATTAATTTATAGTTTATCATTCCACCAATGTGGGACAACAACTTTCACTTAGATTTTTCACAGCTTTTGTGTTTCAACCACACAACTTTGAGCATCTATATCTCATTCATCTTAGCTCCATTTTGGACACGGTTTAGTTCGTTGTGTTCCTCTCACTTAGGAGAACACATACGAAATGGTTTGGTAATTAATTGCAACAAATACAATTAATTATTAATGTCCCAAAATGAGTAAGAAATCATATTTTTCTCACTAAACTTCCAACAAGTCTTTATTAATCCATAAGACTTGTCAATTGTCATTGATCATCGGCAAGGCTGCTTCGATGGCATATCTGACAATATCTTGCTGATAACAGGTCAATTTTAAAACAGCGAACGAATAACTTATTATCTTTCGATAATTGATAAATGTTTTATTGACTGTTTTCCAGTGAGTTTTTTAGATTGTCAACCAAGAACGATCCCTGGTGGTTTTTGCACACCATTAATTATATATATATTTGGCAGCATTTATATTGTATTTTTTACACTTTTTTAACAACAAATATATGTTTTTTCCTGCCTTTTATCGACTGTTTTTAACAGCATTTACACTACATTTTATTGACTGTTTTAATAGCAATCATACTGCAATTTTAGGGCTTTTTGCTAGCATTAATACTATATTTTTGGACTGTTTAGTAGCATATATGTTCGTATTTTTCAAGATTGTTTTGATAACAATGTAGCTGCATATTCAAAACTGTTTTGGCGTTAACATTGTCTAAAATTAGGCTATTAATGGTTGTGGAACTGATGTGTTATTGGTCAAGGTTTATGGAGGTTGGATACACGCTCTACATTATTTACTTGAAGATAATACGGTGTTGCGTGCGAGAAAAATGATCAACCTCCGCCATGTATTTTTTGTGTCTGACCAATAAAGTTCACTATTTTAAAGTTCCATCACAAGACATCGTTTTTATGATTTCCGATGAACTGGCTCAATAGTGATCGAAGTAACGCGGGGTTGTGTATGAAAAAATATATGGACTCCCGTCGCGTAGCGCATGAAGAAAAATAACAAGTTTTGGTTTAATTAAATGAGTTTATTAGCTTTTCTTTCAATGAAAATCATGGTTTTATTTTTGGATAAGATCAAGTAGTGTTTGGGCAAACCATGTGTTTAGTTTGGTACATACGAAATGCTTTGGGTCGGGATCAAATTTATCAAGTTTTGGTTGAACCAACAACCATGTTTTAGGGTCCAACCGGATTTGATTCTTTTCCTTCATCAAAAATGAAATTAAAACTAACAACTTTCAACACACGTGATGTCATGGGAAGATGTGCATTAGGTTTAACCAAAACAAACCCGTGTGTTTAAGAGGGCGTTGATAAATTCAAATCAATATATAAAAAGCAAAACATTTACGTAAATCCACGAATTCTGGCAATGACGTTGATGATATTCAAAACTGTATATGAAAAAACAAACTATTAAAATAATCCACGTCAATATTTTGATAAAATAAGCACACGTTGAACGCACATACGTTTAGAAAACTAATATATAAACTTTGAATTAACATAAAATAAACCAAGATCAAAGAACACTGATAAATTAAAAAATCAACAAAAGATTTTAGGATCAAACTTGCAATGACTACACTAAAATTTGAACTAACTTTGCAATTTTCAAAGTCTGGAAATCAAACGTGCAATCTAGTCAAATCCCATGGACCATTTATGCAATTTTCTCAAAAACTTATAAAAATACCATGCAACTAAAGGGTCGTACATCATGTTTCAAAAGTATGTAAAGAGGTACTATGAACTTGAACAATACTTTTACCGAGCATGCTTTCCAACAGAAAATGCTTTCCAACAGAAATATACACATTTTTGGACATTTTAATCAAGATAATCTAAGAACACAATTTTCCATCCACAAACCTCATAATCCATACTAGAATCAAAATTAAGTTTGGTATAATACAGACAATTACTTTAGACTTTTGAAAGTGCCAATAAACATCATGGGTTGTAGTGATTGTGCAGATTTTGGATGAGAGATTAGGTGTAGAGTGAGGAGATTTCTAGATAGATGGAAAAAGGTGGGTTGGTAAAGATCAAGAGGATATTATACCTAATTTATTGTCAAATCCTAGTCATGCCAATGGATGGAATGACTTTAAGAAGTATCTAGCTGAATGAACTTGCACATAACATAGTTATCATCTCCGACTAAGCAATTGTTTCTGCTTAAGTAAGATGGAGTGGTAAAGGCAAAGATAATGGTGTTATATGAATACTTGGTCAATCCATATGAAGAGAAAACCATGAGAAATGTTAGGAGATTGATGGATACATCATTAGTTCAACTATCCTTGACGTCCTATCTTTTCCTAAAACAAGAGCTCCATTTCCTCTTTCAATACAACCATTGAAGAATTGTTGCCATTGGTAAAGACCAAAAGAAAGCTAATACAAGTTGCTACTAATGGTAACTTGTTATTGGTGGGCAGTTTATACTGATAGAGTAAATTACCACTCACGGGTAATTAACCACTTATGAACTATAACTTGCCATTAATGGTAAGGTTATAACTAAAGACAAGCTTTCTCCCTGATGTGGAAAAGTTGCCACCAAACAACTTTATTTATTTTATGATGATACCTTGTTATGATGAGGTTATGCATCACTATCATTTGTCATTTTCATACTTCCGCATGACTATAAAATAAGGTTACCATGGAAGAACTGTTGCTACTAATGGTAACTTGTTAATAGTTGGCACCTTTTTACTAATAGAGTAAATTACCACTCAGAGGTAATTTATCACAGATGAAAACCAACTATAACTTGCCATTAATGGTAAGTTAATACTAAAACGAACTTTCTCCCTGTTGTGGACAGTTGTCACCAAAAAACTATTATTTTATTTTATGAAGATACCTTGATATGATGAGGTTATGCATCACCGTCTGTTGGATCGGGGTTATGGATTAACAAGACTTTTCTTTTTTATCAGAAGTTAACAAATGCAAAATCTAAGTTAACAACTTTCTAATAAACATAAATACTTTGATTAAATATGAGTACACAAGTTGTTCTTTTAAAATATTCCCTTGATTAATCAAAACTGAATACAAAGAGTAATATTCAGCAGATACACAAGTGGCTTAAACAAGCTTACCTCTACATTACAAGTATGAGGGTTTATGAATTTAAACAATAAGAATAAATTATACTATGTTCAGAATTGATATGTGAATAAATATACATGTTAATAATGCATATCTTTCCCCATCTTAGGTGTTTTTTTTTACAAATTCATCTTTATATATACTTAATTGTGATTAATTTAGGTTTTGTAGTTTTGGATGGGTGCTTGATGATTTCAAAAGAAAAAACAAGAAATGCATGAAGATTTTGAAAGTTTAGAGAATGTTATGGTCATGATTGATTCTGTCATGACCATAACTAATCCTGTCATGACCATAACATGTATCAGGTCCCTTTTTCCTACGAATTATGGTCATGACTGATTCTGTCATGGCCATAACACGCATCAGGCCCTTCTTTTAAGCCATTCTTCTTCTTCTTCTTCATTTTGGGAGAGACGAATTTTGGAGTAGAAACCCTAGTTTTTCTCCATTCTTGTGGCAACTTTGAAGGAGTTCTTTCAAGAGTTCAAGCTAGGTTTAAGATCAAGCATTTCAAAGAAGATTCAACTTCATACAACCCACCTCTACTCATCTTTGGTTTGAAATCTCTAGATCTATCATGTTTTCTTCTATTGTTATGATCTTGGTTATGGTTTTTGTAAGCCTCATGGCTAAACACTTTTTATCACTTAGATTAGATGAAGGTTAGTATGCTTTGACATTTTACATGTAACTTTTGGTGATGATTAGGTCATGTTTATTACAAGGCTATGAATGTTCTTTAATGACTATGTATGCTTGTTGAAATTAATGAAATGATAAATCTTGTGGGTGTTATAATCATATATTGTTGGAAAACTTTATGTTTTGGAACATCTATTCATGAAATGCATACATTAGTGTGTGATTTATGGCATTTGACTAGAAATAGTAAATGGTGGTTGATTATTTAGTCAAGTTGAATAAGTGTGCATCCAAATACATATGTTTGTGAAAACCATTGTGGTTGTTATAATATCTCTTAACATCATGTATGTGTAACCATATATAATGCGCATATTTATGATTCGTGTATTCGTGTTAGAACATTCATAAATTGAAGGATTTACATAGCTATTGTTACATTACGCGAATTGAGGTGGTTACCATGTGTTTATCGTGTTAACTTTCCAACAAGTTATATAATAAGATAACCTGGACAGGAGTCTAGTTTACATCCATGTTTCATGCGTAGAAGATGATCTCACCATAGGTTATGTATGTTGTCATTGTTTTGCTAAGCGGATTCAAAATCTAAGTGATATCTTCCTCTAATTAATTATCTTCATCTTAGTCTACTTTCTTTAATTAGTTTAATTTTAATCATATTATTCACAAATCATCTTTCATCGGCTAGATAATGACAAAAGCTTAGCATTAGGAGCTCTCATGTCCATGGATCGATACTTGGTTCTTACCAAAAGCTATACTACTATCCGATAGGGACATTTGCTTATTGTGTGTGTAGTTAGTCATAAGGTGAAAATCATTTCTTAAAATTTAAAGCTTAATTGTGTAAAATCTATTATTAATATATATATATATATATATATATATATTATATATATATATATATATATATCAAAACACACATCAAGAATGTGCAACAAGACAGACAATCAGCACATCAGAGTTAGGCAGCTTCAGTAATATGTTATGTCCAAAAGACGGAACACAACAACCATCGGTACAGACAATCTTGTCTTGTGTAACAGTTGATCAGCAGCTCATGGAGTTCAGTGCTGATCAGCAGTAGTCGATCAGCAGCTCATCTGTTAAGTGCTGATCGGCAGTGGTTCAACATATGCTGATCGGCAGTCATTCAGCACATGTTGTTCGGTAGTTGATTCAGCATTTGGCAGAAATCAACAGTTGACAACTAGTGTTGAACTCTTGAGGTTTTGGTAGCTTCATCCTCTTTATATATTAACACTGTCATATGCAAGTTCACATAACATTTCACGACCCTAAATGGGATCTTATGTGTCTTGTTGGTATTTATTATTGAGAGTTTAAAATATGTAAGTCCTATAGAATTGCATAACACTAAATGATCTTATTTGTAAACTCGTGAATGATAATTTCAAAGAAGTTCGCATCACCTTAATCATAGCGCCTATAAATCAATTGTTTCTTCAATTTTAACCTGTACCTTTATCTTACGAGTATTGGATTCGTATTGAAGCTTTTGATTCTAGATACCATACGATTAACACTATTGTTCATATTATGATTGAACTTGATTTAAGATTAAAGTCACTAAGTTGATTTATTAATTTTACATCACCTTGATCATAACACTATTTTCTTTAATTTTACTCTATAACATTATCTTATGAGTATTTTATTATATTAAAGGATCCAATTCTCGATACCATAAGATTAATACTAGTGTTCTTATTATGATTGAGGTTGATGAAACAAGAAACCCACTGAGTTGATTAATTAAAAATTTCATTGCAACTAAACCTGACTCGTTTATAAAATTTATATACATATAATTTATTTGAATTTAATCATGTCTCTTAGTTTATGGTTTGCACAACTTGCATCATCCATATTGACCAATCGATGTGGCCTTATCGGTCAACATTTATTTAAAGGACACAACTGAACTTAAACTATTTACTAAAACTTAACATCATTACACCTAAAAAGACTAGAACAAAGATTTATGTGTTTCAATAACCCTAATTTAGAGCTAACCAATACTTTAGTGTTGGTTTAGGCCCGAATACACTCAGAAACTCAAATAGTTTGTTTTTGCTTCAATACATACTTATTCCATTCATAAACTTCAAACTTACATAAATAGGGACGCATATAACATGAACAAAGAAACTAACTACCAACTAAGACCGATGATCTAGACATACTACATGCATAACTAAAAACTAATAACTACCCTATGACTTAGTAAAACTTAAACTGCATAAAGAATTAAAAACTCCTTAAATTGCTACCTACTCAATTACCCAAAATACTAATGCAGTTCCATGACCTGTAACGGAGACATGACTTTAAACACGTCAAGATTAACCCTATACCCTCCCTTTTAATCTTGAGTCAGACCTGCTTATTTCTCGTTGATTGAACCGTACATGTTGTTTTACTTAATCGACTTTACACGAAACCACTAAGGTTTTCAATCTTGGTCACATGATCATTGTTGTTTTCCGATTGAGTCACACCCGCAACTAAAGCTTTCAATCAGCCCCAAATAGTTGTTTCTCACTAAACAGACGACGAGACACTTTTTTTTTGTTAAAACAAACATATAAGACACCTTGCAAATTTGATAATCCTTATGCTCATGACAAACAAAACAAATATCTCATACCCAAATTAGCTGCCTCAAATTTGTTCTTTTTCGTCAAACATTGGCTTATCTTTCTGTTGTGTTCGCAAGCCCGTCTCAACCAACACACTAATGTATTTGTCCTTCTCCTTTTGCGATTTGGCCGTGGAATAAACTCCTCTTGACGGAACCCAATGAATCAGGCATAAATCATAATCTTCTATTCCCAATCACACAAATTCATCTTTTTCCCCTTTCTTCTCAATGGATTCACACATAATCTTTGTTCATGCGGAACTACTTTTTGATCAAACAAATCATCTTCTTTATTGCCTCCGCCCACGTTCGACTCACCCAAAACCTCTTAAAATGCCATTCGTTCGCAGCCATACATGCTTGTTCCCTCGATCATCACATATATCATCTTATAGCTTTAGCTTCACCTTCGATTGCTTTCCATACTTCCCCCCACTTGTTTCTTCTACAGCCAAATGTTGCTCTCCATCTCCGAAGTGACTCTCAAAACTGTCTTCTCTCTTATACCAGTTCTTGATTCATGCCCCAAACAACAGAAGGAATATTATTATTGTTTTGTTTCGCTTCAACATTTACTTCATTCCTAAACTTCAAACTAACATAAGTAGGATGACATTAACATCGGAAATAACTACCCACTAACTAAGACTCATGATCTAAACACACTACATGCATAAATAAAACTGATAATCACCCCATAACTGAGTAAAAGTTAACTATTTAATTAAAACTCCTTAACTTCATGTGACCCAACCATCCACACTACCGATCTAGCTACATGACCCGTAACCGATGACTTGTAGAACCCAATAAATTAACCCTACATGTAAGTGGTTAACGACCGACCCTAACAACCTTACTTGGTTACCCTTCTTTTAGCTTCAACTTCTAGCAAGAATAACCTCAAATAATCAAAGTACAGGGACTAATTACCAAAATTTACGAGGGTGTTTGGAATTACTTATTAAAACAACTTTTGACTTTTGAAATGAATGAAAAATTAAAAATGCCTCTCTAAAAATCATCAAAAGTAGAATTTTTGATTTTTTGAAATGAATGAATCAAAATTTACGAGAGAAATTTTTGATTTTCGCTAGTTTCAAAAGTCAAAAATGATTTTAACAAGCAATCCCCAAACAGCCCCTACATACGTTCAAAGTCCCAACACTACTCAGTTACAAATCAAACCCTCAAGAACCCTAATCCAAAGCAAGAAAACATGGCGAAATTCTCCATCGCCACCGTCTTCATAGCTTCCATCTCACTATTACTTGCTCTCACCCACTCATTTTCTGTCGAAAACCCTACAGATCGGCGCATTTTAGTGCTGCTAGACGATTTGGCCCTCAAGTCTTCTCACTCGATCTTCTTCAGTTCTCTACAAGCACGAGGATTTGAGCTTGATTTTAAGCTTTCTGATGACCCCAAGATCGCACTTCAGAGATACGGGCAGTATTTATATGATGGTTGATTCTGTTTTCTCCTATGACCGAACGTAATATCGCAAGTTTGTTGTAGTGGTTTTTATGTGTTTGTTGGTGAATTTGGTGTAATGATGGGTTTAAATTGTTTTAGGGTTTGGAGGATCTTTGGATGTTGCTGCTATTTTGGACTTTGTTGACTCTGGCAAAGACTTGATTGTTGCTGCTGATGCGAGTGCTTCTGATTTGATTCGGAATATTGCTGCTGAGTGTGGGGTTGATTTTGATGAGGTAATTTTATTTTTGTGCTTGTTATGTGTGTGATTGACTATTGATCTGATCTATACCTTTCGTCTGCAATTTGTTTAAACTGTATAGAAGGTGCTACAGCCATCAAAATTTGTGCTTTGGGCACTAAACTAATGTGTTATATATGATAGAATGTACAACCAAAAGTGTTATGGAATCCTACACTCAAAAGATTACCTTTGGGTTATGTGGAAGTGTGATTGGTTGCAGATGTCTACCTGTTGCATATTCTGAGCAATGAGAAGTTTTGGATGATGGATATTAGTATTCCCTATACGACAGTTGTTGATCACCATCTTCCTGTCTATTTTGATTTCCTTACATTCATTGATTCTAATGCCAGATTCCTCTTTTATCGAGAGCTTTGATGAGTGGTTGCTGTAGTACATGTTATAGATCACTTCATTTTTGTTTCATCGTAAAAGATTAACATTGAATAGATAAATAATGTTGGACCAATCTTGACACTAATAATGTTTAGGGTCTATTTTTTAGTTTATTTTAAACTTATTACCTGGTTAAATAAGGGATAAGTCCAGGTAGTTTAAAGCTTTATCTCAAATGGATTTGAGATAAGTCTTGGTGATTTAAAGATTATCTCAAAAGGATTTGAGATAAAGCCTAATTTGTAGGAGTTGATTAACTTGATGGACAAGGTTAGTTAGCTATAAATATAGGTAGTTTTTCTTTGATGGATGGAAGTTTTTTCCTATCAATTAATTGGAGAAGGAGTTCCAAAACTATTGCTGTGTTTTTTATTCTGTTTTCGAATCTGGTATTCTTATACTACAATTAAGGAGAAGAACAAGACCTTTTATAGGCTTGCTTGTCTTGATTATTGGACTTCTTGCCTTCCCTTGCATATATAATTTACACCATGATCCCCAAAGTAACAAAGTTGTGGACTGTTTCGGATTTGAAATTTAGAACTAGTTACGGATATTGTTGCGCTATTAGAAAGGTTATGCTTGTCATGGAGGAATGTGTCCTTTGTTTAGGTCTTCCAAGTCTTTTTATTTTATGTAGACTGCTAACCTGATTAATAATACGGCAGCATATTCTTTGATGACTGAGCTTAATTGTTCATTGGTATTCATTCTGGAATATGGGTGACCTGAATAGTACATATGTGATCCATGCTCATGCTATGCTACATTTGTCATTTTTTTATACATTGCCATTGTGCAGGATCCATCGCTGTGGTCATTGATCATGGGAGCTATGCTGTCTCAGAAACTGAGGGGGATCATACGTTAATTGCTGCTGATGATTTCATTGAATCTGAAGTACTTTTAGGAAGTACAAAAATTGAGGTCAGGCATGTACTAATATGGTGTGTTCTGTGGTTACAATATTATCCTGAAAGTAAGTGACGAGTAGAATCTTATGTGGAAGATCATATAAGGGTGGCTTATTGAGAGACAATCCCCAAATCTTACTGAGAGATGCATAATTATTTCTTTACCGAGACTGACACCCATTCATTTTAGATATAATATTATTATCATTTTTATAGAGAAAGCATTATTTTGCTTTTAAGTGTCCATTTGTTAGTTTCTCTATATTCATTTAGATATAATATTTATCATTTTATAGAGAAGCATTATTTTGCTTTTAAGTGTCAATTGTTAGTTCTCTATTTTTTAAATCCGACAAACATCAATCTTTGTGTAAAAAGTGATAGCGGTGGCATTTTGGCTGCACGCGGAGTGTAAGACATGCAGTGTTTTTCAAACATAAACTGAAAATATAGACACCTATGTTGAATAAATTATCAGGTGCGAATCATGAATTTTTTTTCTTGGGGATGGGGTAGCTATTATGTTTATTACACCATGAAGAAGATAGCAATTCGAAGGAGCAAACCAACATTATATTGTAAACTGGCATAATTGCATGCCAAATTTAAGCCTGTAGAATTGTTTAGGATTCTTCTGATTAACACAAAGAAGCAATCGTTTTAATCTGACCATATTGCCATTCATGAACAAGACAAAGCATATACCTTCGTAGCGGTGCAGATGACTTCATGTTGAGTAATTATTTTTTTTTTTTGCATGACAGGCTCCTGTACTTTTCAAAGGAATTGGTCATTCTTTGAACCCAGCAAATAGCTTGGTATGTTCAGGATGCAACATTTATTTGTTAAATTGCTGGGATGGGTTGTGATTATTTTTGATAATTTTGGACTCATGTTGCAGGTTCTGAAGGTTCTATCTGCTTCTCCATCAGCCTATTCTGCCAATCCAAAGTCCAAGCTTAGCTCCACCATCCCTTTCTGGATCTACCATTTCGTTGGTTTCAGTTGTTCAGGTACTCCTTTTTAAATATTATCTGTGTAATTCACATTTGCTTTTAGGGAGCTCACTATTTCTTAATTATATCAGTTTGTGAGATGGCAATTCTTTAAAGGAAATGGCAATTCTGTAAAGGAAATGTTCTGATATTCTCTTGCTTATATTGCAGGCTAGAAATAATGCAAGAGCTGTGTTCTCTGGCTCTTTAGATCTGTTCAGCAACAATATGCAATGTCTTGCAACAGTTTGTAGAATTTTTTTAGCATCATATATACATATAATCCCCTTAAATTTGGTATATAACAAAAAATCATAGTATGGAATATACCTATTTTCAAAATTTGACATTTATGCCTTCCAATAAAACTTTCCCTAGGATTGAGTGTTTGGAGTGTTAGGAGAAAGAGGATATAAAAGTCATATTGTCAAATATTAATGAAATGGGTAAATCTGAAATTTTAAGTATTTTAAATGGTAAAATTTGATATTAGTTTATTTGGTTGGATAAATATGATATTATGCAAGTTTTGAGGGGTATCCATGAAATTGCCCCATTTTTTGGGTTGAACTGGAACTGAACACTATTTTGTCAGATTTTTCAAATCACCAGTGCAGAAGGCAGGGAGCTCAAAGAAGTGAGTTTATATTCTTACAGTATTGTTCACATGTCTAGTGCTACTTTAATACAACCACTGTTAGGATCCTTCGTTATCATACCAATATTCTTATGAATACAGTATTAATCTGGATTCTGGAAAATATTAAGTGATAACTACATTAAAACATGCCGGGTAATTTTTTTTTCTAATATATTTATTTACACAGATTTGTAAAATCTGGCAATCAACAATTTATTACCGAGATTAGCAAATGGGTCTTCCATGAAAGAGGACATTTGAAGGTGAGATATCAGCCATCTTTCTGTGCTCTGTTCTGTTTCATATAAGATTTTGCTTCTTTAACTAAGTGTGATTTCCAACTTTTACCCTACCCTCTGGATTGGGCTTAAGAATACCATCTATTTATTACTCTTAGCGAGGGGAGGTTAGGTTTGGGTTTCTGTAGACATGACTACCCTTTAGTGTATTAATATATTCCATGTGTTTTGCTCCATTACAAGCTTTTCTGAATCCTCTTTTGAATGTCAACAGGCAGTCAATGTTAGACACCACAGAGTTGGCGAGACTGACGAACCTGCTATCTACAGGATCAATGATGACCTGGTAATAATTCTTATCATATAGTGGTGTAGTAAAATGGGTAGGTCAGGGAGGTTTGCTAACAAGTTGAAAAAGGTTGTGGCCAGTCGGCCAGAACAGCTTATTTTAATACGGGTGAAACAGATTGGGTTGGGTTTCCTGCAAACATTTGTCCCTTTTCTTGAGTTTTTTTAAATACTTGACATATTATGTATGATACAATATTTATATTGTTGAAATACTAATCTAGTTTGCTTGAATAATGCGATTTAAGAGGTTTGTAAGTTCTTAGAGTTTGCTTATTTATCTTTTCTACATTTCGGGTCACTGTCACCCTGTTTGACCCATTTACCTCGTTCTACTTTTAGCAAGTTTTTGAGTTTACCTATTCGATGGGTTGAGAGGTAAATTTTAACCTGATTCACACATTCTGTTGCTGTAATTTGAAAAAAAAGAACTTTAGTAATGACTTTGGAACAGGTCCATTGGCGAAGCTCTAGTCAATTTGATATTTTTGTGAAAATTTTAGAGAAACTTACAACTAAAATATGCTGTATCATTTAACGATTAAAACAAGTGAATAGAGACAGCAATTAGCAAACCAATCTCAGTTGCTATCTAATTTCGTAACTATTCTAATCTAATTTCATCTGAAACTAATAATTCAATTATAAAAGTAATAATATAATCATCTACAGACAAGATAATAATACAAACTTAATTTTGGAAGCTAAACTCCCAACAATATTATTCAGGAAGACTCAGTGGAGATCTATGAGTGGTCTGGATCAAGTTGGGAACCATAACGTTTCAAATTGATGTCCAGGTTCGTTTTACATGATGAGCCCCTACGTCTTGAAAACCATGTCTACTATAAGAAGGTCGCATCACCAATCCACTACTTCATACAATTCTAGTTGAGATTATATGCATTTTTAAGGTGGTTAACTTTTTCATTTTTCGCTTTCTATTTATATGCAGGTTTGTATCATGCTTCTTTTAAGGTGCCAGATGTTTTGGTGTTTCCAGTTTAAGGTTGAATCAGAGTCTTGGATACACTAGCTTGTCACTTGCAACAGGTAAAATACTAAATAAATTACAGAGATATGATCACACAAGATAGATAATAGAGAATGTACTCATTGGTGAGTGGTAAATCCTTTTTGCAAGAGTGAGGAATGTGTGTGTTTTTTTTATAAATTTCAAACGTCTATCCATAACACCAAATTTGGATACTTATTTGACACATGATCATTAATTGGAGGTGGCAGTTTTAACCCATTTACTTTATATGGATTGGCTTGGATCATGTGCCAAAAGTTGCCTAAAGTGTATTATTCATGCACACAACCTCAATTTTATTATATTACTACTATTGAATAGTTGAAGTTTTGTAATTACACTTTTGCAGTATTAATCATAAAATTAAACTTCTGGATAAAATTGTGTATTGAGTCAACTCGACTGACCTTTTTAATCAGTTACCCAACTTGCCTGAAACAACCCATTTTGCTACAGCTGTTTTGAGATCAAGGAGATTATAATCATTCCAACACTCCGCAATGTGATTTCTATCTGTACTGCAGATTCCAGTTCGGCCTTTCAGACACAACGAATATGAGAGATTCATACCAACAGCTTTTCCATATTATGGAGCATCATTTCTACGGTACGTTTGACCTTATTAAAATCCATTATCTTGTATGTTTTGATGAACAAAATGAGAATTTTCAACACCAAATCTGTTGTTGCAGATGGCTGCATTTTTCCTCTCAGCTTGTATACCTTTACAGTAAGTAAAACCTCAAACATGGCGATGGGGACTGTGTTTCATAATATGTTGTTTTGAAACATCGTGGGAGGTCCATTTTACAAATTTGTAGTTGGTAATATGAATCTGTTACAATTTTGGGCTATATACTATGAGATTTCTGCCTGCATTTTAGTGCTTTAACTAAGAGTAGAGTAATGAATATGCAAAATGTCGAAAGGAGTGGTCAAAGAGACAATTTTTTGTTTTTTATATAAAGCAGTGTCTTGCTCCAAGTTATGTTGCATTACTACCTGCATGTTGTTTGTTTATAAAACAACAGCTATAATGTTTGTCTGCTTGCATATATTGAAGATCTAAGCGAGATCTAACTTCTAATAATTTGAGCAAATAATCAGTCTTTTATACCTTTTTGAATGAAACCAAAAACTTTTAAAAAATAAACAATATACCCAGTATAATCTCATCTCATCAGAGCTATTTGAAATGTAAAAACTTATTCTTGAAAATCTGTCCTTTCTTATTTTGCCAACTGGTTTGACGAGGTATGCTATCGTCTAGTTTTGAGTAGACATTGGTGATTGATTTTTGTATAAATTTGTGCGGACATTATTTGGGTCTGTAAATCCAACTTTTATGAAAAAAGTTAAAAACTTATGCAAGGTCATTGGGAAGTATGATGAGAAAATCAACATTTTTTTTTCTCTGGAACTTCAAATAAAAAGGCCTTTTAGAGGGTATTTTTATAAATCCAGCTAATACAGTGAAGAACACTTGAAGAAATATCCTGTTAATGATTGCTTGATTATGTAAAATGGTGTTTGGGTACTAAATTGGACTCTAATACATAAGAAAAGTCTATGGATGTCCAGGTATCATTGTTTACTTTTGTTTTTTTTAACGGTAAATGTATGCCCTGTTTCAAAAGATATGTGTTATTTTAATCGGGCATATGTATTCTTTACCTAGCCACCTCCAACTCTCTTAGAATGAATCTCATTACTGGAAAAACATCCTGTCTCAACTCTGGACATTTCTTGTAGTGAGATTTGAACCCGTGATCTTATTATATTTACATGTCATGGGTATCTTATTTTAACCAGTGGGACTAATGATTATGGTTGTTTACTTTTATTCTTAGGGGTTTTTTGATAGCCTTTTAATGATCATTAAGAGGCTTTTTAATAGTTCATAGTCTTTAAAGATTAAGAAGTAATCTTAATGTCGAATGGTTAAGAGGTACTATTAAGATGTTACTTTTTAACCATTCTGTATTAATGTTACCTCTTAACCATTAAAAAACTATAACTCATTAAAAGATACATTTTAATGATCATTAAGAGGCTACCAAACATTTCTTAATAGCAAGTAGACTTAGGGTTATGTTTGTGGCATGTCTTTTAGCAAGATATTAAGTAAACCTAAAGATGCCCATGACTGAGCTAAACAAGTCTTTTGGTACCTTAAAGGCACATCAAACACGAGCCCTTCGGTATCTAAAAAATCTTGGGCTTGTGCTTATAATATACACTGATGTGATCATCCATACGGGACTTTGGTACCTCAAGACTATGCAAGGCGCAATCTTGATTGAAAAAGTATTTCTCAGTTTCGACAATGGAGACTAAATGTGTAGCAAGTGCTATTTGTCATTCACAAGTAATATGTATGCAACCCACCTCAAGGTCTACTGATTTAATTACCAATGCTCACATCATGTGTGACTTAATGAGTATTATGGTCTTAATAGCAAATCCAACTCACTACTCAAGATGAAATACATAGATGTAAGCTATCATTCAACAAAGATACCATGGGATGATACATTAATCTTGCACATGGATATTCCATTATTTAAAAGTACATATTTTAGAAGTACTATAAGAAGTGTAACACTTTAATCTCCTTAACTTGCATGTCTGAACTCATATCTTAAGATAATAAAACACGTGTTTGAATCTCTAGATATTAAGCCTTTTACATTGAAGAATCATTCGCGCAACAACATTATTTCCTTACATTTACTCGCATCCACTTTGGCTCGGGTACCATGAATTCAAATTACATTAAATGATCCTATGTCCTAACTGAGTTGTGTAGTAGGAATTCATTTGTTTAGCTATACTCGTGTGTACACCTTATGCTCGTCTATTATACATGTTTATGTGATTATACCTTCTTGGAGGCATGAGAACTACAATATTCAATTACATCATGCGTGGATGCCATATTATACATTGTTGAAGTATGAGAACATGATCCGTACATGTGATACAACGTTGAGCCATGAGAATTATCAAGCATTACATCGCATTTGTCATGATATTACAATTATATTATTGGAAGTATAAGAATTACCATACATAACATGACGCAATGTTAGGAATATAGAACTATATGGCCCTGCAAAACATCTTCTATTTATAAGCTATCTTTATAGTAATTCACCTTAAGTTCAGCTATTTTTCTAAGAAGCACTAACAATATAGTACGTTAAACATGTTGTTAAGGCAAACATCCTTGTCTAATTCGGAGCTGATAACGTCTGGAGCTTAAATGGACATTGGTAGCACGATATTGCTATGCCTTTTCACCGAAATGAGAAGCATTGGTGGGGGAGACTCGAAGTAAGGATTTCACTAAATGTTTGTATCGTAGTTTTGACAAAATATAAGTATCTATAAAGTGATTATTTTTGGTCTCTCCCTAAACTTGTCTTCCAAAGGATACAATGTATTATAAACAATGTAGGCTACTAATGTTTCCCACGTCTCTACTCTCTTCATTGATGAAGGTTAAGTAGCATTTAAAAGACCCAACTCGTATTAACCAACATAACACAAAAATAATTATGAGAACTTCAAAAAGAATGACTGTTCGTTGGAAAGAATTGTTTAGGAAAACTTAAGACAACGGTTGCCCATGTAACGTAGTTGTTAAGATAGTAAAGAAAACCTGAAAAGTTGTAATTTTAAGTTCATATAAAAATTGAGAAGAGTCAAGACTTTGCCAGCGAGCAGCAAACTAGAGCATGACCATCATTTTTGCCGATAGTCATGAAACCATAGTTGACTTTGTATAAGATGATAACGGTGCGCCTGAACTTGCTTATTGATCTTACGAGCCAAATAAGAAAAAACAATTGATATTGTGATTTTAAAGAACTTGATATACTTCGATCACACTCATATGGATCGCATATGTGTTTGTATGTATTCAGACAAGTTATATTTAATATCCATGTATCCAAAATTCCCGAATTTTTAAAAAGTTACTAAATAACAATACGTGAATACAACGATCGATATGCAAGTTTTTTTTAGTGTATACAGATTTGGACCACATATGCATAATCTTTTTTTACCCTTATACCTTTAGGTTTTCTTTAGTGCAAGCCCTGTGTTAAAATCGAACATCATGCCACTGATTTCTTGTCGTCATCGAAGCAACCACTGATCAATCAAGCTGGTCTCTCTTGATTTCAACAATATCCACGTCAGCATCACCATCAAAATGGAATTCAGCCATCAAAAAGCCTCTTCCCTAAAAAATCTCTTCAAATCTACACACAAATGCCCGAAAAAACATCGCTTTTGACAGCTCACCATCCTTTACACACTTGCAGCATGTACCCATTGCACAACCTCCTCTTCTTCGTCATCTTCATGCCCAAAGCTTGCAACTTTGGTTCACGTCGAATGTGTACATCATGTCCTCTATGCTTCATGGGTATTCGAATGCTTGTTTATTGATGCATGCCAACTGTTCGATGAAATGCCTGAGAACCACGGTCACTTGGAATACCATGATCACTGGGTATTCGAGATCAGGGAATGTGACCAAGGCGAGGTCGTTGTTTGATGAAATGCCGCTGAGGGATGTCGGTTCTTGGGCTGCGATGATTGCGGCATACGTGAACTGTGTTTATTGGCGGAAAGGACAGAGCTCTTCTGCAAGATGGTGCAGATGAAAAGATGAAACCTGATGAATTTGCTGTGGGTGCTGTTTTAGGAGGGTGTGGGCGCATGGGTGCGATTGGGTTCGTCTTGGGGAAGTCGATTCATGGGTTTATGACGAGGACCAATGGCAGCTCAACGTGGAACTTGGGACGCGGTAATTGACATGTATGCGAAATGGGATTCTTGAAGGCTGCTATGGTGGTCTTTGACATGATGCGAGAGACGAATGTTGTTTCTTGGACTGCATTGATTTGTGGGGCGGGACTACATGGTTATGTTAATGAAGCAAGAAATCTGTTTGATAGGATGCAAAAAGAGGTTTAAACCGAATGAGTTAACGTTCACAGGCAATCCTAAGTGCTTGTGTGCATGCAGGTTGGTTGAGGAGGACGCAGGTACTTTAAACGATAGAGGCTATGGTTTGAAGCCGAATATTCATCATTATGGTTGTATGGTTGAGTTGTATGGGAAGGCAGGAGAGCTAGAGAAGCGTATGGAGTTATTATGAAAATGCAGCCAGAGGCTAATATGAATGTTTGGGGATCTTTTCTAATTCTTGTAAGGTACAACATAACTTTAAGATGGCGGAAAGGTGATTAAAAAGTTTATAGCGATGCTGAGGCCTGAGACGGACGGAGGTTTTGACGCTTATGCTGATTTGTTCGTTATGGGTGAGAAATTGGATATGCAAAAAGGATTAGAAGGTTAATGGTTACTCAGAATGTTAGGAAAGCAAGAGGAGCTAGCTTTATCTGCAATGATGGCCCGTGAAA
>CM046439.1:37271272-37348605 GCA_025506505.1 Flaveria sonorensis | reverse complement strand
TCACATCTTGCGATTTTGACCTTGCGATCACATTGATTCTCAATTTTAGAATGAAGTTCTTCAAGATCTTAGGGGTCTCATCCATAGTTCTAAGGAAGAAGATCAAGTGTACCTTGTGAAATCATCTATGATCACCAAACAATAAGAGGTCCTTCCTAGACTCATTACACTGGTGGGGCCAAAGAGATCCCTATGTAATAAGTGTAGGGGAGTAGTGATAAGTTTCTTTCCTTTGACTTGTGAGACACTTTGTGTTGCTTCCCTTTCAAGCATGCAACACAATGGTCATCACTTGTAAACTCTTTCTTTGCATTCCAGTTACCAAATCATTCTTTATTAATTTATTCATGTTTTTAAAGTTTACATGGCATATTTTTTTATGCCATAGGAAAGACTCATCACTTTGGCTTTAGATAGAAAGCAAGAACTTCTCTTGCAAGGGATGTTTCTTGCAAATCCATCTTGTACATTTTTCCTTTCCTGAGGGCTCTGAGTAGGATATGCTTTGGAGGAATGACCACCCCGGTCTGGGAACAATGCACTTATGCTCAGTAAAGAACATGTTATGTCTATGATAACAAAATTAGGATACACTCAAAGATTGTACCCAATCTCTTTATCAAAGTTTACCTTCTTAATGCTGAGCTTACTATTTGTGACCCTTCCCCTTCACTGACTGTAACCACCTGAATCTCCTCCAAAAGCAACGGCCCTTTATCAATTTTCTTAAGTTTTGAAGCAAAGAGCCATTTCATTGTCATGTGCCTGGAACAGCCACTATCAATGATCCATATATTTCCTTTGGTCTTTAGCTGTTCATGCACATAAAGAGATGGTTAGTTACATTTGAAAAACCAAGCCTTCTTGGTCTTGGGCTTGTCAAAGTGAACTAAAGATAATGAAATAGTAATAATCCTATATGCAAGCTTTGAGGATCATTTGTTGTTGTTGATGAAGAACTTTCAGTCACATGGCCTTCCTTTATCTTCTACACATCTTTGGAAGACTAGACTTGACCTTCAATACTTTAGAATTTAATGACTTCGAAAGTTTGGAGACTGGACCTTAGAAGATTTTTGCATCCATTGCAGCAGACTTCAGTACTTCGGACAATTCCTTTCTTCCGAGACCAATTTTCTTCCAAAGGTATTTTCACTTATCTTCTTCTTTACTTGGAGCTTCCAGAAGGAAGAGATAATCCTCTAAAGCATCTTCTTCTTCTTCTCTTCTCAGAGGATTTCTTCTAAGTCATGTCGATAGTGCTTTTGGTATTATAGATGCAATCCTTAGCAAAATAAGAAGTACTACCACACACGATGCATTCAGTGATTTTCTTCTAAGAGTCTTCTTCTGAGTAGAAGGCTGAGCTTGATCACTTTCCACTTCAGTCTTCATCTCCACAGATAATGAAACAGGCTTCTTAAGGTGAGGCTTACTCTTAGAATTGGATGGTTCAAGCTGTGCAGCAGTGGTGCACATTTGATCAGCCTTTTTCTCTTTACCAAGATGATTCGGAACTGAACTACGACTCCTGGTACTAGAGTCCATGGTTGAGTCTTCAGTCTTCACCACTTCAAATCCAGCAGAGATGAATAATTGTTTTTTCTTGGAGTTGAAAGTGGGCTTGATCTTTTAGGCTTTCTTTGATTTTCTTTTAGCTGCTCTGATCAAGTTCTTCTTTACAGACTTGGTCATCTTTGGTTCTTTCCTCTCCTTAGGAGAATAGTGATCCTTCTTAGGATGATATTCTCACTCACTTTAGATCCATCCTTCACTACTCCTCTTTATCTTCATCTTCTTCTTGAATGGGGTCTATGAGGGGCAACTCATTGACAAGTTCACACCTTGGAGGTTTTACAGATAACAACGTGTGTGGAGGAGATATCTCACTTGAACCCAATTTTTGCCTGTTCTGATAAAAAATCTTTGCATGAATGGATGAAGATATGAATTTCTTAAAGGTTTCCTCTTTAAGAAAACATTTTTCTTCCTTAGCTTTGCTGATCACAGCTCAGCCTGGCGTTCAGTTAACTTGGTAATGAGATCCTTTATTGAGTCTGTAATTTATGTGCTCATGTTTAAGAGTTGAAATGGTTTTCTCGAAATCTTCTATTTTTAGTTTATAATCATTTTCAGATCTTTTAAGTCAGCTTTTAAAATATTCAAGGACTCAAGGTCAGATCTCACTTCCAAGTTATAAGACCGTTACATATTTACTTTAGCAATGCATTTAGGAGTACAAAGATGTTCTAATACCTTGACTTCTTCATGTCAGCCATCAGTGCTTGGTTGGGAGAAACATCTTCTACCTGGAAGCTCTAGTTAAAGCCTCCCTCTTCAATAGCAACATCAGCATGTTGTTTTGGTTGGCTAGGCTTCTTAGGTCTGGGAGCACCCTTAGTGTAGTTTAGTCTAGGTTTTGCTTGGACACCATTTGTCCTTGGTCCCTTGCACTCTCTAGCAAAGTGGTCCATTTGGTTACAGTTGTAACACTTCACCTTGATTTTATCCAATCCAAACTTTCCACTGGATACATTGCTGGAAAACTTTCTTCATGTCCTCTTGTAGAACTTCTTGTCTCTATAAGTGAGAAGAGCCATTTATTGGACTATCTCCATGTACTCCAAATCATCTGGATGGATACAATCCAAGTCTTTAAGAGTGAAGAGAAAGTTTCCATAACTTTCATCAGCAGACACAAAGGCTTGAGTAGAGCTTGTCTCTTGGAATGGCTTTTTTGGATGTTGCTCTCCTTGGTGTGTCAGGGAAGGTGATGAAATGACCCTTTTGTGAGTTATCAGGGTAGCAGATAAGATGATGCTATGGTTCTCTACTATCCCTTTCAACCACATGAAGGGCTAAACTCTGCTAATTGTTGGAAGAGCTCCTTGATGGATTTTGCATGTTCATCTCCATTTGGTAGCCACTAAGGATACCTACAGCTGTGAGAGTAAGCGTAGTGAGATTTTAAGTTCTCTTAATGGCCACATAATAGTGAGTCCATTGTCTGGAAGAGAGAACTTGAACCTCCTCACAATGTCCATATTCTCGAGTTTTACTCCAACATCTATTAGAGTATCCACAATCTAAACATACCTAAAGTACTGTTGAGTCATGTTTCACTTGAATTATAGGTGAAGTTCTCAAACTGCTGCTTCATGAGGTCTTTCTTGTTTTCTTTGGCTTGCTTAGATGCCTCATACATGAGCTTCAGTGAATCCTAGAGTTGCTTAGTAGTTTTACACTTCTTGAAGCCTCAGTATATAGAGTTTGGAAGAGTTGTTTAAAGAGCGGTCATGGCCTTCTGTCTACATCAATTTCTTCCAATCTTCTTCAGAATAGTCAGCACTTTCTTTGGTATCATCCCACCTCTAGCAGTGGCTGAAGAGGTGCTTGGGATGTGAGGTCCATCTATGAAGATCTCCACATCTTGCTGTCTTAAGACTTGATGAGCCCTTCCATACATTGGCACCAAGTATCAAAATCATTAGGTGTGATTAGTGGAGATTTAGTACGCGGTACCGGTTTCCATATCAGCCTTTGAAATTGCTACCATTTGAGTTGATAAGTGTTTTATGAAACTGAAGAGATCTAAGACAGTGAGATCTTACAATCAAGAGCCTGAAACGCTCTGATACCAATTGTAAGACTGTTGAAGGGGGTCAATGCAACAGTTTCATAAGGAGGAGAGGCTTAGAACACTTAACAGATCAAATAAGAAACGGTAAGGATAAACAATGAACACAAGTAAAAGAACAAAAACAAGAACACTCAAATATTTGATTTTCAAGAATGATGTATATTGCTCTCAAGTTCTTACAAGTGTTACAAACCTACATAAAGAATACAAGTACTTGAGATACTTTATACTATATCCTACGGCCGGTCATATTTTGAAAGCCAGCTGGAAACACTAATCTAGACAATAAGATCAATGTAAAGTCAAAAGACAAATTGTCTTTTGACTAGTGACTATGACATGCTATAGTTCACATCCTTATCTATTATATAAAGGATAAAAGTACATAGTTGGAAAGTTACAGACTCAACACCTTAATCTACAATTGACAAAAACATAAACTTTTACCAACTCATGTTAGTTGAGTCTTCAGAGATGGCAGCGGAAAGGTGATTAAGCTTTTGTCAAAAGTATGTCAGAGAAGACATGACTTCTCTGTCTTTGGAAGAAATCAGTCTTTGGCTTTGAAAGACTTTGTTTTTGAAGCTTCGGAAGACTTCATATTTGGCTTCGGAAGAATTGATCTTTTGGATTTAGAAGATTTGATACTTAGCATAATTCACTAAGTAATAAAATCTTTCAAAATATTTTCCTTAGTACTTCACATGTGCCTGCTGAGAGCTCTTTGGTTGCATCAGTCTCTAATCTAGACAACAAGATCAATGTAAAGTCAAAAGACATTTTGCCTTTTGATTAGTGACTATGACATGCCATAGCTCACATCCTTATCTATTATAAAAAGGATAAAAGTACATAGTTGGAAAGTTACAGACTCAACACCTTAATTTATAGTTGACAAAAGCATGGAATTTTCACAACTCATGCTAGTTGGTGAGTCTTCAGAGATGACAGTGGAAAAGTGATTCAGCTTTTGTCAAAAGTATGTCAAAGAAGACATGCCTTCTCTGTCTTAAAAAAAATCAGTCTTTGGCTTTGGAAGACTTTATCTTTGAAGCTTCGGAAGACTTCATCTTTTGGCATTAGAAGAATTGGTCTGGCTTTAGAAGATTTGATACTTAGCATAATTCACTGAGTAATATCAAATCTTCCAAAGTATTTTACTTAGTACTTTACATGTGATCGTTGAAAGCTCTTTGATTTCTCTTTGGTTACATCTGCCTCTAAGTGTTATCCTTACAAAGGTGTTGTAACTACATGTACTTTGGTGCATTGGGTTGCTAGTATTAATAACACCACCTAGCTGTTTCAAAAAAAAGATAGATTTAACTAATAAAACAATTAGTTAGTTTTAAGAGACCAATATGCTATCAATTATATTTTATATTTTTGTTTCATCTATACTATATAATAAAAAATCACGGAAACAAATTACATAATTCATAAATTTTATGTTATTTTAATTGCTAAAAGGTTATTTAAGTATTTGTTACATATATGTTAAACATAAATACGAGAATGAAGAGTCTTACATATACGTAACACTATGTCAAATGAAAAATGGTTATGTATACGTAACCTACATTTGGCGTATGTGTAAACCATGCTTTGGTTTTTCATTTGATCCATACCCTTATTTATACACATACACATACAAAGTTATGTGATCAGTTTCATTGGTTTTCTCTAGTTTTCATATAACTTTGTGATTTTCTTAGGATCCCTCCTATCTCTCTCTCTCCCCCTCTCTCTCTTCTCTATATATATATATATTATATATATATATCTATATATTATTATATATTATATTTAGAGAGAGAGAGAGAGAGAAAGAGAGAGTGAGAGTGAGAGTGAGAGAGAGGAGGGATCAAATGAAAATCACTCTTTTAATAGAAAACCATGAAAACTAAGTTCAACCAATCAATAATTTTTAGTTTAGTTTTTCTTTTTATTTAAAAAGGTTAATTAGGTCATTTTGTTACTCTCTAAATTTGATAATTATCTACTTTATTGACTTCTTTACTATCCTATTTAATTTCTTTATTGAATAATATATTCTTTAATGTATATCAATTAATCCTTCTTCTCTCATTCATATAATCTACAATAGATAATGAATGAAGAATCAAAAGATGAATCAAGAATAAAACAATTTTATGGTAGAGTATGCGCAGCGATGGTGGGCTATTTAAATGGGAATGAAGATGATGGAAAAGGATGATTAAACCCAGTTTTGCAAAGGCCTCACACTTAGTGTGTGTTTAATCAATCTTCATGAATTTGATCACATTGATTATATATGCTTCAGAAGCATGATTCTTGTGACTTTCATACATGTTTTCATCATGATTTTTAAAAAATCACATCAAGAATTAAAAGAAATTATTGATTTTTTGTATATGTAAAAACACATGCTAGTGTGCATGTTCTTAGTGTTCTTGGTATTTTGATGATGAAGAAGATTTTATTGTATATGAAACTACAAATTGAGTTATGTATATATAATAGGTCATCTAGTTTTCTTGATTTGAGATTTGTAAATGAAAATACACATTGAAGGGGAAAACAACAACAACATGATGAGTTACATATGTAAACTAAAGATTACGTATGTGTTACATATATGTATCTTAAAGTTTTACATATATGTAATATGTATGGAATACAAATATATGTAATAAGGTAATGTATATAGTTTACATTATTGGGTTAAAAATTATGATATGTTACTCATTCATCTTCTCTATTTTGTGTTTTTGTTGACAATTCTATCATCAATTATGCATGTTTATGTATATGTAAATCATAGATGTATAGTTATATATGAATAAATATACATATTAATAATGCATATTTTTTCCCATTTTAAGCCTTTTTGTTACAAATTCATCTTTATTGATACTTAATTGTAATTAATTTGGATTTTATAGTTTTGGATGGTTGCTTGGTGATCTCAAAAGAAAAAGGACAAGAAATTCATAAAGATTTTGAAAGTTTAGAGGTTGTTATGGTCATGACTGATTCTATCATGACCATAACAAGCATCAGGTCTCCTTTTCCTACATATTATAGCCACTACTGATTCTGTCATGACCATAACATGCATCAGGCCTCCTTTTAGCCTTTCTTCTTCCCCATTTCACCCAAGCTCAAAAATTGAAATGAAAAAAATCCCTAGTTCTTTCAAATATTGAGCTTTATTTTAAAGTAATTTCATAAGATTAGAAGCCAAGATTGAAGATCAAGTACTCAAAGGAATATTCTAACATCATACAACTCATCTTAGCTTGATTTGATTTGATAATCTATATATCTAACCATGTATCTCTTTTATTATTCAAGTTATTTGGGTGTTTTTGTATCTATTATGAGCTAGACTCTTTAGTTCACTTAGATTAGATAAATCCTAGTTGATTATTGATGATTTACATGTTATTTATGGTGATGATTATGTTGATGACCTTAACAATATATTGAATGTTCTTGAATGATTATGTGTGTTTGTTTGACTTGAGTATATGTTTAATACCGTGGGTATCTTGACCATATTACGTTGGAAAACCGTATGTGTTAGGGTATTTATTCATGAATATGTATATGTATGAATGTGTATTTATGGCTTTTGACTAAGAATGTGGATGGGGATTTGAACATATATGATTGTTATTCAAATGTGCATTCTTGTGTATATGCTTGGAGAAGTCATTGCATTCATTATGAATTTAACTTATCATTATGTATGTGTGATTATGGTTTACTAGCCTAAACTTGTAGTTCATATATTTATGGTATGATATTCATAAGTTGGAGGACTTCATAACGTTGTTTTCATTACGTGATTCGAGGTGATTGGCTTGTGTTTATCGTATTAGCTTTCCAAAAGATTATGGGATTAAATAACCTTGACAAGAGTTTAGTTCACATTTATATTCAACATAATTGTATCATTAGATCTTCATGAAATGACTTTAGGTGGTTATTATATTAACATCGCTTTAACTTTTCAAAGATTCATATAATTAGGTAGCCTTGATGGGGGTCTAGTCTATTTCTATGTTACATGTGTATAGAATGTTCTTATCATAAATTTGTGTATGTTGTCATTATTTAGCTAGGAGGATTCAAAGTCTTAGTGAACATTACCTTTGCTTATATTATCTTTCTTGAGTTCTATTTATCCTTATTTATTTGTCTATTTAGTTTAAAAATACAAAAATACTAAATCATCTATATTTATCGGTTGAATAATAACAAATGTTTACTATCAGTAGCTACCGTGTCCTTGGATCGATACTTGGTTCTTGCCAAAGCTATGCTACATATAAAATAAGGACCCTTGCCTATTGTGTGTGTAGTTAGTCATAATGTGAAAATCATTTAATAAATTAGAGCTTTATTGTGAAAAATTTATCGTTTAAATTTATATATCAAAACACACATCAAGTTTTTGGTGTTGCTGTCTATGACACGATAAATCTGAGAACGACCCGAGTTGTTACTTTAGAAATTTTGTATATTTTTATCTTTGTGTATTTTTTACATGTTTTTTAATTTTATTTTATTTCTATCGGGTACCCGTGATCTGCTTTGCTTAAGTGTCTGTATAGTGATTCTCATGGAGCGCTACTACAAGGACTACTATGAAGGATACCGTCATAATCACGAGGATTATTGCATGGAAGTGTGGTACGAGATTTGTGGAGAACCCCATTATACATAAGATTGTTATTATCCATCAGGGTGTTCTACAGGTTACTATAAAGAACAATATCCTTATTCACCACCATTTGAGGAGTCTACTATACCACCATTCAAAAGCGAGCCTCGTCCACCATTATATGAGTAGCTACAACAAGGAATTTAAATGTTTTCTCAGCAGAACACATGTACTCAAGATAATTTTGAACAACAACTCATTGAACAAGGTCGTGCATTAGAGTCATTAAGTGTTGTAGTTAATAAGCTCTATGTCTACCTTCTAGAAGAGAGTCCATCTTGCAACATCAATCTAAACCAAGAGGATGGAAGTGAAGCCATCCGGCTTCATTCTTTGATGTGTTAAAGCAAGAACTGGATCCGAAGACGATAATAGATGAAACACAAGTCCTACCTCTAGTTCAAAGCGGATTCGAATATGATGAGCCATTGTTACTTTATCCTTGTCTGTTGACTAATGACGAGAAAGATGTCATGGATAAGAAGAAACATGAATCATAATGTAAAGAACAACAAGAAGATGAGTTCATGGATGAGATGGAAGTGGTTCTACCGATTCCCACGTATGATGAAACCACAAACCATATTGTTCTATCTTGGGAGGATGAGTTTGGAAATGAATTGGTGACCATACCCGTTATGGAAAATGAAGAAGGATGGTTTGACCCAGTTGGTGATCTTGATGAATCAGAAGAATTGTTGTATGTAAAACCGACTATGGTAATCAAGGAAGAACCGCACCGAGAAAAATTATGAAAACGAATGGGTTCACCTACGAACCAATGATGGTGGTGACACCTAATCCTCAACTTTGAACCAAAGATAACTGGCCCAAAAAATAGCACTATAATGATTCATCACACAAATCAAATGAATTGCGGGAGAGGGCAAACTACTTCATGAACCAACCACCTTTGAAGACACGACATTGGTTAATCAAGAATTGCAAGTCAACAACATATTATCAAGATGATTGCCCCCTTCACTACTTAAATTGTATTAGGTTGGTGCGAGCAAATACAAGTGTTGGTGGCACGATCCATTTGGATTATGTTTGTGTTTGCCATTGAGTTTCTCACAAATCGATAGTAGATACACTAAATCAAATGGGTCAGATGAGGTTTCAAGTATCATAAGCCACCCGTTTGTTAATTTGTTCCATCACTTGCCCTGAATTTAGTGTATTTAAGGGTTGAATCAAGCTAATGACTCGTTAATAAATGAGCGCTTTCGGGGGGCAACTCAAGTTTTTGAAAACTTAATGTTTGTTGTTTTTTTTCTTTCTATTGCACATGTTTATACTCATTTTTGTTCCTTTGTTGTATTTGAAAGTTTACGGTACAAAGTGTTTTTTCCGTGCGAAGTGTACGAAGTTATCACGCAAAATGGACATTATGGGTGGAATTATAACACAATGGTAATAATTAATCACGTAGAGATGAAATTATCATGCAAATGTGAAATTATTACTCAAGAATATATTCTTGCGTGATAATTCCATCTCTGCGTGATAATTCCACGCGAGTGTCATTTGTCTTGCGTAATTATCGCTTTGTTCTTGCGTGATAATTCCACCGTAAAATTAGTAAGCTTCGCACGAAAAAAACACTTGGTATAGTAACCGGCCCATATAATATATATATATATATATATATATATATATATATATATATACATATATAATCAATGCTATTTAACAAAAAGATCTTTTAAGAAACTTAAAACCGCATCTTTTATTAAAAACAAAACTTTATAAAATTTCTAAAACTTTGAACTTTTTTAAAACAAAATATTTAAATTGGTCTTTAAAAATTTTTGTATAAAAATTGAAATAAAAAACAAAGAAAATTAATAAACAAGATTTTTTACAAAAAAATATTTTTCAATAACAATTTTCAAATGTTTAAAAATTATTTTTAGATACGAAAGTTTAATAAAATATATTACTCTTTTATCACATAAACCATTTAATGATATGTAATTTCAATTTTCATAATATCGTTTTATAATTCATAATTTCATTAGTAACTACTAAATATTTTTTTATTTTATCATAATTTTCATTAGTAACTACTAAATATTTTTTATTTTATCATGTAATACACGGGTATATAGCTAGTATAACATATGTCATGATTGGGTTTTCATTGAGGTTACACAGATAGCATGCTATTTTTTTCTTCTAAATATGTGATTTTAGATTTACCAATTTAATTTAATTATTGGTGGGGGTTGGGGGGGTTTGATCCCTTGAACAATGTGGTTTCTTTAAGTGTGGCCAGTGACCAACTTCCAACTTCAAAACGTAAAGAATTTGACTCTTGATTAATATACATATAATTTAAGATTAAAGGATTTCAAGATAACTAGAATTGGGTTCGGTTGGTTCATGAGGTTGATGACGATTTCATTAGAAATCTATTGGATGATAGGCAGTTAGCTTCGCCCCCAAGCCTTTGATAGGAAATATATAAATATCTATGCATGGACTTTTTTTTCCGAACAAGTATTATGTAAAAAAATACCTGATAAATACCTAAAAAACTAACATTCTATCTGTTTTCTTATAAAAGTTACTGAACAACCTTTTTAACATAAATAATCAACATATTTTTTATTTTTTCTCATAAAAATATACTCATTGGTTTTTAAAATATTAAAGTCTCTTTACATGTTAAATTTAAATAAAATTATGAAAATTATAATTATTAAAATAACTTGGAATAGGATGTATGGGTTCCTAAAGGTGATTAATGTTTGGTTTAAAACTAATCAAACTAAACCAACTTATTTATAATTTTCGTTTCGGTTCGTTTTAACCCAAAATCGAATTTATAATTTGGTTAAAAAAATTGTCATGTGATGGAGATAATACTATAGGGCCGTTTATTACCAAACTATCTGTAACCACGTAAGTTCTTTGAATTAATAATCTTTTATTTTCTATGTATATAATAAAAGAAAAAAGACTAACCGCACTTTAAAATAACCATTATCTTTTTCAAAATGAAAATAAGATTAGAAAACCATAAAATACAAATTTTGTTTCTTACACTTACGATTTTGAAAGTATATTTTTCTAATTTACCTCTATATGGAAAAAGGAAGTTGAAAAATAGTTAGGTTTAATGTGTTTTTGTTTGGCCACAAAAGTTTCTATATTGTTCATTTTAACCCCCAATGGGTGTTTAAAGGGGAAAAAAAGACAACTTTCTATTGCTTCATCGGATTCTTTGTTGGGGTTTTTGAGTGAGGGGTTGTGAAGATGGCGGCCAAGTGGAGGTGGTTGCCTCTCGGTAACCCGATGACCACTCGATTTCTGACGACACCAAAATCGAGGCGACCCCTGTTCAAGGAGAGGGAGGGGTTATAGTCTCCGGTAACCACCTCCGCCATCATCATTAGGTGTATGCCGGCTGTGCTCTGTTTATCATAACCTAGGTCGCGATGGCCTGGCGGTTGTGATGCATTTGCTCTGTTTTTCGAGCCCTAGGTGGCGCCTGTGGCGGTGAGGTGGGTTATATCGTTGCGATGGTTGTGGATAATATTGGCGCTCTGCCTTCTGTTCTGGTTGGGGACGGGCTGGGGATTGAGTTGTAACTGTCCTGGCCTCCTGTCGACTCGGTTGGCATTGTCAGTAAGGGAACGCTGGCGGCGTTGCCTCTTGATTCTGATGAAGCTATTCGGGTATGCATGTTCTGTCGACTCAATGATGATGTGCGAAAGCTCATCTAAGAGTTAGGGTTTCACTTAACCCTAATAGTCTGTTGGATCTATGGGTTTTTCATGCCTGGTTGTTGTTTCTCTACTACTTGGTGTTTTGTTTTGGGTATTTTGATCTGAACCTTAAATCCTTGTGTTTCCGTTTTGTTATGAACCTCCGGTTCTGGTTATTGGATGGTGATGATGGGCAGAACGACCTTGAACACTAATATTCTGTTTTTGGTCTATGACTGTTGTGCATGTTTTAGTGTTCATAAATAGATGATGATGACAACCCGTCATTTGAGATCCGCGCCCCTTTCATTGATTGTTTAGAGTTATCAGGATCTTTACATTGATTATTTCTGGTTTATTGATGATGGTGGCTTATGGTACGTCGATGATTGTTGCCATGAGACGTCACTGGCTCAGTTATGATTGCAGAATCGATTAGTTGTAAGCATGGCTATGCTGAATGTGGAAAACATGGTTGCTTGGCGTGACATAATCAGTGAGGGCAAGTGTGTTGTTCTGTATTTGCAACCTGTGTTGCAGCTATGGTAACTTAATACCTAGATCTGAGCTTAATTGTTTTGTTCTTGAAATAATTTGGGTCTTTTTTTTTACTTGCTATGAGACAAAATACCAGGTCCGTGAAAAAAAAGGCTATGATGATAGGAACATCATGATTGGACAATATACGTTTATCTGAGTATACGTTTAACCAGTTTGTCATGCGCGCAACGCGTGCACCGGAAAACAACACTAATTAACTAAAGTCAAAGTATATATAAAAACTTCAAACAATAACTAAAGTCAAGAATTTTTTTTTTTTTGAATATTTACGATTAATATTAATAAAACAAATTAATAACTGGAATCTTTTTAAGCAATGACAATAATAATTTTCAAGATAAAACAATTCTAGTAATTAATTAAAAAGAGAGAATTAATATATACCCTTACAAACTTAACTAACTACATATATACCCAAGTCCATATTAAAATTACATATTTTCCCTTCCTTTATAAAGTTTTATATAATAACACATCCCATGACACTCTTCACAATTGTTATTCTCTTTCCGTTTCTCGAAACAAAACGAGATTTCTCCCTTTGATTTCGACGATTATCACAAAAGTTATCTATTCTATTTCAAAATTATTCTGGGGCAGTCGGTTAATTGATCTTCTAAGATCGGCCCGTTCTTCAGATTTGATTGTTGAATCTTTCTCGATTTGGTTTGATTTTGTTCCATTGTGTGAACATTCACACAGCAAGTAAACTTTAGTAATGAAACGTAAATAACTAACATAGTATCAAAACGTGAAAAATCATCAAAACCCAAAAGTTTGCAAAATTAAAAGAAAAAAACAGTTAAGGAAATAGGCAAACATGTAATTTTATAGATTTAATAATAGTAAGGGTAAAATAGTCATTTTATAATATAATTTTAAATAAATGGATAAATATGTAATATTTATGTTTAAGGAAAAAGATATATGTAACTAAAAGTTTGAGTTGAGTATCTGTACCCTTGATCAAGTTTGTAAGGGAATATATATAATTGCTCCCATTAAAAACATAATGTAATTCATGTTAGGATATAAAATACATTTTAGAGTACACTAGTATTAATCCCCGCGTTGCGGTAGTGCGTAAAAGCATATCAAGAAGTATTAATGTCACACCACCGTCTGCGACTACCGATATTGGAAATCTTGTATATAAAAATAAATAACAACAAAAAAAAGAAAATCCAACACAAAGTAGATGTAAAAACTTTGAACCACGCACGTGAAATGTAAAACATTAAAAACAATAAATAAGTCGATATAAGACCCGCACGTTGCGTCGGGCCGGTTAAACCGGAAAAATAGGCGTACCAACGTTGAACCACACGCTCTTACAATGTGTTAACTCTCAAAATTTAAAGCGAAATATAAAACCAAAAATTTATAAAAGATAAAAAATATATGATCAAAGTTGAAAGTAAAAAATTGCATAGGTTAAATTGTAAAAAGTATAAGAGTATTGAGTTTAAAATAACCAAAAAAATTAAATGGTTGTACTTTATGCATATAAATGTGTACATACAACTTAATAGATAGAATATATATAATTACACTTTTCATTTTTTAGCTTTGTAGAAAATTTTAGGTTTAATCCTTAAACTTAAAAATAACAAAAAACATTCTTTATAATTAGATTTTATAACAATTTACGTCATTTTCTCTAACGAACGTTAATTTTTAAATCAAGTCATTTGCTTTGTACTTGAGGGTAAATTGTTCTTTTTAAACCTCCAACTCAAGAACATTCTTATCCAAATAAAATTTGAAAAAAACAAATATATTTTTTTTATTAAAAAATTATGAAAACTAATAAACCAAATCTAAAAGAAATTGTGAGGGTAAATGAAAACCAAAAGAAATTATGAATGCTAATAAATTAAATCTAAGCCATTGATTTAACTAAGATCCAAAGATTCATGGTTCAAAATAATTTTGAAAAGCGCCCCACACAAGTACAAACATATACTCTTTTATTAAAATAAACTAGAATCATGGATATTTTTTTAATGGTAAATATGCGACTCTGCTTTGGAGAATATGTGTTATTTTAATAAGGCCCACCTATTCGTTTCTCAGCCAGGACCGCACCCCCAACCCACTCAAAAGAAACCCATTGCTGAAAAAACCCCTTGCTCAACGCTAAACATTTTGCTTAAAGTGATACTTGAACCTATAACCATCTAATATTACATGTCATGGTAGAATCATGAATCTTAACCAAATCAATGGCTTAGATGTATTTAAAGAGTTTTTTAAATTATCCTGGTGTGCATTTGAAGCCTTCTACACACACACACACACACATATATATATATATATATATGATTATATTCACTATATTAAGTATTATTTTATTTATAATAATTTAATTAATATTATATTTATATTTTTCATTTATTTTTTTACTATTTTATTAAGTGTTATATTATTAGCTAAATACTATTTACCAAATATTTACATAGTTATAATAATAATAATAATAATTATATAGTCAGTATTTAAAGCTGGTCGGAAAAAAGACTCAGTAGCACCCGCGCATGATGCGAGCCAATTCATTATACGTAACATATAGAAAGCAATAATGAATATCTATATTATTTATACTATTTATAAAGTATTTTAGGATGTCAAAATAATAATTTTATCTTGACCTTAAAGACACCTATAGGGTTAGTATGGTAATATTATGGTGGAATTTAATTTAATTTTTTTAATCCATATGAATTTATTGAATATAATAATAATAATAATATAATAATAATAATAATAATAATAATAGTATTTAAAGTAATTATAATAGTTATTTGCAAAATAAAAATAATTTTAGCAATAAGTAATAATGTGTAATAATATACAAGTTATCAAACTAAATATACAAGTTTTTAAAACTGTTTTAAGGTTCTACATCTTATATTAGTTTTCTCTTATAATCATAAAAATATAATGGTTTATAAAATCTAAATTTATTGTTATGATGTGTTAAATTATGTCACGTTCGACATAATTTTTTTTTCCAAAAAAGAGTTGTTAATATAATTTTTATCCACATCTACGGATTGAATATTAATGTACAAGTAATCGAAATCAAGTGTTATAAATTTTAACAACCATGACAAAGTGTGTGTGTGTGTGTATATATATATATGAGTAAATTACACAAATCATCCCTAAGGTTTGCTCAAATTTTATCTTTCGTCCCTATAATTGAAAAATTACAGGTTTCTAAGGTTTGAAAAAACATTGCACTTTTCGTCCCTGTCCCTGGGTCTAAAGGCAGTTAAAAAGTTCCGTTAAATGAGTGTTAAATGATATTTTACCGTTAAAACTTTTTCAAAAATATTATTAATTTACATAACACCCATACCCATACCCCTACCCTAATATTATTATTATCGTTATCGCTATTGCTATCATTATTATTCTTTTTCTTCTTCCTAACCACCACCACACACTCCATCTCCACCACCACCTCCAATCCCACTACCATCTCCACCACCACCTCCAATCCCACTACCATACCACAACCTCCACCACCATCAATCCACACCAACAACTTTCTTTCCCACCTTAAGTTACTTCCACCTTCTCTATTCAATCTACTGCACAAGATTCCAATAAACACCATGTCACACCCTAAAAATTCACGTGTGGGGTTCTACTATGAGGCGAGTGAACAAACCAGGATCTTAGTTATTAGTTACTCAGAACGACACAATATGCAACATTTAAAATAATTCAGAGTTTGAAACTTTAAAGTATTTGCGGAAGCATTTTGTAAATAACCCAAACACAAGGTACTAAATGTAAACTGCGAAAAACACGCGCCTAAACCAAAACGTAAGTAAATGCTAAATTAAAAGTAAACAATGTTTGAACAAAGCATGCTTGACACGTGCGTGCTCCTATGGGCAGCTGCTAGAAATGACCTGAGAAAAGCATACTAAAAATGTCAACACGATGGTTGGCGAGTTCAAGAGTTTGTAATCAATCATAAACAGTAGCGTTAATAAAATATAAACAAGTGAATTGAAATAGATAGCTAGTCTAATTTTATTAGTAAAGAGCAATAGTGATTTCGCGATCAAAGCTGACTATGTTTGTCTGTTTGGCTCCCACCACGACATACCATGTCGTGACGCTGTTAGTAGTTTAGGACAATATTGCACCCATTGACTTCCGGTCACACGGGTGGGGCTTGTCAGACCCAATAGTACTAGCCAAAATTTCCCTCTAGATTCCTTAGTTAACGATCCGAAAGTGTGATGGCTTTCTATGGTATAACCCACTATGTCTTACCAAACACATGTGATAACAATAATACGTTTTAAAATCAAGTATGTTTTCTCCCCCAAAAGAGAAGTAAGTAAAAGTGGGGCATTGAACTCACCTGGTACTCAAACGGATGATTGTAAAAGCTAATGATGAATGAAAAGACAATCCTTCAAAGGTTACTGTAAGGCCCCGATCCTGGAGACCCTACAGTTGGTCATTCATAGCATCATTTATCATTAAAACACATTTAAAATATATTAATAATAGAAAGGATTGCTGGGGAATAATTATCAAAAACTAATTCATGCATTAATAATTACTTTTGCCAAGTAATACATCGTTGATTAAAATACAAAAGAATACTTAGTTGTATTACAAAACAACAACATTATTTTTTACATGAGATGGATGCCAATCTTTGCTTGCCAAGCAGCTTCAACTCCATGCCATCCTCAGCAACATCATTACCTGCCAACTGAAAATACATATAAAAGTCAGCGTTGTTGAGTGAGTTCTAGTTTTATAAATAAAATACTTTGCATTTGTGAAAACTTATCCTTTAGTTTTAATCGTGATCACCCATCATACATAAAATTAGATAATATTTATCCATCATAATTGTTCATTTTCATACTTTTCATTATTATCTTCCACTTCCATCTAGACCAATGTCATATGCCATACCCCAAACATTGTGCATGAAACGGGTACTGGGCCGAAGTCCATAAATAGACCACTAACATTGTGCACGAAGTCTGACCCAGTACCGGGGCAAGCGACAAGGGTCCCTTTCGTACATATTAGTCAATCACAAAGATTGACCCCTGTGTGCATCCTCATGGGTTAGCTAAACCGCACACAGTTGAGCTAACAACCCCTCAATGAGTTGTGAACCTCCTTTCATTTGCTTGCAAGACTTTTCATTCATTTATTATGTTTCACTTTCATTATCATATTCTTTCACTTTTATTATGATAATACTTTTCGTATAAGAGTATTAACACACTACGTAAAGTCACATAGTAATACGTAATATAGAACATCAATAACAGCCCAGAATCATACATTACATCAACAGGCATAAACCACCAAAACATTTCAGAACTTAACACTACATTCTACCTCCTAAAATTTCAGAAAAATCCTAAGTCCCCAAAGAAATATGGATGAACATAAACCAATACGGATGAATGTTCAACAAATGCGGATGAGCAAATGCGGATGAAAGTCTTCAAAAATATTCTAAGCGTCTAAAGGTATGCGGGTGAACCAAATACGGATGAACAAGTCCAAATGCAAATGAACTAAGTCTTATGTGAATGAGCACATACAAATGCGGATGAACAAAAACATCTGCGGAAGAACAAAACATCTGCGGAGGAAAAAAAAATCTACGGATGAACAAAACATCTGCGGATGAACAAAACATCCGCGGAGGAACAAAACATCTACGGATGACAAAAAATCTGCGGATGAACAAAACATCTGCGGAGGAACAAAACATCCACGGATGAACAAACATCTGTGGATGAACAAAAGACTTGGCTATTGAACATAAAACCAACGCGGTTGAATGTTCAGCAAATGTGGATGAACTCCAACAATGCGGATGAAGTCCAACAAATACGGATGAACAAAATGCAAATGCGGATGAACAAACAACTTAGACTAATCCACCAGTTCCAAATCCTCGTGCTAACATGTCCTTAGCACAGATCTAACATGCCAAATACTTAGAACAGAGCTTAAAACTACGCAACATCAAAGAAGGCATTCAAAAACACACATCACATACACATCAGATGCCAAAACGCAGAAAACCCATGCTTCGGTTGTAAAAATTCAGTTAATATGCATTTCAGCCCCAAGCGAGTTAAAAACAAGTAAAATAGGGGAATCTAGAACTCACCTCTAGCAGCTTTCGAGTAAGACTTCTTCAAACCGAGAGCAAATGGGAGTTCTAGCACCTAAACACACCAAAAACAAGCAGCCAACACAAGAAACACGTAAGAATTGGTCTAGCAGCTCGAACACAGCTGAAAACCAAGCAAAAAACACAAGAAAACCTCACCTTCTAAGAGAATTTAGCTTTCTCACACTAAAATCTGGTTGGTTCTGCTTCTTTTTTCTTCTTGCAGCCGAAAGCAAATATGGGGAAATGGGGGTGTGGGCGGCCATGCTTCTTTTAAATCCTATAATGGGCAAGTTTGCCACTTGCACAATGTTAACCCCTTGACTTGGGATATTTCACCTTTCTTTCTTTTTTTTTTTAAATTTCCAGGTGTTACAAGTCCACCCCCCTTATATAGGTTTTGTCCCCGAAACCTGTCACTCCTCGAATAGCTGTAGATAATGTTGTCTCATCTCTTCCTCAGTTTCCCATGTAGACTCAGAGCCCTTCCTGTGCCTCCACTATACTCGCACCAGCGGAACCACTTTATTCCTTAGCCTCTTCTCCTTTCTGTCATGATGGCCACTAGCTGCTCCATATAATTGAGCCGTTCATCTACCTTAATGTCCTCCGGTGGCACGATCATATCTTCTTCAGCTAAGCACTTTCTTAGATGAGATACAGAAATGTCGGATGAATTCCACTTAATTCATCGGGTAGCTCCAACCTGTAGGCCACCTATCCTACTCGAGCAATAATTCGAAAAGGCCCTATATACCTCGGGCTCAGCTTACCCCGCTTTCTAAACCGGATGATCTCCTTCAAAGGTGAAACCTTCAACATAACTTTATCACCCACCTTTAATTCAATTGTACGCCTCTTGTCAGCATACGACTTTTGTCTATCTTTTGCCATCTTCATAAAGGCTTTGATCTTCTCTAACTTTTCGGTCGTAGCCTCGATCACCTCGATGCTCCCTAACTCCTTCTGCCCAATATCACCCCAACATACGGGCATTCTACACTTCCTACCATATAGAATCTCAAAAGGAGGCATACCAATGCTGGCATGATAACTGTTGTTGTATGAGAATTCGGCTAACGGTAAGTGTTCGTCCCAACTTTCTCTGAAGTCAATGACGCATGCTCAGAGCATATATTCAAGCATCTGGATGGTTCTCTCTGACTGACCATCTGTCTGAGGACGATAAGCTGTACTGATGTGCAACCTCGTCCCCATCGCATCATGGAATCTCTTCCAAAACTTAGATGTAAACCGAGTGTCACGGTCAGACATTATAGACACAGGTACACCATGACGAGTCACAATCTCTTTAATGAACAGATCTGCCAACCTCTCAGATGAATACGTCTTGTGGATCGGTAGAAAGTGAGTACTCTTCATCAAACGGTCAACTATCACCCATATGGTATCGTACCCCTTGCCGTACATGGTAACTTCGTAATGAATTCCATGGTGATGTGCTCCCATTTCCACTCGGGTATATCCAAGGGTTGGATCTTCCCATATGGCTTCTGATGCTCCGCCTTCACTTGCAGGCAAGTAAGTCACTTGCTCACATACTCCGCTACATCGCGCTTCATACCCGACCACCAGTAGTCTTTCTTCATATCATGATACATCTTCGTAGCACCGGGATGAATTGAGTATCGAGTTTTATGAGCTTCATCCATGATTCATCCCCGTAGGCCTTCATAACGAGGGATCCACATCCGCCAGAAGCGGGTTCTAACTCTGAGAGTGTTCTCGCCCAACTCCTAGACTAGACCTTTCATCCTTTCGGAGTTAAGGTGATCTTCTTTAAACGCCTTATCTTGAAACTCCTTGACCTGTTTCATCACGTCAGAGGTCATCACCAACTATTAAGCTTCCACTCGGATTGGCTCGGGTCTCTCCTTTCGGCTAAGGGCATCCGCCACCACATTGGCCTTGCCCGGATGGTAGTGGATCTCACAATCATAGTCATTGATCAACTCTAACCACCTTCTTTGACTCATATTGAGATCCTTTTGCTCGAAGAAGTACTTCAAGCTCTTATGGTCAGTGAAGATAGTGCACTTCGTCCGTATAAGTAGTGCCTCGAAATCTTCAATGCAAAGACCACAGCCGCTAGCTCCAAGTCATGAGTAGGGTAATTAGCCTCATGGGTTTTCAACTGTCGGGACGCATAGGCTATCACCCTCCCTCGCTGCATCAGCACGTAATCTAACCCCAAATAAGAAGCATCCGAATAGACCACTAAGTCTTCGCTCTCTTCGAGTAACATTAAGGCAGGAGCTTGAGTCAATCTTCACCTCCTTATGGGTCAACCTAGTCAATGGTGAGGGTATCTTGGAAAAGTCTTGGATGAATCTACGGTAATAGCCCGCTAAACCCAAGAAACTGCGGATCTTGGATGGCGTCTTTGGAGTTTTCCATTGCATCACCGCCTCCACCTTTGCCGGGTCCACCATAATCCCTTCAGAATTAACCGCATGACCCAAAAACTAAACTTCGCACAACCAGAACGCGCACTTGGAGAACTTAGCATACAACTTCTCTCTTCTAAGCATCTCCATTACCTCGCGAATGTGACCGGCATGCTCTTCTTCGCTCTTCGAATAAATCAGGATATCATCGATAAACACAATCACTGATTTATCCAATATCCGCCGACACACCTGATTCATCAAATCCATAAAAGCAGTTGGCACGTTAGTTAAACCGAAAGACATAACGAGGAATTTGTAATGCCTGTATCGCGTCCGAAACGTGGTCTTCGGGATATCCTGTTCTTTAACCTTTAGCTGATGATAACCAGATCGAAGATCTATCCTTGAGAACCAACTGGCACCTTGGAGCTGATCAAACAAGTCATCAATCCTCGGTAGTGGATACCGGTTCTTCACCGTCAACTTGTTCAACTCACGGTAGTCGATGCACATCCTCATTCTACCATCCTTCTTCTTCACAATCAAGACTGGAGCACCCCAGGGAGAGATACTCGGTCGGATGAACCCCTTATCCAGCAACTCTTGCAACTAAACCATCAGTTCCTTCATCTTGGAGGGAGCTAGTCGATACGATGCCTTGTCAACAAGTGAGAACACATATCAAATTAATCTGGAAATCGATCTCGCGGTCTGGTGGCATACCTGGTAGATCATCTGGGAATACGCCCGGGAAGTCACACACGACTGGTACGTTGGAAAATCGTGGTACTGACGCATCCACATCTTTCACATAAGCCAGATAGGCTCTACACCCACGTTTCATGCACTTCTCTGCCACCACCATTTAAATTACCTTTGGAACCGTACTGACCCTATCACCGTAAATCATCACCAAACTCCTATCAGGTGCGGTTAAACAAATCAACTTCTTGCAACACACGATGTTTGCCTCATAGGCTACTAACCAATCCATCCCTAGAACGACATCGAATCCACCTAGGGGCATCACGAACAATCTAGCAGAGAACCTATAGCCATCCAACTCTATGTCATAATCCTCTATCAGATCAGAAATCCTGGTAGACTTACCAATGGCAGCTTCTACATCGAAGGGCTCATCAATACTTCTACTTCTAACAGGCAACTTAGCACAGAAGGCAGTAGAAATAAAACTCTTACTAGCACCAGAATCGAAAAGCACAGAGGCACAAATTTGGTTTACTAGGAAGGTACCTGACATAACATCGGGATCTACCCTAGCCTCCTCCCGGGTCATAGTAAATTCTCTGGCCTTTTCCCTCTGCCCTTCCTTCTCCTTCTCGATCACCTTTCTCGCCTCGGAGTTCTCAACCCTCAGTTTCTTGCAATCCCTGCTCAGATGGCCCTCTTCACCATAGTTGTAGCACCTCACCACCCCATAATCCCTTGCCATGTGACTAGGCTTCCCACATTTGATGCAGACGTTCAGTTCCCACTTACACTCTCCCATATGTTCCTTCCCGCACTTACTACACCTCTTCATCCCTGTACCCGCTGACACTACCCTCCGGTCATCCACCCTTTCCTTTTTGTTGTTCGAGGTGAAACCACCACGACCAAATCATTTCCCGTTTCAGTTCCTGTCACCACCACCCTTCTTACTCACTTCCACTACTGCCATCTCCTCCCTCTCATCATAAAGTCTCCCTGCCAGATCAACCACCGGCCCAAACGTACTCAGCCAGGCGGCGATCATGTGTCTGCGGATGTCCGCCGGTAGACCCTGAATGTACCTCTTAAACTTCCGTGACACAGGCAACACCTGATCTGGCACCAGCCTTGCCATCTCATTGAACTTAGTCAAGTACTACTGGTGTGTCATGGTTCCCGCTTCCAACTGTAGGAACTCCCTCTCAATCTTGTCAAGCTCCATGTGAGGACAAAACTCCTCGATCACCATCTTCTTCAGTTCTCTCCACCTCATTCTCCCAATCTCCCTGCTACCCTCGGCCTGGACAATATTGTCCTACCAACACAAGGCCGAATCCACAAATGAGTGGGTAGCAAACTTTACCTTCTGATCCTCTTGGCACTCGCTAATATCCAACACAGTCTCCATTTCTCTCACCCATCAGTGAGCAGCAGCAGCGTTCCAGTTCCATCAAAAGTCAGGGGCTTGTATCTTTGGAATGCCCCATAGCTGCACTCCTTTGCAGTTTCTTGCACCCCTTCCTCTTCCTCTTCATCACTGGAGACAACCATCTCAGTTTCTAGTTGCTCCCCTTCACCTGAACCTCTCTCCTTGCCCCCTCTTCCAACAGTTTTCTTCCTCTCCTCCTTCTCTTTCTTTTCATCCTCCCTCACAGCACGAATAACCTCGGTCACCACAGACGGCAGAATCGTCTGCATGAACTGATGAACTTTACTACTGCCTCCTTCACAGAGGCTCTCAGGTTAGCACTCTCATCACCGCCTTCATGGTGATGAAGCTTGGGATCTGCAGGAGTCGTCTCAGCAGTCTTAGCCTTGTTCCTTGTGGCATATGGTCTGGCACCACGACCACCCTGTACTCCACCTCGAGAAGCCTTCGAAGATCTACCACCCGCCATCCTCTAAACACTATAAGATTCAAACACTAACACAGTTATTCAAGGTAATAGCTTAGATTATGTCAAGTATAGTAAGTCCCTAATTACAGTGGCCAGTTGAGATTAGCCACTTACTTTACCCTTCATCCCCTAAGCATTTCCTATCCTGACTACATTAGTATCCAAATCTACTAAGAGCACTTAGATCAGATAGCACACGCACATAATACTGGTTATCTTTAAGAAAATAAATTACCTGATGACACGTAGCTACTTGGGCTGGCATCCTTCTATTCGGTCCCATTCTCAGTTTAAGTTTAGGTTTTTTGAAAATGATTTACCCATTTATCTTAAACTTTGGCTCCGATACCAACTTGTAAGGCCCCAATCCGGAGACCCCACAGTTGGTCATTCATAACATCATTTATCATTAAAACACATTTAAAATATATTAACAATAGAAAGGATTGCAGCGGAATAATTATCAAAAACCAATTCATGCATTAATAATTACTTTTGCCAAGTAATACATCGTTGATTAAAATTACAAAAGAATACTTAGTTGTATTACAAAACAACAATATTATTTTTTGCATGAGATGGATGCCAGTCTTTGCTTGCCAAGTAGCTTCAACTCCGTGCCATCCTCAGCAACATCATTACCTGCCGACTGAAAATGCATATAAAAGTCAGCGTTGCTGAGTGAGTTTTAGTTTTATAAATAAAATACTATGCTTTTGTGAAAACTTATCCTTTAGTTTTAATCGTGATAACCCATCATACATACAATTAGATAATATTTATCCATCATAATCGTTCGTTTTCGTACTTTTTATTATTATCTTCCACTTTCTTCTAGACCAATGTCATATGCCATACCCCAAACATTGTGCACGAAGAGGGTACTAGGCCGAAGTCCATGAATAGACCACTAACATTGTGAACGAAGTCTGACCCAGTACCGGGGCACGCGACAAGGGTCCCATTTCATACATATTAGTCAATCTCAAAGATTGACCCCTGTGTGCATCGTCATGTGTTAGCTAAACCGCACACAGTTGAGCTAACAACCCCTCAATGAGTTGTGAACCTCCTTTCATTTGATTGCAAGACTTTTCATTCGTTCATTATGATCCACTTTCATTATCATATTCTTTCATTTTTATTATGATAATACTTTTCGTATAAGAGTATTAACACACCACGTAAAGTCACATAGTAATACATAATATAGAACATCAATAACAACCCACAATCATACATAACATCAAGAGGCATAATCCACCAAAACATTCTAGAACTTAACACTACATTCTACCTCCCAAAATTTCAGAAAAATCCTAAGTCCCCAAAAAATGTGGATGAACATAAACCAATATGGATGAATGTTCTGCAAATGCGGATGAGCAAATGCGGATGAAAGTCTTCAGAAAATATTCTAAGTGTCTAAAGGTATGCAGGTGAACCAAATACGGATGAACAAGTCCAAATGTGGATGAACTACAACTTATGTGAATGAGCACATACAAATACGGATGAACAAAACATCTGCGAAGGAACAAAAACATCCGCAGATGAACAAAACATCTGCGGATGAACAAAATATCTGCGGAGGAACAAAACATCTGCAGATGAACACAACATCTGCAGATGAGCAAAACATTTATGGAGGAACAAAACATCTGCGGATGAACAAAACATCTACGGATGAACAAAAGACTTGGCTATTGAACATAAAACCAATGCGGTTGAATGTTCAGCAAATGTGGATGAACTCCAACAAATGTGGATGAAGTCCAACAAATGCGGATGAAGTCTCACAAATGCGGATGAACAAAATGCAAATGCGGATGAACAAACAACTTAGACAAATCCACCAGTTCCAAATCCTCGTTCTAACATGTCTTTAGCATAGATCTAACATGACAAATACTTAGAACAGAGCTTACAACTACGCAACATCAAAGAAGGCATTGAAAAAAACACATCGCATACACATCAGATGCAAAAACGTAGAAAACCCATGCTTCGGTTGTAAAAATTCAGTTAATATGTATTTCAGCCCCAAACGAGTTAAAAACAAGTAAAATAAGGGAATCTAGAACTCACCACTAGCAGCTTACGAGTAAGACTTCTTCAAACCGAGAGCAAATGGGAGTTCTAGCACCTAAACACACCGAAACAAGCAGCCAACACAAGAAACACGTAAGAATCGGTCCAGCAGCTCGAACACTGCTGAAAACCGAGTAGAAAACACAAGAAAACCTTACCTTCTAGGAGATTTCAGCTTTGTCACACTAAAATCCGGTTGGATATGCTTCTTCTTTCTTCTTGCAGCCGAAAGCAGATGCTGGGAAATGGAGGTGTGGGCGGCCTTGCTTCTTTTAAATCCCATAATGGGCAAGTTTGCCACTTGTACAACTTTAACCCCTTGACTTGGGATATTTCACATTTCTTTCTTTTTCTTTTTAATATCCGTGTGTTACAGTTACCTAGAACACACAAGTACATAAGTACGTGTACATAGAAGCTTAACAACCCTAAGTGCTCAACAAACACATTGACCCAAGGTTTTGGAAAACAAGACTCACATGACCAAGTTGACCTGTTTGACCCGTTGGTGACATGTCAAGTTAAGTTCTTGTTTGATCAAGTATAACAATCCATCATACATGGTTATCATACAAGTTATTCACGTATACCACATTACAAACCCTTAAGTGCTATAAAGCTCATCATACACCATGGTTTATCAAACAACACATATAAATCCCAAGATTAACTAACACATCATGCATCATCATGATTCTACCATAATTCCAACATATCTCCATAATCACCTAACAACATCCATTATCATGTATATTTCATAAGAGCCTAAATTTCCAAAAATGTGCATCAAGTATTCATACAACCCAAACAACACAATCTATCACCTTAGACATCATCAACAAACATTCTAACATGACCTTAACTTCATAAACATGCTCAATTAACAATATCCAATGATCTACATAAATAAAGTTTCCCTTTCGGGAAAGTAACACCCAAAACCAATCTAACATCCAATTGTTTCATAAATTCACCAACTTATGCCTAATCAAGTCCATAACGACCATTTAGACATGACTAACATCATCAATTCATCATAATTCATCAATCTCATGCATAAAAGTTACTATTAATAGTAAGGTATGAACAACCACTCAATTTTGTGAATTTCTTGCACAATCCACGTAAACTAACATCAATACGATCCCACTAACATCAAAACATCATCAAACAACATCAATTTCGACATTCATCATGATTTTCGACCTAGGGTTCTATCAAGTATCAAAACCATGAAAATCTAATCAAAATCTAACCTTTAATCGTGTAATGGTCAAGAATTGATGCTTGCTACACGTTAGAATGCTTGAAACTAGATCAAAATCGATGCTTGATTATTGTTCTTGCTCAAATCGAAGTGTGTGCGTGTGTGGGGAGGTCGCGGCCGAATGTGGGTATGGGAGGGGGATTAGGGTTTATTTTTTGTTAAGTTTTAATTTTGTGATAATTACAAAATAAACCTCCCTTGTTTAACTTTTATAAAAACTAGTCTTTTCCACTTTTTTGTTTGTTTTTAACTACAAAACACAAGCATTACTAATCCATAATAACAATCATGTATATTTTCCACTAATTACAAAACACATGAAATAAATATAACACGTTGTCACGTTATAAGGTAAAATTCACAAATAATATTTAAATTCACAAATCACGTAACTACAAATTAATAATCAACATTATTAATCAAGTTATTATCAGATAATCATTGTAATTATTTTTTTAGTCACCAACGTTTAACGACAACTAGTGTGTGCTCACGACACGTGTATGCAAGACCTAACGGAAATAACGGAGTTTGGTAACAGAAAATTACTAAATGTCACATTATCCCCATGTTGAAAGAATTTTCATCCCGAAAATTGCGTTACATGGTTGTGTTACATCACTAGTCTACTGCATTGGCACAAAGAAATCGAGTGAGTTTCGTGTGGGTTATCACATCATCCCCATGTTGAAAGAAATTTCGTCTCGAAATTTAGTCTTTACCTTCGCCGGCTGTCGTCGTCGTTTTGAACAGATGAGGATACTTAAGCTTCATCTGATCCTCACATTCCCATGTGAATTCCGGTCCACGTTTCGAGTTCCAACGAAATTTGACTATGGGTATCTTGCTTTGCTTAAGACTCTTGACTTCACGGTCCATCACCTCAACTGGTTCCTTAATGAACCATAGTTGTTCATCTACTTGCGCTTCCTCCAGTGGTACAACCATCGTCTCATCCGATAAACACTTTTTCAAAGTTGAGACATGAAATACATTGTAAATTCTACTCAATGAATCAGGTAGGTCTAATCGATACGCCACTGGACCTATTCTTTCCAGAAACTCAAATGGTCCAACATATCTTGGATTAAGCTTGCCTCTTTTGCCAAATCGAATCACACCTTTCCACGGTGAGACTTCCAGTAAAACTTTGTCGCCGACCTAAAACTCCAAAGGTTTTCGTCGCTTGTCTGCATAGCTTTTCTGTCGGTCATGAGCTACAGCCATACGGTTCCTTATCTGTACGATCTTCTCAGTAGTCTCGTGCACCAACTCGGGGCTTGTTAGCTGACTATCACTAATTTCTGCCCAGCAAACTGGTGATCTACACTTCTGTCCATACAAAGCCTTAAATGATGCTGCCTTAATGCTGGTGTGATAACTATTGTTGTAAGAAAATTCCAACAACGGTAGGTGAACTTCCTAGTTATTCCCGAAATCAATCACACAAGCACGTATCATGTCCTCCAATGTTTGCATAGTACGTTCACTTTGTCCATCTGTTTATGGATGATAAGCAATACTCATGTCCAGACGCGTACCCAGAGATTTCTGTAACGACTGCTAAAAATGTGACGTGAAACAAGCATCACGGTCAAAAATAATTGAGACCGGTACACCATGTCTTGAGACTATCTCCTTCAGATAAATTAGAGTTAACTTGTCCGTTTTATCCGTTTTCTTGATTGCCAAGAAGTGAGCAGACTTGGTTAATCGATCTACGATCACCCATATCGTGTCACAACCAGTAGGAGTCCGGGGTAATTTAGTAATGAAGTCCATAGAAATCTGTTCCTACTTCCACGTAGGAATCTCAGGTTGTTGTAGTAAACCAAACAGCTTCTAATATTCAACTTTAACTTTTTAACAGGTTTGGCACTTGCTCACATACGTAGCTACGACTGCCTTCATATTAGGCCACCAATAGTGCGCCTTCAGGTCATGATACATCTTGTCAGAACTAGGATGTATAGAGTACTTAGACTTGTGTGCCTCACACATAACCAAGTCCCTTAGATTTCCATACAAAGGCACCCAGAGTCTGTTCATGAAATAACAAATTCCATTCGCTTTTACCTCCAACTGATTGTCCATTCCCCGTAAAGATTCAGAACCAATGTTTTCCGCTTTCAAGGCTTCTGTCTAAGCTTTTCGGATTTGTTCAGGCAAGTGGTGCTAATCGTAAGCTGCAAAGCTCGCACTCGTTGGGGCTTAGCAGTTTCCTTTCTGTTCAACGCATTAGCGACTACATTTGCCTTTCCTGGGTGATATTTGATAGCGCAATCATAATCATTCAACAATTCCACCCAGCATCGCTGCCTCATATTCAACTCCTTCTGCTTAAAGATATGCTGAAGACTCTTGTGATCGGTGTAGATAGTGCACTTGGTACCATACAAGTAATGTCTCTAGATCTTTAAGGCAAAAACTACAGCACCCAGCTCCAAGTCATGGGTGGTGTAGTTCTTCTCGTGTACCTTTAGTTTTCTCGAAGCATAGGCTATCACCTTATCACGTTGCATCAAGACACAACCAAGTCCTTGGATAGAAGCATCATAATAAACCATAAAGTCATCACTTCCCTCCGGTAATGCCAATATCAGTGCACTACGCAGTTTCTGTGAGTCACCCTATTTATACGTTGTTCCTTTGTGAGTCAAGGCTATGAGAGGTTGAGCGAGCTGATAGTATCCTGCAGTCCAAGAAACTGTCGTATCTCACTAGGTGTCTTGGGAACCGACCAATTCTTTATCGCCTCAATCTTTGCTGGATCGACATGTTTTCCTTTCTCGTTAACTATGTGACCTATAAATTGTACTTCGCGTATTCAGAAATCACACTTGAAAACTTGGCGTACAGTTGTTCCTTTCTAAGTAATTCCAAGATTAGACGTAGGTGCTCTTCATGTTCTTCCTTGGTCCTTGAATAGATCAATATGTCATCGATAAACACTATAACAAACTAATCGAGATAAGGTTTGCACACACGATTCATGAGATTTATGAACACTGCTGGTGCATTTGTCAACCCAAATGGCATGACCAAGAATTCATAATGACCGTAGCGGGTTCTGGATGCTGTCTTCGAGATGTCTTCCTCCCGAACTCTCAGTTGATGATACCCAGACCTCAAATCAATCTTAGAGTAGTAGCTTGATCCTTGAAGTTGATCAAACAAATCATCTATACGAGGTAAAGGATATCGATTTTTGACTGTAACCTTGTTCAGTTCTCTGTAGTCGATACACATTCAAAATGTGTCATCCTTTTTCTTGACAAAGAGAACAGGTGCTCCCCAAGGTGATAAGCTTGGTCAAATAAATCCCTTATCCAACAGCTCCTGCAGTTGTGCTGATAATTCCTGCAGTTCGTTCGGGGCTAACCGGTAAGGTTCTCTGCAAATCGGAGCGGCTCCTGGAGTCAAATCAATCTGGAACTCAACTTGACGATGAGGTGGTAGTCCAGGCAGATCCTCTGGAAACAGCTTCGGAGAGTCATGAACTATCAGAATATTCTCTATCTTCTTTTCCTCTGGTTGCTTGTCAGTCACAAGGGCTAATATAGTTAAGCGACCCTTACGTAGCCACTTCTGCGCTTTTAAAAAGGATATGATGCCTATCACAGCACCACCTTTCTCGCCCTTAATCGAGAGAATTTCCCCATCCAGGAAAGGAATGCGGATAACCTTCTCGTGGCAAATGACTTCCGCCTGCTTCTCGGACAGCCAATCCATGCCCACGACCACATCAAAACCCCCAAGCGTAACAGGCATGAGGTCGATGTCAAAAGTATGACCAGCAAGTTCTATCTCGCAACCCTTAAGGATGTGTGTAACGTGGATTTGCTTACCGTCAGCTAATTCTATAATATATTTTGATTCCAACGGAGAAGGCATATCACTTAAGAGACTACTAAACTTAGTAGAGATAAAACTCCTATCCGCTCCAGTATCAAACAATACAGTAGCAAAACAACCATTAACAGGGAATTTAACAGTAACAGTAGTAGGGTCATTTAGAGCCTCAACTGAACCCATGACAAAGGCTCTCCCCTTAGCTCCTTCGTTGTTGCTACCATTATAGTCACCACTGCCATTGTTGTTGTTGTTGTTTCCACCATTTCCAGCACCATTCCCATTTTTCTTCAACTGAGGACAATTCCTCTTGTAGTGTCCTTCCTCTCCATACTTAAAGCAACCTTTGGGTGTTTCTTGGGATTGCTGAGGCTTCTTCATCAACTCACCATGGCAATCCTTTTCCGCGTGTCCAGCCTTACCACAACGCAAGCATCGAAAATTGTCACACCTGCCAGTGTGGTGGTAGTTGCATTGATTACATTTGGGATACTTCCCCATACATCCACCTTGTCCCTGAGATGAAGAAGATGACTGATTGAAAATACGATTGTTGTCAAACCTCCTTTGCTGCTGTTGATGTTGATGTTGTTGAGTGTGTTGTTGTTGCTGCTGAGGCTGGCTGTTTGATGAAGATCCCTTGCTGCCAGAGTTGTCCCACTTGCATTTATTATCAGGCACGCTTGCCATAACGCCCCGTTTGGGTAGCTTTCCCTGCTCCTGTCACACCCCAACCGATGGCGGAATCATCGGGGCGGACGATATGGAAATCGATTGTTCATAGCACATGGAACTAAATAAATTGAAATAATATTAAATGTCATTTGCGTTAAAGAGTACCAATACAATTAATCAAAAATCCAAATAACATAATAAAATTTTCCTTTTATTTAGGCTAAGTCCGGGTTCTAGATGAGCATGAAGAAATCCACTAACTTGCTTAACCTGAAATCATGTGAAAAAGTAACGAGTCAGCTAAAATTAGCCGGTGAGTAATCACAGGTTTGGATATATAAGTAGATAGACTGATTTAATGGTGAAATAATTCAATTCTCTGGGCAATGTTAAGACTTATAGTACAATAGTATAACATAAAAGATAAATCAACACAATCAACCCTAATGACTAAATTGACTAGGTCCACAGACAAAGTCATGATAGTATACGTGAATCCGGTTTCAATCACCACTAGAATATTCATATGGGGTGGGTTTGTCAATCCAATAGATCTATCATTGTTACTGTGGTTGCATGAAGTAATGATTGTGTTTTCATCTGGTTTATCTAACTATGAACATATTATTGCAAGTAAAGACATAGCATCTATTGAATTGAACATATTAATGGAATAAAAAAATGAAATAGAAATGATTGATTATAAAATCACATGATTTCCCCAAAACGTAAACACATAAAAAAAGAGGGCAATGAATACTCACATGATCGCTGAGATTTGAGTTTGATTGCGGTAAATTAGACACCAACGATTCCTTGCGATTAGCCTACGGAATGGTGTCTTGAATTAGAATAATAATGATATGAGGACTTGGGGATAGATTAGGGTTTCTATGAGGATTGGATTTTACTCGATAGTCAGGGTAGAATAATTTATTTAGTGTGAATATCTTGATTAAATAAAATAAAATGAATTTATTAAAGTATTTATATTTGAGAATAATAGAAATAAAACTATTAAAATTAGTACGTCTATATCATTCGACTGGATATTAATGTGTGATAATTAATTCACCCATTAATTAATTACATAATAATCAATTAAATTATTTAAATGACTTAAAAATAATAATAATAATAATAATTTTAGAGGATTTTGTTGGATCTTATATGCCCAAGACACATACAAGATTGATGTGGTTAGTACGTTATGATCCAAGTCGGGTCATACCCAATAACAAGCTAGGCAAACACCGTTAAACATTTATTTGTTGATCATGATCAAGCAACTAAATTATGACACCAATTTAGAAAATGGGTTTTCTGAACTATTGCATTTGAGATAGAACAAATTATATGGATATTTTGTTCATGAGATATCATTTGTAATGTTGTTTAAATAAGTTAAATAACATCAAATATAAGAGTGTTTAAGTTATAAGATTAAAATTAGTTTAATTATATAACTTAATGAGTGATTAAAATGAATTAAAAGGGTGTTTTTTTTAAAATGGGGGGAACCCATTTTGAATCCAATTTTCGGCCGCCCTCCTAGCTTTCTTGGGATTCCTTGTCTTGTTTTAATACAAGACTTTAATCCCTTGGAAGAAACACTCAACTACACTCTCTCTCACACACATGCAAAGAACTCTTTCTTCTCCATCTTGCTCTTCACATTCACGGACATAAGAGCTTGGAAAGGAAGGCTTTGGGTGTTAACTTCCTAACAAGTTTGGTGCTTTGCAAGAGCTTGTGGGTATACAAGCTTGAGGTCTTCTCTTTTGAAGACTAGACATTCAAGAAACATCATCTTCCTCCTCTTATCCGTATCCAACTTGCTTGTTCAAGAAAGGTAGTATTCATGTACATCCTATGGTTGGTTTTGATAGCATTTCTTTTCACATATATATGATCCTTGTTCTTGGGTTTGTTTTCTTGAACATATAAATGTTTATTTTCAGAATATAACACAAGTTTTAAACTCCATACATCCGCTGCGTTTTTATGTTTAAATGGTTAAACATCCTTGTTAAAACTTGTAAAAACCCAACAATGGCATCTAGAGCCGGTTATGTGGAAAACTTGCTTCAAAAGTCCAAGAAAAGTTAGTTTTGTTGGACTTTTTCAACCCATTAGGGGCTGTTTTGATATGGATAAATGAATCCCTTATCTTTCAAAGTTTTATCTACATGCTTTAGAATAAACCTTGAAAGATTAACATCAAGTGGTTGATTGTTTTGTTTGGACTAAACCCTAAAGTTTGGGTTTATGTTGGCCGAAACTTTAAGGGTTAAAAAGGGAGTTCATGGTTGTTCTTGGATGTTGTATTTGATACATATTTTGGTGCATAACATAGCCTTGACCTAATGTGTTTTGGATTTGGATGAATGTGATTGTCATGTTTGGTTTTATTCATTAAAGGGTTGTAATAATAATTTTGGTGTTTGTATCTTTTGGGTTGTAATTTATTTATTCATTGGTTATGTAATAAATAGATTAGGTGCATTTCTTTTATTAGAAAAATTGTATTAGGATATGATTTTGTAAAAGAAGATGCACAAGTTGGAGACTCAAGGGAAGATACAAAGGAAGAACTCAAAAGACATGGACACTTGAAGCATTTGGATGTGGATTCGAGTGGGAGTTCTTGGACACATTTTAATGTGTCATTATTAACCCTTAGGAAAGACCTAGTGACAACACTTGTGATGGCAAACAAGTGTGGTCACCTTAGTGGCTATGGTTATGCACATATGATTGAATGGTTGTGCTTGTTTGGTTGTTTTGTTTTATGTTGGTTGTTTGATATATGGATATGCATAACTAACAAATTTATAAACATAACAAGCTGAAAATAAATGGTTCTTAATCATTAAGTGGTTAATAAAAGGTTATTAAAAGGATTAATGATTTTAAATAAAAGGGGTTTTATTAAAAGAACCATAGGGTACCATGTATTTGAAAGCATGCAAATGCAAGGTACATAGAGTTTTCTAAACTAGAATTATGAAAACTTAAAATGTCTTTTGAAAACAAGTTTATCACCATCCTTTTACACAACACTTAAGTCACTTGAAAACTCTTAATGGGATAAAGGTCACCTAACCATTTTGAGGGAACTTGTGATTTAAGGTGGGAATGCCATATTTGTGGGATAAAGATCACCTAACCACTTATATTGGTAAACTCACATGTGTGTGTAAGTAGGGTAACTTGATTTGCAAACCATGTTAAATGGATCACCTACAATATGGTTTACAAAAGGTGTTGATGGGATTAACATGCCGACTATACATATGATGTTTAAGTCGATCCCATACCTCTAGAAGTTGCAAAGGGTTGCAATTGTCAAACGTTGACTACCTTGTTAATTTAAATAATGGGATAAAGATCACCTAACCACTATTTAAATGTGACGTTGGATTCTAGAATTTTATTTTGTGTATGACACATAAAAGAAATTTATAATTAAAAATGATAATATCGTAAATACTAAAATTGAACCTTGTTAAATTTTGTAGATGGCCACCAACAACAATGAAAATAATGATATTCCATCCGCTCACAACCTATCACTAAGAACCATTCTCCAAAAGGAGCGTCTAAACCATAACAATTTCATTGATTGGTTTCGAAACTTGAGAATTGTTCTCAAGCAAGAGAAACGGTCATATATCTTAGACGATCCGATTCCCGATGAACCCAATGAGGAAGATGAAGAGGCCTACTTGAATTGGGTGAAATACACTGAGGACTCGGTCCAAGTGTCTTGCCTCATGTTGGCAAGTATGACTCCGGATCTCCAAAAGGAGTACGAACATCACGGAGCATACGACATGATAACCCAGTTGAAGGAAACGTTCCAACAACAAGCAAGGGTAGAGCGCTTCGAAACGGTTCGAGCACTCCATGCATGTCGTATGGATGATACCCAATCGGTCTCATCTTATGTACTTAAGATGAAGAGCCACATAGACCGCCTCGAAAGGCTGAATTGTCCCGTCTCGAAAGAGTTGGCTACGGATTTGATCCTCAACTCTTTGTCAAAAAGGTTTGACAATTTTGTTATGAATTATAACATGAACGGTTGGGACAAGAACATAACTGAGCTTCACTCTATGCTCAAGACAGCCGAGGCGGCCATGGGTAAAAGGAGTTTACCCGTTCTCACCATCAATGAAGGTGGGAACAAGAAGAGGCCTCACCCCGCATCCAAGGCAAGTGTTGCCAAAGGTAAAGGGTACGTTGGGAGAAAGGGAAAGGGAGTGGTAAAAGTGCCACCACCAAAACCAGCGGAGAAGAAGCAAAAGGTTGCTTCGGATGACCCATGCTTTAAGTGTGGGGAGATAGGACATTGGGCAAGAAATTGTCCTGTCCATCTCAAAGAGTTGAAAGCAAAGAGGGATGCCGGGCAGACCTCAGGTACAATTTTCATGATTCATATTGATCTAAATATAATATCCTCTAACACATGGGTATTGGATACCGGATGTGGGACTCACATTTGCAATTTGTTGCAGGGGTTCAAAAGAAGTAAAAACTTCAACAAAGGGGATGTTAGCCTCTACATGGGGAATGGGGCAAAAGTTCAAGTTGAAGCCCGAGGGGACTACATCCTGAAGCTTCCAAATGGTTTGGAAGCAATTTTGAACAATGTTTTGTATGCTCCTAGTTTGACTAGGAACATTATTTCAGTTGCACAATTAAGACAATATGGTTATGTTTTGATGTTTATTGAAAATGAAATTCATGTTTCTTTAAATAACATCTTTTATTTTAAAGCTACTCCTATTAATGGTATTTATGAATTGGTTCATGAAAACACATTATATGATAGCTCGTTGTACCAAACCACCACCAAGAAGCTCAAATTAGATTTGAGTGACACCTATCTTTGGCATTGCCGTCTTGGTCATATAAACAAGAAGCGCATACAAACTCTTCAAAAGAATGGTCTTTTAAAAGCAAGTGAATATGATTCATTTGATGTATGTGAATCTTGTTTACAAGGCAAAATGACTAAGGCGCCTTTTAGTGGCAAAACCGAAAGGGCAAAAGATTTATTAGGTATCATACATTCGGATGTATGTGGTCCTTTTAAGCCAATGACTAGGTATAATGAAAGATACTTCATTACCTTTACCGACGACTATAGTAGGTATGGGTATGTGTACTTGTTAAGACACAAAGATGAAGCTTTTGAAATGTTCAAAACCTTCCAAAATGAAGTAGAAAATCAACTCAACAAATCAATAAAAATTCTTCGCACCGATAGAGGAGGTGAATACCTGAGTGATGCTTTTAGAGATCATCTTAGAAGTTGTGGGATTATCTCACAACTATCTCCACCTGGAACACCACAACACAATGGTGTGTCCGAAAGGAGAAATCGAACTCTATTAGATATGGTTCGATCTATGATGGCTGGAAGCTCATTGCCTCTATCATTTTGGGGCTTTGCTTTGCTCTCTGCGGCCCGTATTTTGAATATGGCCCCAACCAAGAAAGTGGAAAGGACACCTTTTGAAATATGGCATGGAAGGGTTCCATCTCTATCATATTTAAAGGTGTGGGGATGTGAGGCTTATGTAAAGACTCCCACCTCAAACAAGTTAGAAAGACGTTCCACTAAGTGTATTTTTATTGGATATCCTAGAGATTCTATGGGATATTATTTCTATGATCCATTGGAACAAAAGGAGTTTGTTGCCAAGAAGGGTGAGTTCTTGGAAGCCAAGTTCCTTATGGAAGGAGCTAGCAGTAGAACAGTGGATCTTGAGGAGGATCAAGGTCCACAACCCGATACACGTTTGGTTGACACTAGCACTCAACATGAGGATGTTGAGAATGATCAAATGGTTGATCAACACACACAAAACGTTCGCAAATCTGGTAGAACTAGTAATCCACCTGAAAGATATGGATTTTTCATGGATGGGTGCTATGTGGTTGATTCCGATGAACCAATCACATACCATGATGCAGTGTCCAATTTGGATTGTGACAAATGGCTTGAAGCCATGAATGTTGAGATGCAATCCATGTATGACAACCAAGTGTGGGACTTGGTTGTACCACCTCTTAACTCCAAGGTAGTTGGAAGTAAGTGGGTTTTCAAGAAGAAAACCGATATGCATGGAAACTTGGATACTTATAAAGCTAGACTTGTAGCAAAAGGTTTCACTCAAACTCAAGGGGTTGATTATGATGAGACTTTTTCGCCTGTTGCAATGCTAAAGTCTATTAGGATATTATTTGCCATAGCTGCTCATTATGATTATGAGATTTGGCAAATGGATGTCAAAACCGCTTTTCTAAATGGATATCTTGAGGAAGATGTCTATATGGTTCAGCCTGAAGGTTTTGTCGACCCAAAACATCCTAACAAAGTATGCAAGTTAAAGAAATCAATCTATGGATTGAAGCAAGCGTCAAGAAGTTGGAATCACCGTTTTGATGAAGAGGTAATTAAATTTGGGTTCATCAAAAATGCTGATGAGGCTTGTGTGTATAAAAAGGCTAGTGGGAGCATCATCACTTTCCTAGTATTGTATGTCGATGACATCCTACTATTTGGAAATGACATTCCAACCTTGGAAGGTATAAAAACCTGGCTTGGAAGCTGTTTTTCCATTAAGGATCTTGGTGAAGCCGCCTACATTTTGGGAATAAAGATCTATAGGGATAGATCAAGGCGGTTGATAGGTTTAAATCAAAGTGCATACATTGACAAGATCTTGAAAAGGTTCAAGATGGAGAACTCTAAGAAAGGTACGGTACCTATTCAAAGAGGAACGATATTGAGTACGACTCAATGTCCAAGCTCAAAGGATGAGCAAGATAAAATGAAGGGAATCCCGTATGCGTCTGCTATAGGATCCATCATGTATGCAATGATATGCACTAGGCCGGACGTGTCATGCGCCTTGAGCATGACAAGCCGATACCAGCAAAATCCTGGAAATAGTCATTGGATGGCTGTTAAGAACATACTTAAGTACCTAAGGAGGACTAAAGATATGTTCCTAATCTATGGATCTGGTGAGGAGGAACTCGTGGTAAAAGGTTACACGGATGCGAGTTTCCAAACTGATCGGGATGACTCACGATCACAATCGGGATACATTTTCATCCTAAATGGAGGAGCAGTCTCTTGGAAGAGCTCTAAACAAGATGTGGTGGCATTATCAACTACAGAGTCAGAATACATCGCCGCTTCATTAGCAGCTCAAGAAGCTGCATGGTTGAAGAAATTCATTGCCGATCTAGGGGTTGTCCCTTCCATTCAGGACCCCCTAGAAATTCTTTGTGATAATGAGGGTGCGATTGCTCAAATCAAGGAACCCCGTGCACATCAAAAGACTAGGCACATTGAGCGGAGATTCAACTACATAAGGGATGAAGTTGAAAAGGGAAAAATATGTATTCGCAAAGTTCACACGGATCAAAACATTGCGGATCCACTCACGAAGCTTCTTGAAAAGGCAAAGCATGAGGGTCATACTTGTGCCATGGGACTTCGATATTCTAGTGACTGGATTTGATTTTGTGATCTTGTATTTGGATATTGGAACCTTTTATTACTTGAATGAATTATATGGTTATAATGTTTCAACTAATGTTCCAATTTTGCATGTTTAATCCATGAGTAAATCATTTACTCTAAACGTCCGTAGTCGTTCATGCCTGTGGGAACAAGTATGAGGGTAAGACTATTATGAACTTGGATTGGTAGATATTCATTTGGATGAATATATAGCAAAGGGTTGCTGCCAAAGTTCATAGATATTTATGGGATATAAATATTGGACTGACCCGCATTTCAAATATTACTACATGGAATCTTCTTGATTGATCATAAGTAAATTTGAGTAAAGGCGAATATCATTTGGTATCCTCTGACCTGAGATACATATTGGGTCTTGATATTCACCGGGTATTATACTTTGACTTAGTTCTTCGCTGTTCTGAAACATGGCAGTACATAAGACTAAATTCAGGTATAGCACGAGGTGATTGTGAGAGACGTATGTAATCAAGATGGGATTTGTTCCTCTTATTCGTTGAGAGTAAGATGTCTAAGGCCTGCTAAAGTTAAGTCAATGGAGAATGATCATTCTGTGTCTCTAAGATTTAACATGACATCTGTGACAAAAGGATAGATGATTGTTTCACCTAAAACATTTTCGAGTAAGATACTTGAAGGGGATGATGTTATTGAATGGCACTTAGTCATACGTATTAAGGGTAGTAAACCGTTGTTAGGCGGTATTTACTGCTTGCATCAATCTTCTATGAATCTTGTGCAAGTGGGAGATTGTTGGATCTTATATGCCCAAGACACATACAAGATTGATGTGGTTAGTACGTTATGATCCAAGTCGGGTCATACCCAATAACAAGCTAGGCAAACACCGTTAAACATTTATTTGTTGATCATGATCAAGCAAATAAATTATGACACCAATTTAGAAAATGGGTTTTCTGAATTATTGCATTTGAGATAGAACAAATTATATGGATATTTTGTTCATGAGATATCATTTGTAATGTTGTTTAAATAAGTTAAATAACATCAAATATAAGAGTGTTTAAGTTATAAGATTAAAATTAGTTTAATTATATAACTTAATGAGTGATTAAAATGAATTAAAAGGGTGTTTTTTTAAAATGGGGGGAACCCATTTTGAATCCACATTTTCGGCCGCCCCTTGCTTTCTTGGGATTCCTTGTCTTGTTTTAATACAAGACTTTAATCCCTTGGAAGAAACACTCAACTACACTCTCTCTCACACATGCAAAGAACTCTTTCTTCTCCATCTTGCTCTTCACATTCACGGACATAAGAGCTTGGAAAGGAAGGCTTTGGGTGTTAACTTCCTAACAAGTTTGGTGCTTTGCAAGAGCTTGTGGGTATACAAGCTTGAGGTCTTCTCTTTTGAAGACTAGACATTCAAGAAACATCATCTTCCTCATCTTATCCGTATCCAACTTGCTTGTTCAAGAAAGGTAGTATTCATGTACATCCTATGGTTGGTTTTGATAGCATTTCTTTTCACATATATATGATCCTTGTTCTTGGGTTTGTTTTCTTGAACATATAAATGTTTATTTTCAGAATATAACACAAGTCTTAAACTCCATACATCCGCTGCGTTTTTATGTTTAAATGGTTAAACATCCTTGTTAAAACTTGTAAAAACCCAACAGATTTAAGTTGACATTTGTGATTTTATAAACACCAAGCTTAAAGGTGAAAAATTAAAGGATGCAAATAATAATAAAATTTTTGATCAAAGAAATAATTAATAACTAATTGTTACTTTAGGGCAACTTTTACGTTCGATTGAAAACAATACAATTTATATTTATAAATGAGTTTAGGATCCGCTACATTGTATGTATTTATTTTATTTTATATATATATATATATATATATATATATATATTATATATTATTTATATTTATATTTTTTAAAAATAATAAAATAAAGGAAGAAAAGCCAAAAAAAATAAAATGGCAGAGGCCCGGTTCGAACCCGGGACCTCTAGGTTAAGGGGGGGTGTGTTGCCAGTTGGACCAAAGCCCCAAATCTGTCGGGGTATCCGTTAAATCTTTTTAATCTAATATAGATGCCTTCCCCCAATTCCCATACGAACCCTAATTCGATTGCGGTCAAAATGAATACAGAAACGAAATCGATAATCGAATCAAACATGGGGCTAATATAGTTAAGCGACCTTACGTAGCCACTTCTGCGCTTTTATAAAGGATATGATGCCTATCACAGTACCACCTTTCTCGCCTTTAATCGAGAGAATTTCCCCATCCAGGAAAGGAATGCGGATAACCTTCTCGTGGCAAATGACTTCCGCCTGCTTCTCGGACAGCCAATCCATGCCCACGACCACATCAAAACCCCCAAGCGTAACAGGCATGAGGTCAATGTCAAAAGTATGACCAGCAAGTTCTATCTCGCAACCCTTAAGGATGTGTGTAACGTGGATTTTCTTACCGTCAGCTAATTCTACAGTATATTTTGATTCCAATGGAGAAGGCATATCACTTAAGAGACTACTAAACTTAGAAAAGATAAAACTCCTATCCGCTCCAGTATCAAACAATACAGTAGCAAAACAACCATTAACAGGGAATTTAACAGTAACAGTATTAGGGTCATTTAGAGCCTCAACTGAACCCATGACAAAGGCTCTCCCTTAGCTCCTTCGTTGTTGCTACCATTATAGTCACCACTGCCATTGTTGTTGTTGTTGTTTCCACCATTTCCAGCACCATTCCCATTTTTCTTTAACTGAGGACAATTCCTCTTGTAGTGTCCTTCCTCTCCATACTTAAAGCAACCTTTGGGTGTTTCTTGGGATTGCTGAGGCTTCTTCGTCAACTCACCATGGCAATCCTTTGCCGCGTGTCCAGCCTTACCACAACGCAAGCATCGAAAATTGTCACACCTGCCAGTGTGGTGGTAGTTGCATTGATTTCATTTGGGATACTTCCCCACACATCCACCTTGTCCCTGAGATGAAGAAGATGACTGATTGAAAATACGGTTGTTGTCAAACCTCCTTTGCTGCTGTTGATGTTGATGTTGTTGAGTGTGCTGTTGTTGCTGCTGATGTTGCTGAGGTTGGCTGTTTGATGAAGATCCCTTGATGCCAGAGTTGTCCCACTTGCGTTTATTGTCAGGCACGCTTGCCATAACGCCCCGTTTGGGTAGCTTTCCCTGCTCCTGTCACACCCCAACCGATGGCAGAATCATCGGGGCGGACGATATGGAAATCGTTTGTTCATAGCACATGGAACTAAATAAATTGAAATAATATTAAATGTCATTTGCGTTAAAGAGTACCAATACAATTAATCAAAAATCCAAATAACATAATAAAATTTTCCTTTTATTTAGGCTAAGTCCGCGTTCTAGATGAGCATGAAGAAATCCACTAACTTGCTTAACCTGAAATCATGTGAAAAAGTAACGAGTCAGCTAAAATTAGCCGGTGAGTAATCACAGGTTTGGATATATAAGTAGATAGATTGATTTAATGGTGAAATAATTCAATTCTCTGGGCAATGTTAAGACTTATAGTACAATAGTATAACATAAAAGATAAATCAACACAATCAACCCTAATGACTAAATTGACTAGGTCCACAGACAAAGTCGTGATAGTATACGTGAATCCGGTTTCAATCACCACTAGAATATTCATATGGGGTGGGTTTGTCAATCCAATAGATCTATCATTGTTACTGTGGTTGCATGAAGTAATGATTGTATTTTCATCTGGTTTATCTAACTATGAACATATTATTGCAAGTAAAGACATAGCATCTATTGAATTGAACATATTAATGGAATAAAAAAATGAAATAGAAATGATTGATTATAAAATCACATGATTTCCCCAAAACGTAAACACATAAAAAAAGGGGGCAATGAATACTCACATGATCGCTGAGATTTGAGTTTGATTGCGGTAAATTAGACACCAACGATTTCCTTACGATTTGCCTACGGAATGGTGTCTTGAATTAGAATAATAATGATATGAGGACTTGGGGATAGATTAGGGTTTCTATGGGGATTGGATTTTACTCGATAGTCAGGGTAGAATAATTTATTTAGTGTGAATATCTTGATTAAATAAAATAAATTAAATTTATTAAAGTATTTATATTTGAGAATAATAGTAATAAAACTATTAAAATTAGTACGTCTATATCATTCGACTGGATATTAATATGTGATAATTAATTCACCCATTAATTAATTATATAATAATCAATTAAATTATTTAAATGACTTAAAAAATAATAATAATAATAATAATTTTAGAGGATTTAAGTTGACATTTTGTGACTTTATAAACACCAAGTTTAAAGGTGAAAAATTAAAGGATGCGAATAATAATAAAATTTATTGATCAAAGAAATAATTAATAACTAACGGTTACTTTAGGGCAACTTTTACGTTCGATTGAAAACAATACAATTATATTTATAAATGAGTTTAGGATCCGCTACATTGTATGTATTTATTTTATTATATATATATATATATATATATATATATATATATATATATATATACATTTTAAAAATAAAAAAATAAAGGAAGAAAAGCCAAAAAATATAAAATGGCAGAGGCCCGGTTCGAACCCGGAACCTCTAGGTTAAGAGGGGGCGTGTTACCAGTTGGACCAAAGCCCCAAATCTGTCGGGGTATCCGTTTAAATCTTTTTAATCTAATATAGATGACTTCCCCAATTCCCATACGAACCCTAATTCGGTTGCGGTCAAAATTGAATACAGAAACGAAATCGATAATCGAATCAAACATGGGGCTTTGATTTCCCATGTAAAACCGAGTGTGTGAGTGTGTTTAATTACCCGAAATGATGTGGAGATCGACGCGATTGAGTTCGAGCAGGCCGCGGGTTGCACGCGATCCAGAATCGATATGTGTGTGTGTGTAGATCAAATTGAGGTTGCAGGGAGTTTGGGGGAGTGAATTCGAGGGTTTACCCTCCATTATATAGATGTGATTTCGATGGATTCAATTCGAACGCGTTCGAGATTATTTTCGGAAATTTCTACCCGAATTCATGGTGGATTGAGCTGTTACTGCTCGATTAGGATAATTGTTATAATTAGAAGAATAATTTAACGTGGAAATGATCAAATTGTCGAGATCAATTACACGGTTTCCACTTCGATTTGGCTTATTTCGGGTAAGAGGGAAATCCGGTTTGGGGTTACGCGCAAACGTGTTCGAATTTCGAATTGGATTTGGTCCTAGGTTCGAATCGTTCACACGAGGTTGATGAAAACTTTTAATTTGATTCAAACCGCATTTAGGGGGAAATACGGGCTCGCCGGAGGTGGCCGGTGCCGGTGGCCGGAGGGGAGAATAGGCGGGGGGGGGGGGGGTGGATTGGGTTGGGTTTAAGAGATTTTACAGTTCTGGTCCCTAAGGTTTGTATTATTATCTTTTAGGTCAAAGTTGTATAAATCAAATTTTAAAATTTACATTTTCAACCTAAAACTTAGTATGAATTAATAATAGATTTTTTTTATTTTTTATTTTATAAAATCTTTGGAAACCTTTTATATTTTATAAAATATTTATATTTTCGAATTTGATAATTAAACTTCATTTGTACCAATATAACTTTATAAATCTAAAAACAATATATAAACTATAAGATTATAGTTTCAATGACAACATTAATACGTTCACATTAATATAACAGGTTCGGGTTACAATTCGAAATGGGTCAGATGTTACAGCTCCACCGCTTGGTCAATAAGCTTGGGAGCCAATCGAATGACCTGCTGGATAGTTGTGAGGTTCGCAGCAGTCACCATACTTTGTATCTCTGGAACCAAGCCACGCAGATAAAGCTCAATTCGTTTGATCGGTGGGTCGATCATGCCAGGGCAAAGTGTCGCCAACTCGTGAGACCTCGTAGTGTAAGCCTCGATCTCAGATCCTTCCATTTTCAACTGCCAAAACTCAGCTTCCAGCTTCTAGCTTTTGGACTTCATTGCGAGGACAATATTCCTCCATCATTATCGCTTTAAACTCGTCCCACGGTAAAGCATTTGCCATCGCCTGGCCAAGCATTTGCACATGTGCATTCCACTACGAGAGCGCTACATCCTTAAGTGTCCCCGTGGTGTATTTCACTTGGTCCGCCGCCGGACAGTTGCATTTGGCAAAAACCGAATCGGTCTTCTCAAACCACCGCACAAGCCCTACGGCTCCTTCAGCTCCACTGTATGTGTGGGGCTTACAGTCCATGAACGCCTTATACGTGCATGCTGGCGGTCCTGTATTCAATGTTTTGGATTGTTTAGTCAAACCAAACGGATTAACCATCTAATAGAAGATTTACGTAAGTGATGACCAGGGTCATCGTTTACCTCCAAATTGGGCTGCTTGAGCGCCCAATGCTGCCTGCACATGTTGATTGATTAAGGCGGCTAATTCTGCTGGGGTCATGTTTACAGCACTGGCACCATGTCCACGACCACGTCCACGTCCTCTACCACGACCATCCATATTTCACTTTACATTCACAAATACAATAATGAGAAATATCCAATATATTAATCTCATTGAAGTATGGTAAATAGTAAGAAATAATGAATCTGTCACAACCATAACCTTTATAACCAAAATAATAACCAAAGATAAATAAATTGTAAATGATTCACAAAATATTCCATCAATGTCAAAATTTTTAGTTTTTCAGTTGGGTGGGAAACAACCCTTCCCATATAGGTTTCAAAAAGAAAAGAAACATTATGTAGTCCAAGTCAAATGAATGTAAAAATCAATCATACACATCAGATCTATCACTGTCCTCTTCTATCTCTTGGTTCTTCTTCCGAGGCTTCCTCCTGCTCTTCTTTAGGTTCCTCTTCAGGGTCTTCCTCATTAGGGTCTTCCCCAGGTGCAGGGTATGTGGTTATACCACCGCATTATGTTTTACACATAACACAGAATGTATAATATGTAATACTATTGTTATGTTAGTATATATGAAAACTCATAATGACATGGTGTTTTCTAATAAAAAAGGTGTTCCTCTTAAAGATGCCCGAGGAGATCAAGGCTATTGGCTTTTTATGGGTTCAAGTAATTTCATGTTACAATCTCTAAAAGCATTCCATTGGTGTACCCGTTGGGGTGTTTGGTACGAGGTAACTAGTTTCTGGAACTCAAAGTTTAGTTATTCTTTTGGTGCTCTAGTTATCTACCTCCTTGATGATTGTAGTTTTTTATCAATAAATCTTGTCGCTGCCAAAAAAAACATCCAACGAATACTGCGAATCACACAATTCTCATCATAATATTTGTATCGAAAAGAACTTCTATATGTATACACATATATTTGTGTGTACATATGTATAGATGTTCTTTTGAGTACAAATATTATGTTAAAGGGGCAAATTCCTAAAACGTGTGAGATATACTCAGAACTCACCACGTGTCATAAGGTGAGAGGTAATGGGGTTTTTTCTTTCAAAAATTTGAAAATCTGTGCAAAGATTTCACAAAAACCTTACAAAGTATTATATTGAACTAGTAAGCCAAGGTTTGCTATATAGTATTATACTAGGAAAGTTGTCGTGCCTTGCGATGGGGAGATGCGATGAGCAAACTTACGAATTTATGTGATGTCCTTTTCTAGACTCCTCCAAATCACTTCTCAAGCTTTAGACTATGATTTATTTGACCCGTTTGTCACCCATATATGAGCATCGTTTAGAGCACTTCCTATAAGTAGCATTTCTACCGAAACTGCGTGATAGGTCGTTAGATGTTATACGGTCAAATTGTTCTTCGAAATCCATATTAATTATTGTTGCTCCGTGCTCCTTGACTTGCAAATTCACTTTCATTTTTATAGCCTATATAGAGTAATTTGGATTTGTATGAATTAGACAATGCACAATCACATAGATGTTCTCATTAACTTGTTATGTTCTTCATATACATGTGAATTGCCTGAAGAATTTGAACCCCACATGGTTACCTTTATCATGTATTTGGTCATACATAACGTGGAAGGTAACTCTAATACCATTTGTTAGTTGTTAAATTATGCGCACTCACCCGTTTGGGAATGTACTTTTGGAAGCAAGCAAAATCTATCGGGATGAAGTTTTATGAGTGAATAAGAAAGAAAATGATTCTAGAAATGCACACTTAATGGTAGGAAATGAAATACGAGAAATGAGAGAATGTTGGGTGCATATATATGAATGAAAGTCTACTTCTAATAATACTAACAAACATTCAACGCAAACTAGATAACGGATGATTGTGGAATAATTAGTTCTACCACTTATTTCTTATTTTTACTAAGTTAGCAACTGCTCGTTGAAAAATATGAAACTCCCAACTGCATATGGACCAGTCAGACTTCATATTTATCTCGGATTAACCCAACCAGCTCGGATTTACCTTTACAGTAACAATATATTGCAGGAACAGTTATGATTATGCAACAGTTTCACAAGTTGGAGAGTAAACACTTAATAGATCAAATATGAAACAAGGCAAATGAAACAAAGAACAAAGTTAAGAACACACAAGAACAAAACAAGTATTGGTTTTCAAGGATGATTTATATTGCTCTCAAGTGTTTTACAATTGTTACAAGGCTTAGTCCTAAGACTGGATACATGAGACACTTTATATTACATCCTACGGTTGGCCATACTTTGAAGACCAGCTGGAACACTAATCTAAACAACAAGATCAATGTAAAGTCAAAAGACAGATTGTCTTTTGATAAGTGACTATGACATGCCACAGCTCACATCCTAATATATTACAAAAAGGATAAAATTACAAGAGCAGAAAGTTACAGACTCAAAGACCATAATGTACAGTTGACAAAAGTATGGAGATAATCACCAACTTATATAAGTTGGTGAGTGTTCAGAGATGGTAGCGAAAAGTGGTTCAGCTTTTGTTAAAAGTAAGTTGGAGAAAGCATGTCTTCTCTGTCTTTAATAAAATCAGTCTTCAGGCTTCGGAAGACTTTGTCTGAAGATTCGGAAGACTTCACTTCTCACTTTGTAAGATTTGGGTGTTTGGTTTCGGAAGATTTGACAATTAGTGAATTTTCTTTGCGAATTATCAAATCTTTCGAAGTAACTTGCTTGTACTTCTGAATGCTTGCTGAAAAATCTTTGGTTTGCATCAGTTTCTAAAAACATATATGTGTTTGTTAATTAGGTAAAAAAATTTATTCGGAACAACTAAAACCTGACCCACCCACTCACCACTCTCATTACATTCGAAACATACTTTGACTCGTTATCCAGCCGCTAGCAATATATGTTAAGCCGTAATGTTTGTCCAGTCAAACATCAATATAGCTCTTTGTCCTTGATACTGTGAAAAAAAAGTAGGGAAGACAATAATGAAAGCAAAGGAACAAATTCTTATTCACATGTGTTGTCATTTATCTACTACCTTTATTTCTTTTCCCAAATTCTCTTTCCTACTATTCACTTCCACCTATTCAGCAACAACGAATAGCAATCAAAAATAATTCCATCTACTGATCTATACATTCAAACATGTTTATTCAACCCATAATATCCAATTTTACAACAAACATAATTCATACTTCCATCATCAATTATAATTATCATCATCATCACCCTTATAATAAGCATTAGAATAAAACTTCCTGAAATTATTTCCAACCAAACTGATCCCCACCAACTCCTATGCATCAGGATCATTAACCCCAATCATCTCCGACGCCCCAGTCTCCGACGCCCCTCGTCGGCCCCAAATAGGATGGTGGTGCCTCATTTGCACACACCCAAGTTCTTTGTAACTCAAAGCATTGTACTTGTGTTCATAGTGATACAAGCAATCTACTTGTGTTGTAATCACACATCACAAGCCTTTCACTTGCGTACTACAAATCTAGCGTTCTCTTACAAAGAGTTCCGCTGCATAAACCATCCATTCGAAATCAAGAAGGCTGACTTAGAACGGATCTAAGTGCCGCACATGAGTTGAACAAATCAGTCTGTGACACTATGCTTCCTTTGCTAAAGCCCTCTCTGCTAACATAAGTAGTATTTCTACCAGAACTGCTTGATAGGTCGCTAGATGTTATACGATCAAATTGCTCTTCCACATCCACATTACTTATTGTTGCTCCATGCTCCTTGGCTTGCAAGTTCACTTGCATTTTCAAAGCCTATATAGAGTAATTTGGCTTTGTAAGCATTAGACAATGCAAAATCACATAGAGGTTTTCACTAACTCATTATGTTTCTTCATCTACATGTGTATTGTCTGAAGAACTTGAACCCCACATGGTTGCCTTTATCATGTATTTGGTCGTACATAACGTGAAATGTGGCTCTAATACCACTTTTTAGTTGTTATATCATGCGCACTCACCGGTTTGGGAATAAACTTTTGGTAGGAGACATACTCTTATTAGGATGAAGTATTATGAGTGAATGAAAAAAAAAAGATTCTAGAAATGAACCTTTAACAGTAGGAAATGAAATACGAGAAATTGGGAGAATTTTGGGTGCATATATATGAATGAAAGTCTACTTCTATTTATACTAACAAATATTTAATGAAACTAGATAACAAATGATTGGGGAGTAATTAATTCTACCCAATCTTTTTAGAACTTTATCGGGCAGTGAACCGGACGCCTTACTGCTCCGCCGGTAGAACTAGTTCGACCGGTCGGAGAGAGTACGGATACCAAATAAAATTATAATTATTTTAATGACTATATGTAAAAGTATACAGAGAAAATTAAAAATATATATAAAAAACCGATCAGACCCCCGATTCGACCGGTGCGACCCCGGTTCAACAACAAAGCGATTTTAAGCATCGAAGCGGACCGGATTGGAGTCCAATTCCCGCTCTGACCGCCGGTCAAGTCCGGTTTTCAAAACAATGACTCTACCACTTATTTCTTATCTAACTAAGTTAATAACTACTCGTTGAAAAATACAAAACTCCCAACTGCATGTGGACTAGTCAGACTTTATACTTGTCTTGTATTAACCCAACCAGCTCTAATTTACGCTCTCTGGTAACTATATATGTTTTTGGTAATTACGTAAAAGAACTATTCCGGACAACTACCCAACCATGCCACTCACCACTCTCATCACATCGGAAAACATACTTTGACTTGTTACCCAACCCGCTAGCAATGTATGTTAAACCATAATGTTTGTCCAGTCAAATATCAGTATAGCTCTTTGTAATTATTATAAAAAAAAAAAGATGGGAAGACAATAATGAAAGTAAAAGAACAAATTCTTATACACATGTGTTGTCATTTATCTACTACCTTTATTTCTTTTCCCAAATCCTCTTTCCTCCTATTCACTTCCACTAATTCATCAACAACATCAAAATAATAAATCAAAACAACTCATTGACAACTAATAACAATCATAAACAATTCCATCTACTGATCTATACATTCAAACATGTTTATTCAACCCATAATATCCAATTCTACAACAAACACAATTCATACTTCCATCATCAATTCTAATTATCATCATCATCATCACCCTTGTAATAAGCATTAGGATAAAACTTCCTGAAATTCTTCCCAACCAAACTGATCCCCACCAACTCCTGTGCATCAGGATCATCAACCACAATCATCTCCGACGCTCCAGTCTTCGTCGGCCCTCGTCGGCCCACTTCACTCAAATTCAGAGCTTTATCATCTTTATAATACGCATGATCCACACCACCAGAAGTCTCAGAAACACCTCCCTTCACCATATCACCCACAGACAGCGGTCGACCACCGGAGCCCGAAACATAAGAACCACCACCCAACTGACGGTTTACACTCATGTCTTGATTATACGAGTTCCCTTGGCGATTACCCATATCGGTAAATGATGGAGCTTTGGTGTTGTTGTCAATGATCATGGTGGTTTGATGGAACCCACGGTGGTCTTGTGAGGTCTTTTGGTTGTAACCCATGTGACTCTGTGACGGAGGTTGGCTGGTGGTGTGGGTCGCCAGTGGTGTGTTGTCGGAATACATGTTTCAGAATTCAGATCGGTGGTGAGTTTGGGGGTGGGTGTGTAGTATATGTGTGTGTGAAGGTACGCGTAAAGGAAGATAGAATGAAGTGGGGATGTAATTGGGTGGAATAATAAGAGTATTTACATTAGTCTATATTTTTAACGTGAGTGTGTATTATATATTATATAAATAGTTGTGAGTAAACGTTAGAGAAAATTTATGAAAACTGTATCATAATTTCTTATATTTGGTGAAACATGGTACAAGCCTTATAAGTTTTTTAATTTTTTTAAAAGTGACTGTTAGTGAAGGAAAGAGAAAAAATAATAATAAAAATATAAAAAATACTATTTAATTAAAAAAATAAAAAATAATGTTTTTAATGTAAATATAAGGGATGGAGATAAGGATGTTAGTGTGAATGCTCTTAATAAGTCAACCTCAGCTTATAAATAGGGTTTATTTTAATTTTTATTTGTTTTATTATTATTACTTATTTTAGTTTTAAAAGTTAAAACGACTCTTACTTCATGACGTTACATGTCACTTAAAGAATTTAAACTTTGATCTTTAATGCAGGGCTATGACATTTTACGACTCCATTTGTCACTTTGGAGAAAAGCTCCAAGTCTCCGAGTGTCTCTGTGCGGATGATTGTTGTATACATATAGATTTATACTTATATTTCTTTCTAAAAAATTGATTATAAAACTTCGTCATATTTCTACGGTATAAAACATTGGTTCTGAAAAAGTTTTTTTTTTCAAAGTTTAAAATGATTTCGTAAAAACTAATAAATATAATAACACCAAACACAATAATTAATTATTTATAAAGTGGGCTTGAGAGGGTTAGAACGGATGTAAACTTTGTTAGTAACATATGGAATAGAAACACCACTCCTAGTAAGACCCTTGACTCAAAGAACAAATAAAAAAAAAGGTGAAAATATAAACATCACATAAAGTTAGCATATAACAATAAACAAATAACAAACACAAAAAGACAAGAAGATATACACCAAAATACACGAACTAACAGTATTTTTAAATATTTTTAAAACTATAACATAAATAAGACATATATCACATAACACATAAGACAACACCTAAAGGGTAGAAAAAAACACTTAAAAATAACATATAACATGCCACATAACATCACATAAAAAGATAAATGCATACATAAACGCACATGAAGTAAAAGTATTTTTAAATATGTCTTAAGTTTCTAGAGTAAAGAAAGATAAGAAGATAGAAAGGCATATACAAACACACATGAAGCAGAAGCTAAAATAACACTAATAGCTAGAGGCACGTATCTATAGAGTCTAATAAAGTAAGGTTTTTAAAGTCACATGACATTCTTTTAAACCATCAATTTGACACGTGACACACTCTTACACCATCTTTATTTTCAATTCCCGCTTAAAACTTGATCATACTGTAATTTATTTCAGTTTTTAATATATTCAATTTACCATACTTATAGACATATTACTTACCATACTGATAGACATTTACTTAAATATATTACCATACTAACATACTAATTTAAATTACAATTTAAAGCTTTCATTTACTTACCATACAGATAGATATTTTACTTAAATATATTTCATACTTACATACTGATTTAAATTATAATTTATAGCTTTCATTTAACCATTTATATTATGTCTTAAAAATTCCATTTAACCATATATTAATTCAACTTCTACGGTATTATACTCTGTTTCTATATTGCTTCCTAAAATAAACTTTTAGTGGATTTTTATTTTATGAAATTTTTGACTCATCAAAATTGGTTTTCAACTGTATAATTAATTAATCTAATTATAATATATTTATCAAATTATCAAAGTATCAAATATTTAAGGACTATATAATATGTAATATTACTCTGTTACGTGTATTAAAAGAAGCTTTTTTTATTTTTAATAAATGAGCAAATTTTTTTGTTTAATCATAAGCTTTAGTAACCCTACACGGGTTAAATAAATAAAATCTATAGAATTTAATAAAAAATAGTTTTTTACCACTTGTCATTCTCTTAAACAATTTTTTTTACACTTGTCATTTTTTTAAACATTCTCATTTCATTTTTTCTCAAAAAGATATTATAGTAATTTAAACTAGGGGTGCTAAACGGGTCGTGTTTTTGGGTTGTCGGGTCCAACCCGACCCGAAACCGAAAATTTTACCCGAACCCGAACACGACCCGAACCTGAAAATTGTGCCATAAGTGTTAACCTGAACACAAACGAAAATTTACGGGTTGACACGAACACGACCGATTGAACCAAATGTTTTATTTATTATATTTTTTCACATATTAATACTTTAAAATTATTATTTACAACAAAAATACCAATTAATATAAAACATTATATTTTAATGATGAAATCTTATGCTAATTTCTATTTTAAATTCTAAATTTCGAAATAAAACACATAATAAACTTAATTTGTGACACAAAATATATAAAATAAAATAAATAAATAAAAAATGGGTCGAAGAGGTCAACCCGCCAACCTGTTGGGTTGAACCCGAACCCGACCTGTTTAGATAAGCGGGTTCACAGATTCGACCCGAAGCTGACCTGAACCAGACCTGAACCGGTTTATAGTAAACCCAAACCAACAAATTTCGTGTTAAGTTTTTGTCTTGCTTTCGGGTCGTGTTAGAAATTCACACCCCTAATTTAAACATTCAAACTAATTTCTCTCTCCTAATAAAATCAATTTTATTAATTGATACATTTCTCTCTTTTATCTAGATTTTTTAAAAATCAAGTTATGTTTTTAAAAATAAATTTTATTAAAGAAATTAAAAATCACATCTTTTTATTAAAATATAAATAATAAAAAAACAAATTTTATATATATAAATTTACTAAAACACTAAACCTTTTTTAACAAATTTTTAAATCCATCATTTTTTAAAAAATTATAAAAAGTATGAAATTTTCTAAAAGTAGTTTTATTAAATCTTAAAACGAATGTTTAAAAATGAAACTATTTAGATAAGTGAGTTAAAAAAATAGTATAATTGTTTTATTTTTGAACTATTACGTATATATAATTTTAATCATATCTTATATTAAAATATCGTATTTTAACTTTTTGTGTTTATTATTAACTATAATCCGTTTAAATGGTTTTCTAGCCTATCTTTTATCTATATAATCTATGTATAACAAAGAAAATTTAAAATAAGACTTGATACAATTGTAAGTTTATCATTCTAACTTTTACTTTTTTTATTACTATTAATAATACTGAATACTAATAATATTACTCATACTATTTTTAAATTAAAAATTATATAATTTAATAATTAAAACCTTTTTTATAAAAACATACTTTTAAAAAATAAATTTTTATAAAATACAGATACAACAAACTTTTTTTTTTAAATTCATTTTCTTAAAACAAAATATTTAAAACCAATATTTTTTTATTAAATAAAAGTTTAAGAAAAATATATTATTTTTTATTTACTTAAAATAGTTATTCATATGTAATTATAATCATATTTTCTTCAAACATGGTTTTATAATTCATAAATTTTTATTACTAATTATTTAATATTTATTTATTCAATCCGTGTAATACACGGGTACTAACCTAGTGATCCATACAGTGATGCATATAAACTAATTAAGGGCATACCTATGAAATACAAATCAATGGAATTGGCTAGCATTTGCATAAATATCTAAAGCACCCTAAAAAAATATCACAGGCCAAAGACATCTATACCTATTCTATACGGTCTTCTAGAAATTACTAGCTTTATCTGAAATCTTCAAGAGATCCTAAAGCTAATTTTGTCCTTAAAAAGGTGCAAGTTCAGTAAATCCTTCCTAATTTGATATTCCAAGTTAGTTTTGATCTACCTCTATCATTTTTATGTCTACAGTGAGGTTCAATCTTAACCCTTTTCATCGGAGTTGTGTGCTTTCTTATCCTCGTATGCTTGAACCACCTTAATCTTTCCTCTCTTATCTTCTATAAGATATGTTCTGCCCTTATTGTAGCCTTAAAATCTTTATTCCTTATCATATCTAATATTATGTATCTATACATACACCCCCCGCACCCTCATCTTCTCAACCTCCAGCTTTCGCACATGTGTCTTCTTGACTGGTTAACACTAGGTTCCATGCAACACTGCGGTCAAACTGTAACCCGACATAATTTTCTTTTTAATTTCTCAAGAAAGCTTCTGCACATAGAACACATGTGGCGGTTCTCCATTTACAACACTCAGTCTACACACAATGAGTCACATCACTATTAATGTCTCTGTCACTCTAGACAAAACAATCTTAAAGTTACAATAAAGTTACAATAGAGTTACAATCATCATCTCGATGTCATCTTCACTTTTGAAACCACTATAGTTACAATGGACTTAGTTTTAGATAGACTAGCACATAAGTTTTTACTCTCTAAGTCTACTCTTCATTCTTCAAGACTCTCTTGTAAGTCCTGTTACTTTTCACCCTTAATAGATCAGTAGATAGAAGTAGTTATATATTTGAAGAAAATATATCTCCCTCATTAAATATTTGATGAAATAAATATATGTTGTGAATGAAATAAAAAAATCTTTTATTTAAACCAGTCTGTACTAATTCAATTTAGGATGGATTCATAAATATGGTTCTTCAAATAGCTCGTGGCTCGAAGATCACTAGAAACTTGCTTGGAATAAGCCTGTAAAAAGCTCGCTTGAAATGACTTGATTTTTATCTGAGCCGAGCCGAGCTAACGAGCCAAGCCGGCTCAGTTTAGCTTATTTGTTAGCTTAGCTTGACATGGCTTGGATTATTTTACTTGTACTATATATTATTTTTTAAGTATATAACATATATCATGATATTTACTTATTTGTTAAGAGTAATATATATATTTTTTTTGCTATTTCAAATGTCAAAATATTAAACTATAATATTTGTATTTAATAGCTTCATGTGTTGCTTCTATATTTTTTTTATATTGGAATGAATTATTTAAACACACTTTTACTTTCTTTATTAAACATAGACTATCGAGTATAATATAGTGTTATGGGTTTTGTTCATTCTATTCAGATGACGATAAAATTATTTGTATTTTTTTTAAGTTGAGTTTAACATTTTTTTTTCAAATTATTGAGTAAATTACATTTTTTTCCTATACTATTTTATGTTTTGTTCTTAAACTAAGTAAATAATAGAAAAAATCCTTTATGTTTTCATTAAATTCCTCTAAGAAAATAATAATGACCGTCCTTAATTTTCATGGTTTTGTAATAGTTTTCATCCTTTCTAATATAGCTAGTTAAAACTTTTATTTCTGGTTATTTTATAATAGTAATAATAGCGGTGGTGGTTGTTATGGTGTCGGTGGTCGTAGTAGTAGTGGTGGTGGTGGTGCTACTGGTGATTGTGGTGGTAGTACTGCGGTCATGCGGTTGGTCGGGCGGTTAGGCGACGGTAGCAATGGCAGTTGTGGTTGTAGTAGTAGTAATGATAATAAAACTGATAATAATAAAAATAATAATAAAATAATCATAATAATAATAAAAACCATAATATTAATAATATTAATAATGACTATAATAACAACGACAATAATAACGATAATAACAAAAATAATAGTAAGAGCTATACGTGTCAGGGCTATAGGTGGCGTATGGAACTATACGACACGTATAGCTCTTCTGAATGACTAATATGACAAGTCTTAATTTTTTCGTCTGAAAAAGCCATACGGTGCATATAGGACAATATATACAACGTTGTATGCGGATTTTAAATATGTCTGATTTGATTTGAAATGTGGGTTGTTAGTTACGAGGACCTATACGCTGATATGGCCTTATACTTGACGTATACATGAGTTTCAATTTAAATGGTGTCTTAAGGAACTTTAATTGATTTATAACCTATGAAAAAAGGTTTCAAGTATAAGTGTATAACCTTTTGCTAGTTAATGTTATTTAATTTCATTGACATTAGATTTTTTATTCGTTATATATTTTGTTTATTTTTTTATAATATAGATGATGACATAAGTAAGTTTAATATTATGGAAAGATATCACAAGTTACCGGGAATGCTCTAACATTACCTTATGCATATTTTCTTATGACTTATTGGTTTGGTCTTACTCAACCTTGCCTTAACCTATGTTGCCTTACCTTAAGCTACTTGGCTTGATCTTACCCAACCTAGCATTGGCTTAGGTTGCATGGCATGGCCTTGCCAGCCCAGCCTAACCTCAACACATGTATGGGTGAGTTTATCTCATATGAATTTCTAAGTTAGTGGACGAACCATATAAACTAATCAGACTAACTCATTGGGCCTAACTTAATAAACATTAATCAAGCCCACTAGGGTTTGAGATTTCTTCCTTTATAAATAAAGAGTAAACCCCTCATCCAAAGAACATCCCATTTGCAAGTGTCAAACTCACACTTAGCATCTCCTCTCTCTATATTTATGTATGTATGTATGCATGTATGTATGCATGCGTGCATGCATGTTTGTATGCATGCGTGCATGTCTCTCTATATTTATATATGTATGTATGTATGCATCTATGTATGTATGCATGTATGTATGTATGCATGCGTGCATGCATGCATGCATGCATGCATGTATGCATGCATGCATGCATGCATGTATGTATGTATGTATGTATGTATGTATGTATGTATGTATGTATGTATGTATGTATGTATGTATGTATATTAAGAACTATCTCCTTCTTTCTTGCCATGTTCTTTGCATGTCCTTGATATCTTAGAAGTCCCTGCCTGCCATAGAATCTTGGTTTCTGTATTGTCTTGGATAACACCTTCTCACCTGCGCCTTTACATCCTTTTAAGTAGGGTTGTTCATGAGCCGAGCTGAATTGAGCGGAACTTTTCTCGTGCTTGGCTTGTTTTCGAACCGAACCGAGTCGATCGGCTCGTTTACAACCGAGCAAAATATCAAACGGACATTTATTGAGCATTAATTTTTCATACGAGCATCGAGCGAGAGCAAACAAGCGTCGAACAATTTGTACAACCCAACTCTCTAGTGTGTTATCCGTTGTATATTGTAATGAGAGACAATGACAATATTAGGTCCTAAGTCTTAATAACTTAAAAGGCAAACACGTTTCATAACATCATGTTTTCATAAATAACAATACATTATGGTTAACGATAAGGCTAAGACTGTAACCAATGAGGCGGTGAACATATTGTAGAGAACAATGATTGTAAGAGCAAGGTCAAAACTGTCTCTTAGTGGATTCGGATTTCATTTTATGCTTAGTGTTAAATTTCTTTATTAGATTGATTGATCAAGTATGTATAAATATAATTGTATATTTGTATATAGTGAGTCAAATCTACTTGAGTGTTGAAGTGTGAAAATATATATTAATTTATTGCAAAAATGATTTTCACAATTTAGTTTTAAAAATAGAATTACCTACAAAAATTCGCACAATCGGCGAGTGTACCGGTCGTGACATTGTAAAGTTTAGGTAAGACCGGATATCAAATCCGTGGACACAGGCTCTCGATAATAAACCTCTATCAACTTCTAACCTAATTAATTTTATTTAAGTAAATTTTTTTATAAATAAAATAAACAATTTAACCAAAATTAATTATTCTAAACACGACGAATGAAATAGACAAATTAAGAATTTAAACTTTGAAACTTGAATACAATCAAATATGTGAAATAACTACCTAGGTAGGAATCCAACTACATGAGATGACTTAAAGGGATTACTAATATGATTATCTCTAAAAATATGAATGTAGGGTTAACTAGGTATGTTGCTACTCCTAAGAAAACCAAAAACACGTATGAGGTGCAAGATAGGTTTATTAAAATGTCTAATGGAAGATCACCCTAGGTTTTCTACCACATTATCTTTAAGATTATATTTTCTAACCCTAATATAAAGGATAACTTAATTATATCTAATTAAATATCCTAAAACACTAACACCATGAATGAAAGGCAAAACACGCTCTCGAGAAATCTAAACCTAACAAGCAATGACTAGGAGGTTTTAAGCAATATCTATCACCCCGAGCTTTTAGATATGGTAGCACACTGAAAATACTATCAAAATTATAGCTAATGCTCCCAAGATTATCTCTAATCAAAGTTTAAAATTAAAACACAAACTAATTAATTTTAACGTGCAAACCTAATCTAGATGTCACGCAATCTATCAAGATCAAACATACACAAGCATGACAACAATTTCTAAGCATTAAACAATACACATATCCATATTTAATTGGAAAAAAATCAAGTTTTAAGATTAATAAATGAACATACGAAATCAAAACTGAAATTTTAGTCAAAACATATTAGTTTTCAACCAAACCTAGATAGATCAAAAGTTTAGCCAATATTAATCATAAATAATACAAAATCATATTTGAAAATATTCATCATTCAAGATTAAATAGAAACAAAAGTCGAGTTTGAGTAAAATAAAAATATAACAATGCAAATCGGATGCTAATTCTCAACCCTTGTCACGAATAACTCTAAAATCTTGAACTTTTTCTCCTTTCCTTCTCTGTTGTTCCCCTTGTTTTCAATTGCCATCAATTCCCCCTTTGGAAAATTAGGTTTTTTTCTCCTATACATATATGTCCCTCTTTTTATCTGCCGTCATTATCTTTATTTATAACAAAAACTAGGCTTGCCTGGGTCATCGTTAACCGCCTTCTATTTTTGTTGTCATGGGCTTTGAATTGCTTGTACAAAGTTAATTGGGTTGTAAAGAATTCTTTTTTTATGACGTGGGCTTTTATTTATTCATCCACCTCTACTATTCAATTTTTTTTTTATCTTCAATTTGCTGCTTCTAGATGCACCTTCGCCTGAGCTTCACATAGATATTTTGGTTCACAAATACAAATCACCAATTTGCTTATAACCTACACCCACAGCAATCAAGTCAATTATGTTTATGCCATCCGCATTTTAATATTAGATTTAATTTTCTCCATGGATTTTTTTAGCATTTACGTTAGTTTGACTTATAACTCAATTTTCAAAATAACCTGACTTCAACATACTAATTCATTTTAAACAATTACTAAACTTACGTACTTGATGTCACAATTAATATTAACACTTTCTATTTATATCAAGTATGGGTGATACCCGGTGCTCATCTTCAAGGTGGTATTGCTCAACCGAAACATTTCTTGCCAAAAATTACTAAGAAAAACAACATCTCGATTAGACACAATGGAACGTGGAAACCCATGAAGTCGGATAATTTCTTTGTAAAACAGGGATGCTACTCCTTTTGCAGTAAAAGGATGGTTTAGCGGAAGGAAATGAGCATATTTGCTTAAACGATCCACAACTACCATAATAGTGTCAAATTTATCGGATCGAGGCAGCCCGACAATAAAATCCATTGACACATCTTTCCAAATTTGATTGGAAATTGGTAGAGGCTGAAGTAGGCCAGCGGGAGAAAGGGTGTCATACTTGTGTTGTTGACAAGTAAGGCAATTCTGCACAAACAAACGGGTGGTCAAACCGAGGTGGTCAACCGCTGTTTAGAGACCTACTTATGATGCTTTGCACACGAGCAACCCTCTCGTTGGAGTTCATTTTTATCTTGGGTTGAATACTCATATAACATAGGGTACCACACCTTTACGGGTATTACACCGTTTACTGCTTTTTACGGCCGACAACCTCCTTCATTTCATCCTTATCTCATTGGTGACACCAATAACGCTGAGCTGGAAGCCGAGTTGGTCATGCGTGATGACATGTTACGGGTCTTAAAGGGTAATCTTCAACGTGCACAGGACCGTATGAAAAGTAGCTGATAACGAAAGGAAGGATGTCTCATTTGAAGTGGAGATGTTGTATTCCTAAAAATTTAGCACTACCGCCAGTGCTGCCTAGCAAAAAGGAAGTTTGACAAGTTATCTCCCAGATTTTTCGGACCATATCGTATCATTCGTAAAGTGGAGGTTGTTGCTTATGAGTTAGAACCGCCACCGGAATCCAGGGTCCACCCAGTCTTCCATGTTTGCATGCTTAAACCACCTCATGGTCAAATACCAGCCACACCTATTGGTCCCCTCCAGGTCACTAAAGACTGGGAAATCGACCTTCAACCACAATCCGTTGAGGCTCATCGATGGGTAATTGAAGCAGGCCGGTCGACACTTGAGTTACTGATCTCTTCGTGTCACCACCCTAAGGAAGAAGCTACCTGGGAAAATTATGATTTATTGCAGAGTAGTTTCCCTCTTTCCGACTTGAGGACAAGTCATTTTATCGGGACGGAAGTATTGATAAACCACTAGAAGTTTACTCAAGGAAAAAGAAAGATTCAATTAAGATCCATGGATCAATGGATCAGTTCCAATGGATCTTTGACCCATATATGGAAATGCTAAATGATAGGGAGTCAAAAATCAAGGGCTAAGATAGCTGGGTCAAAGTCAAGAGCTGAATTCTTGGTAAATCAAAGGCAGTGACAGATTTTATGGAGGAAATTACTGGTTATCTTTTAGTATAAATAAAGCTGGAGTCTTGTTTATTTTTCATTGTCAAAGTTATCTATTTCAGTTGTAATTTGAAGAGTAGTCCCTCTCAAATTGGGCAACCATTATCCTATTTCTAATAAAAATCCAGCCTATTCAAATCTTATAATTTCAGTTCTTATCATTTGGTTCCTTTGCAATCTAATCTAGATGTCACGCAATCTATCAAGATCAAACATACACGAGCATGACAACAATTTTTAAACATTAAAAAATACACATATCCATATTTAATTGGAAAAGAATCAAGTTCTAAGATTAATAAACGAACATACGAAATCAAAACTGAAATTTTAGTCAAAACATATTAGTTTTCAACCAAACGTAGGTAGATCAAAGTTTAGCCAATATTAATCATAAATAATACAAAATAAGATTGAAAATATTCATCATTTAAGATTAAACAGAAACAAAAGTTGAGTTTGAGTAAAATAAAATATAAACAATGCAAACCGGATGCTAATTCTCAACCCTTGTCACGAACAACTCTAAAATCTTAAACTTTTTCTCCTTTCCTTCTTTGTTGTTCCTCTTGTTTTCAATTTCCGTCACTTCCCCCTTTTGAGAATTAGGTTTTTTGTTCTCCTGCACGTATATGTCCTTCTATTTATCTGTCGTCATGATCTTTATTTATAACAAAACCTATGTTTGCCTGGGTCATCGTTAACCGTCTTCTATTTTTATTGTCATGGGCTTTGAATTGCTTGTACAAAGTTAATTGGGTTGCAAGGAATTCTTTTTTTTGATGATGTGGGCTTTTATTTATTCATCATCCTCTACTATTCAATTTTCTTTTTATCTTCAATTTGCTACTTCTAATGCACCTTCGCGTGAGCTTCACATAGATATTTTGTTTCATAAATATAAATCACCAATTTGCTTATAACCTACACCCACAACAATCAAGTCAATTACGTTTATGTCATCCGCATTTTATATTAGATTGAATTTTCTCCATGGATTTTTTTAGCATTTACGTTAGTTTGACTTATAACTCAATTTTAAAAATAACCTAAATTCAACATACTAATTCTTTTAAACAATTACTAAACTTACGTATTTGATGTCACAATTAATATTAACACATTCTATTTTTATCAAGTACGGGTGATACCCGGTGCTCATCTTCAAGGTGGTATTGCTCAACTGAAACATTTCTTGCCAAAAATTACTAAGAAAAACAACATCTCGATCGGACACAATGGAACGTGGAAACCCATGAAGTCGGATGATTTCTTTGCAAAACAGGGCTGCTACACTTTTTGCAGTAAAGGGATGGTTTTGCGGAAGGAAATGAGCATATTTGCTTAAACGATCCACAACTACCAAAATAGTGTCAAATTTGTTGGATCGAGGCAGCCCGACAATAAAATCCATTGATACATCTTCCCAAATTTAATTGGGAATTGGTAGAGGCTGAAGTAGGCCAGCGGGAGAGAGGGTGACATACTTGTGTTGTTAACAAGTAAGGCAATTCTGCAAAAATAATGGGCGGTCAAACCGAGGTTGTTAATCGTTGTTTAGAGGCCTACTTACGTTGCTTTGCACACGAGCAACCCTCTCGTTGGAGTTCATTTTTATCTTAGGCTGAATACTCATATAACACGGGGTACCACACTTCTACAGGTATTACACCACTTTTACTGCTGTTTACGGCCGACAACCTCCTTCATTTCATCTTATGTCATTGGTGACACCAGTAACACTGAGCTGGAAGCCGAGTGGGTCATGCGTGATGACATGTTACGGGTCTTAAGGGTAATCTTCAACATGCGCAGGACTGTATGAAAAGCCAAGCTGATAACAAAAGGCGGGATGTCTCATTTGAAGTGGGAGATGCTGTATTCCTAAAAATTCAGCCCTACTGCCAACGCAGCCTAGCAAAAAGGAAGTTTAACAAGTTATCTCCCAGATTTTTTGGACCATGTCGTATCATTCGTAAAGTAAGGGCTGTGGCTTATGAGTTAGAACCGCCACCAGAATCCAGGGTTCACCTAGTCTTCCATGTTTCTATGCTGAAACCAGCTCGTGGTCAAATTCCAGCCACACGTATTGCTCCCCTCCCGGTCACTAAAGACTGGGAAATCGACCTTCAATCACAATCCGTTGAGGCTCATCGATGGGTAATTGAAGCAGGCCAGCCGACACTTGAGTTACTGATCTCCTGGTTTCACCGCCTTAAGGAAGAAGCTACATAGGAAAATTATGATTTATTGGCAGAGCAGTTTCCTTCTTTCCGACTTGAGGACAAGTCGTTTTACCGGGACGGAAGTATTGATAAACCACTAAAAGTTTACTCAAGGAAAAAGAAAGATTCAATTAAGATCCATGAATCAATGGATCAGCTCTAATGGATCTTTGTCCCATATATGGAAATGCTAAATGATAGGGAGTCAAAAATCAAGGGCTGAAATAGCTGGGTCAAAGTGAAGAGCTGAATTCTTGGTAAATCAAAGGCAGTGACATATTTTGTGGAGGAAATTACTGGTTATCTTTTAGTATAAATAAGCTGGAATCTTGTTTATTTTCATTGTCAAAGTTATCTATTTCAGTTGTAATTTGGAGAGTAGCCCCTCTCGAATTGGGCAACCATTATCCTATTTCTAATAAAAATCTAGCCTATTCAAATCTTATAATTTCAGCTCTTATCATTTGGTTCCATTGCCCTCTAATCTAGATATCATGCAATCTATCAAGATCAAACATACACGAGCTTGACAACAATTTTTAAGGATAAAAAATACACATATTCATATTTAATTGGAAAGAATCAAGTTCTAAGATTAATAAACGAACATACCAAATCAAAACTAAAATTTTAGTAAAACATATTAGTTTTCAACCAAACCTAGGTAGATCAAAAGTGTAGGAACCTCTGAAGTTAAGAGGCTGATGCAACCAAAGGATACCAAAACAACCAAGTCTTCCAACATGCACTTTGGAACAAAGAAGTACCAGCTTCGAAAGTTTTACACACTCAAGAGAAATGCTAAGTGTAAAATCTTCCGAAGCCAAAGTTCAGAAGAAACTGCTGCGGAAGCTTTACACTTAACTTAGAAAATACTCTAAGTGTAAAGTCTTTCAAGCCAAAGACTCAACTCTTTCAAAGGTAAAAGATGAAGTCTTTCGATGCTCTCAAGACAAAGTCTTCCGAAGCTATTTAAAGACAAGACTGATTTTCTTCTGAAGAGAGAGAAAAGATACATTTTCCATCAACTTTATCATAAAGCAACTTACTTCCGCTGCATGCTCTGGTGGTTCACCAACTATCATCATTGGTGAAACTTCCATGCTTTATGATAAAGTAGATAAGGTCTTGTCTGCAAGTTTCTGTTTTTGTTCCTTTTTGGCTTTTTGTAATAGGAAAGTCAGTGAGCTATGGCATGTCATAGTCACTAGTCAAAAGGCAATCTGCCTTTTGACTTTAGGCTGATCTTGTTGTCTAGATTAGTCACTTCCAACTGTCTTTTTGCATATTGACGGTTGTAGGATGTAGTATAAGTAGTCTTCGGTTCTTGTATTCAAAAATATACTTGTACAACACTTGTAATAGAACTAGAGAAGCAATATACAACTTCCTTGAAAATTTATCTTGTGTTCTTGTTCTTGTTTTTACTTGTGTTTGTCTTGTATCTTCAGTAAAAATTCACAGTTCCCTATTTGAATTGTTAAGTGAACTTAAGATCCTCCTAAGTGTGTTAACTAAGTGCAAGCTTAAGTACCCTTTAACGGTCCTGCATTTGGTATCAGAGCATTCCAGGCTCTTGATTGTAAGATCTCACCATCTTCAATCCTCTTAGTTCACACATCACTTAACTCTTCAAATGGCAGCTATCTCCAAAGCTGATATGGAAACTGGAACTATGACAAAGTCCCCACTGATCACTCCTGAGGATTTTGACACTTGGTGTCAAAGAATGGAAGGCTTTATCAAGTCTCAAGATTCCAGGATGTGGGAGTCTGTTGTCAATGGACCTCATGTACCATGCACCTCTTCAGCTGCTGCTGGTGGTGGCATGATACCAAAGGAGAGGGCTGACTTTTCTGATGAAGACTGGAAAAGAATTGACATTGATCAGAAAGCCATGACAGCCCTCCAAACTGCTCTTCCAAACTCCATCTACAGAGGTTTCAAGAAGTGCAAGACCGCTAAACAGCTATGGGATGCACTGAAACTGATGTATGAGGGTTCAAATGAAGCCAAGGAGAACAAGAAGGATCTCCTGAAGCAGCAGTTTGAAAACTTCACCTTCAAGACAGGTGAGACCATGACTCAACAATACTTCAGGTATGTTGAGATTGTGGATACTCTGGCTGATGTTGGGGTAACTATTGAGAACAGGGATATTGTAAGGAAGTTCATGTCCTCTCTTCCCAGACAATGGACACACTACTGTGTGGTCATTAAGAGGACTGAAAACCTCAAGACCCTTACTCTCACTGAGTTGTATGGGATACTCAGTGGATACCAGATGGAGATGAACATGCAAAATTCATCTGGTAACTCCAACACTCACCAGAGTTCAGCCCTTCATGTGGTTGAAAGGGATAGCAGAGAACCACAGCATCATCTCATCTGCTACCCTGAAAACTCATAAAAGGGTCCTTTCATCACCTTCCCAGAGACACCCAGAGAGAGCTACATCCAAGGAAGTCCCTTCCAAGAGACAAGTTCTTCTCAAGCTTTTGTCTCCACTGATGAAAGTTCAGGCAACTTTCTTTTCACTCTTGAAGACCTGGACTGTATCCATCCAGATGATCTGGAGTACATGGAGATAGTCCAGCAAATGGCTCTTCTCACTCACAGAGCCCAGAAGTTCTACAAGAGGACTGGAAGAAGGTTTCCTAGCAATGCTGCCAGTGGCAAGTTTGGGCTGGACAAGAGCAAAGTCAAGTGTTACAACTGTAACCAGATGGGACACTTTGCTAGAGAATGCAAGGCACCTAAGTCAAATGGTGGCCAAGCTTCATCCAGGCCAAACTACACTGAAGGAGGGCACCAGAATGAGAAGCCAAGACAGCAAGCTGCAGTTGCTGTTGAAGAAGGAGGCTTTGACTGGAGCTTTCAAGCTGAAGATGCATCTCCAAACCAAGCACTCATGGCTGATCATGATGAAGCCAAGGTACTTGAACATCTTTGCTCTCCTGAATGTATTGCTAAAGTGAATAGATACAGGTCCTACAACTTGAAATGAGATCTGATATTGAGTCTTTAATATTTTAAAAGCTGATTTTAAAAGAGCTGAAAATGACTATAAACTTAAGATAAAAGATCTAGAGAAAACAGTTTCAACTCTTAAACATGAGTAGACAAACTACAGGACTCAAATTAAGGATCTCATTACCAAGTTGACTGAATGCCAGGCTGAGCTTGTGATCAGCAAAGCCAGGGCAAAAAAATGTATTCTTGAAGAAGAGACCTTCAAGAACATGATATCCTCATCTTTGCATGCAAAAGTGTGTTATCAGGATAAGCAGGGACTGGGATCTAGTAAGATAGCTCCTCCACACACTCTACTATCAGTCAGATCTCCTAGGTGTGGAACTGGTCAAGATGAGCTGCCATCCATAGACCCCAGTGATGAAGAGGATGAAGAGGAGAAGGTGAGGGATGACTCTGAGGTGAGTGAAGAGAGTCAATCCAAAAAGGGTCACCATGCTCCTAAGGAGGAAAAAGAAGCTGGTTTGAGCAAAACCAAGAGAAAGAACTTGATCAGAAGAGCAAAGAAAAGATCCAGAAAAGCTCAAGAGATCAAGACCACCTTTGATCCCAAACAGAAACAAGTATTTATCTCTGCAGGGTTCAAGGTGATGAAAGCTGAAGATTCTGTCAAGAATTCTAGTACCAAGAGTTCTACTTCAGCTTCAACTCACTCCAGCAACAACAAGAAGACTGATCAGCTGTGTGTCACTGCTGCACAGCCTGAACCATCCATTTCAAAGAGCAAGCTTCACCCTAAGAAGCCTGCTGCATCATCTGAAAAGGTGGAGAAAAAAAGGAAAGTGTTCAAGCTCAGTCTTCTTTGGGAAAGAAGACTCTCAGAAGGAAAGATTTGATTGTGTTATGTGTGGTAGTACTTCACATCTGGCTAAGGATTGTCAATACAATCCCAAGAGTACTATCCACATGATCAAGAAGAAAACTTCTGAGAAGAAGAAGAAACAAACAGCTTCGGAAGGAAATCTGTTTCCTTCGGAAGCTCCAAAATGAAGAAGAAGGCAAGTAGAAATTGCCTTCGGAAGAAAAGTTGGTCTCGGAAGAAAGGAATGCTTCCGAAGCACTGAAGCTTGCTGCAGTGAAAGCAAGATCTTCCGAAGAATCTGTCTCCAAAGCTTCCGAAGCTACAAAAGCTTCCGAAGTATTGAAGGTCAAGCCCAATCTTCCAAAGGTGGTGTGGAAGATGAAGGAAGACCTTGAGACTGAAAGCTCCTCTTCAGCAACAGCAAATGATCCTCAAAGCCTGAACATAGGATCACTTACTGTTTCATTGCCTTCATCTGAATTTATAAGCCCAAGACCAATGAGGCTTGGTTTCAAATGTAACTAAATCATCTCTTTTGTGCAGGGACAGCCAAAGGCAAACAAAATGTGTGGATCATTGATAGTGGCTGCTCCAGGCACATGACAGGCAATGAGTCCCTACTTCAAAACTTTGAAGAGATTTGATGGAGGACCAGTTGCTTTTGGAGGAGATGCAGGAGGTTACATCACTGGCAGGGGCATGGTCTCAAATGGTAAGCTCAGCATTGAGAAGGTAAATTTGTCAAGGAGCTTGGATACAATCTTTTGAGTGTGTCCTAATTTTGTGACCAAAAACATCACATGCTCTTTACTGAGCATGAGTGCATTGTTCTCAAGCCCGGGGTTGACATTCCTCAAGAGCATATTTTGCTCAGAGCCCCCAGGAAAGGGAACATGTACAAGATGGACTTGCAGGAAACATCTCCCTCTGGAGAGATTTCTTGCTTTCTATCTAAAGCAAATAGTGATGAGTCTTTCCTTTGGCATAAAAGAATGTGCCATGTAAACTTTAAGAACATGAATAAACTGATTAAGAATGATTTGGTAACTGGAATGCCAAAGAAAGAGTTTACAAGTGATGACCACTGTGTTGCATGCCTGAAGGGAAGCAACACAAAGTGTCTCACAAGCCAAAGGAAATGAACTCTATCACTACTCCCCTACACTTGTTACATATGGATCTGTTTGGCCCCACCAGTGTAATGAGTTTAGGAAGGACCTCATACTGTTTGGTGATCACAGATGATTTCACAAGATTCACTTGGGTGTTTTTCCTTAGAACTAAGGATGAAACTCCTGAAATCTTAAAGAATTTCATTCTGAAAATTGAGAATCAATCTGATCACAAGGTCAAAATCATAAGATGTGATCAAGGAACCGAATTCAAAACCAAATCCTTGATACATTTTGTGATGAAAAGGGTATTTCAAGACAATACAGTGCTCCCAGGACTCCTCAGCAAAATGGTGTTGCTGAGAGGAGAAACAAGACACTTATTGAAGCCGCAAGAACCATGTTGTCTGACTCTAAACTGCCCATCACCTTCTAGGCAGAGGCTGTCAACACAGCCTGCTATGTGCAGAACAGAGTTTTGGTAGTTAAGACACATGGTAAGACTCCTTATGAACTGTGGCATAAAAGGAGACCATTCATTGGTTTTCTCAGAACATTTGGATGTCCTTGCACCATCTTGAATACCAAAGATCAAATAGCCAAGTTTGCTGAGAAATCAGATGATGGACACTTTGTTGGGTACTCTTCTCAAGCTAAGGCTTATAGAGTATACAATCTCAGAACTAGAATCATTGAGGAGTCAGCCAATGTGACTTTCAATGAACACACACCCTGTGTAAAAGGTTCTGGTCCGGATTGGCTGTTTGATCTTGACTTAGTTACCAACTGTTTTAACAAATCTTGTGAGAATGTTTCAGGATCTACAGATAACAGGTCAACAGAAGATCCTGATCCAAGATTTGAGCTGAGAAGACCAAACAAGAAGACTACTTCAGCTCCAGTGGTGACTAACCCTGCAATTGAAGCTCCCATCAGCACTAGCATGACAAATACTGCTGATTCAAATGAATTGCCTTCAAATTCCAGCTCAGAGGCTCAGAATTCAGGAGAAGGAACTTCAAATGCAGGAGGAACTGGAGGTGGTGACAGTGATCAAGAATTTCTTGATGCTGATAACCACTCCATTGAAGACAACATGAATGATGTCACACACTCATTGGATCAAGTTTCTCTTGATAAGTGTGCTGATGTGGTGGGAGAACCTTATTGCCAGATCAGAATTTCTCAAATTTAGATCTGTCTAACCAACTTGCTGTGATCCCTCAACTTCGGATCCACAAGTCACATCCCACCACAAACATCATTGGAAATGTTGACTCAGGGGTAAGAACAAGAGGACAAACTCATGACAGCCATGTTTGTCTACATTCTTGTTTCTTATCCCAATAGAGCCTAAGAAGTTGATGAGGCTTTGAAGGATGGAAGCTGGATTGAAGCTATGCAAGATGAGTTGCTTCAAATCAAAAGACAGAAGGTTTGGAACTTATGCCTCTTCCTCAAGGGAAAGTCTGTCATAGGACCAAATGGGTATTCAGGAACAAGAAAGATGATAGAGGGATCATCATCAAGAACAAGGCTAGACTGGTTGTCCAAGGATACACTCAAGAAGAAGGATTGATTACACTGATGTCTTTGCTCCAGTTGCAAGACTTGAAGCTGTAAGAATATTTCTGGCTTATGCTGCATCCAAGGATTTCAAGGTCTACCAGCTTGATGTGAAGTGTGCCTTTCTCTATGGGGTGATTGATGAAGAAGTTTATATTAAACAACCACCTGGCTTTGCAGACCCAGATCATCCTGATTATGTCTGCAAGCTTGATAAAGCCCTTTATGGACTGCATCAAGCTCCAAGAAAGTGGTATGAGACACTATCAACATACCTCTGTCAACATGGATACAAAAGAGGTACTATTGATGGGACTCTCTTCATCAAAGAAACAGGAATGACACATTGCTAGTTCAGATATATGTAGATGACATCATCTTTGGTTCAACTAATCCAAAGCTCTGCAAAGACTTTGAGATGCTGATGAAGAATAGATTTGAAATGAGTGCCATGGGGGAACTCAATTTCTTTCTAGGAATTCAAGTGAAGCAGGTTGAAGATGGCATCTTCATCAGTCAGTCAAAGTATGTACAGGACATACTTACAAGATTCAAGATGACTGACTGTAAGGTTGCAAAGACACCCATAGCCAGAAACCACTCCCTTGGTCCTGATCTTGAGGGGGAGTGTGTTGATGAACATCTCTACAGGGCTATGATTGGGTCACTTATGTATCTTACTGCTAGCAGGCCTGATATCATGTTTGCCACATGCATATGTGCAAGATATCAAGCCAACCCCAAGATGTCACACCTAATCACTGTCAAAAGGATTCTTAGATATCTCAAAGGTGCTCCAAATCTAGGCCTTTGGTATCCAAAGAATTCAGACTTTAATCTGTATGCTTATACAGATAGTGATTATGGTGGCTGCAACATGACTGCAAAGTCCACATCTGGGGGGTGTCAGTTCCTGGGTGGAAGGATAGTCTCTTGGCAATGCAAGAAGCAATCCTGTGTGTCTGCATCAACTGCTGAAGCTGAATACATTGCTGCTGCCAGCTGCTGTGCTCAAGTGCTTTGGATTCAGAATCAGATGCTAGACTATGGGTTCAATTTCAAAGAGACTCCCATCCACATAGACAACAACAGTGCCATCTCTATTACAGAGAATCCTGTGCAGCACTCAAGGACCAAACACATCAATATCAGGTATCATCTGATTAGGATAATTTTGAAAAGGGTTTGATAAAACTAATCAAAGTTAACACAAATGAACAATATGCTGATCTTGTTCACAAAAGCTTTTGATGAACAGAGATTTAAATATCTTGTATCAGCTATTGGGATGATTAACTTTGAATAGATTTTTCTTAATAACTTAATCAATATTATTTCTTAAAACTGTGTGTCCTAGGTTGTCTATTAGATCACTTCATAAGCCCAGTTCTCTTTGGAAGAAAAAAAATTTTTAAATGATATCTCTTAGAATGATGAAATTTACCTTCGAAGAAGCAAAAATTGCCTTCGGAAGAAATTTATGTCTTAAAATCATTTAAAAGCTATCTGAGATTTACCTTCGGAAGAAATTCTTGAATCTTTCTTCCGAAGCTTAAATTTTGGTATAAGTACTTAATGCATTTTAGGAACAAATTTCTTCCGAAAGCAATTTAGTCTCGGAAGACTCATTTATTTCTTCCGAAGCCAAATTTTCAAATCTTTGAAATATCTTCCGAAGCAAAATTGCCTTCGGAAGCTTTGATTGCAAAGCTTCCGAAACCAAAATTGCCTTCGGAAGTTTTACTACTTCCAAGAAAACTAACTTTTTGGGCGCCTTTTTCAGAAGTAGGACCCACTTGCGGATTTCAAAGTTTATCTTTTGTCATAACTTTGTCTCAAATCCAGAGTATATCTTTCCAAACGGTTCTATTTCATCTCACTTCTCTCATTGTTCCTTAACCTAAAATTACCCCCAAATTCATCTTCTTCTTCTTTCTCTTCTTCACAAAGCTTCTTCAAATGGCCAATCTTGATCGTCGTAACGACCCTGATTTCACCATGCACCTACACAGGCAACACAATCAAGTTGCCTGTTAAACTCTGAGAAGGATCCAAGCTTCTCAGACGTGTGTAGGTATCTTTCTTTGTCTCATTACTTCACTCCCTTACAATCGATCCTCCTCTCTATGAGGATCAGTTGCTTGAGTTCTGGCGGACCTGTCAAGAGGTCACCATGGACGGGGAGAAGGCACTGTCTGCCACAGTGCAGGGGAGGACGGTTTTCATCACTCCAGCCATTATAAACACCCATTTGCAGCTGGATGATGAAGCAGGTGAGCTGTCCTTTCCAAAAGCTGCTGTCAACCAATCCTTTGAGCAGATGGGATATGAAGGTGACTTTTCGTCAAGACCTTCAGGAAGGGGAAGGTCTCATTCCAATGGAAATACCTCCTCCATGTCGTCATCCATAGCTTATCCAACAAACATGGAGGATGGGACCAGATTCCAGAAGACCTCTCCTTCATTGTCCATGGGATGGTTCAAGGGGTCAAATAGGGTACTCTCAGTTTGTATTTACAAATTACTAGCGAATTTGGATTCCTTAGAATATTACATGTTCCCCGGTATGTTCAACACATTCTCAACTGTGAATTGGGACCACAGTTGAGGGGAACAGGTAATGTTCTTAAACTTGCACACATGAGGCCGACATTTTCAAGATATTGAAAAAGCCAACTGTTGGGTTCTCAGGGGTAGAAACAGCCCTTGTCCCAAAAATGTTTGAGCTCATTGCTCAGGGTGACATCCTAGCAGCCCAGCTAGTGATGAACCAACACCCTCTACCTCTCACCCACCTCAAACACAGCCTACCATCACCCTCACCTACAAAGAAAACAAACGAACCCCTGCACTTGCTACTGAGCATGTGCAGGCCCCCATATCACAACCCATACAGGAGGTTGGAATCAGAGCTCCCACTTTCCCTGAGGAGCAGACCACTCCCATCTTTCAAACAATCAGTGCTGAGGTTCCTCATGCTCAGCCTGATGAGCTCACAACTCCACAAAAAGCCTTAAGCCATCACTCTGAGTCTCAACACTCTAGTGATCAACCTTCAGGGGAAAGCTACCATCCCCAGCCTCTTGATCTTAACCAACCCATTCCCAGCCTTGACTTCTATTCTGATGAAGATTTGGGCTTCAGTGAGTACCATGAATCTCTCCTCTCTACCCACACTCAAGGGGAGATGAGTACTCCTGCTTCACCCATGTCTAGCCCACATCAGACACCCAAACTGAGGTGGATCTTCCTGTGATTGTCCAGGAGACCCATGTGGAAGAGGCTCTCACTGTTGCCAGTGATTACATCTTTAAGACCTCCACATGGCAACCCAGCCTCTTGACATTTCATTGGGCAGGGGAAATCCAGCAGCCAAGAAACCCATGCTGGTGGTGAGGAGCAGACTTGGTTCACCTCCTCTCATCCCCCAATGATTCTTCAACTGAAGATGAGGGGAGTCTGAACAACAGTGGACCTTTTGTTTCAAAGATAGCTCACCTTGAATCACAGGTGACTATCTTGCAAAGGAGGGTCCATGACCAGCAACTTGAGATCACCGATCTCAAGGCCAGTTAGCTGAGAGACCCATAGACAAACTCATCCAGGTCCACAAGAACCTGTGGATGTTATGGATCACTTCCCCAGCTCACCTATGCATGAGGGTGATGCTACCAAAAAGGGGAGGAAGTTCTGACAGCCACAGAACCTGGGAGTTCTTCTCAAGTATGGACATACAGGACTCACCATCCTATCTTGCAGTTGTCCATGCTCAGCAACCTCCTCTAGACAGTGATCTGGAACTGCTCATTCAACAACTGTTTGAGGAGGGAGTACCAAGAGCAATGTCTGCCCCATCTGAGAACCCAATCAGGGGTTGGGGGTATGACAGTGATAGGAAAGCTCTTGTACTCTCTAGAGCTCAGGGTCAACTAGAAATCTAAACATTTCAAACCTGAGTTTCTATGAGGGTATAAACTGGTAGATCTGGCACTTGTCAACCCAAGCAATAACAGACAAGCTGTCAGATTAGCCAATCAAATTCAAGACTGGGTGCTGGCAGAATTCAAAAGGAGAACAACATCATATAGACAGAGGCTAGCAGTTGAAGCCTTTGGTCAACTGGATGTTGAGGTAGACCCCAAGATTAGCTTCGAAGGGAAAGCCTTGACTGAAGGCCCAGAGGCTGAGACTGTGAACCTTGAGACAAGATCTCCTCCAGCACCCCATACCCTCAGTGAGGCACCAGCTGGTGATGGTGCTTCACAACCTCTCTCTGGCCAGAGCTTGACTGCTGAATCAAGCAATGAAGGCCAAAGCTCTCTCAGGCTGAGTCATCAAGATCTGCAATTGACAAAGGCAAAAAGGGATGACTCCTGAAGAGATTGAAGAAGAAAAGAGAGAAGAGGAGGAAGCTGAGGGAGAGAGTTCAAGTGGTTCCCCAGGATTCATGCAAGCTGCAATTCTGGCTGCCCCTGTACCAAACACTCAAGAAGATGAATTAAGGGCAGCCAGGCTCAACTATCTGGGGACCAGGAACTACAACATAGATGAACTCATCTCTCTCCCCTTAGAGGAGTTAAATGAACTGGCCGACATTGAATTGTCAAAGGAGAGAAGGAAGCAGAGGATGCAGCCTTGACCCTCAAACACAAGGAAGAAATGAGGAGAAAAAGGCTTTACAAGAACATTCCTGTCCTCTCCCCAGTTCAAGAAAGTCCTGAGTCAGAGACTGTGGCTGCTGAACAACCTCAGGTAGTTGATGAAGAAGAAAGATTAAAAATGATCAACTACCTGAGTGCCACAGGTCTCTATCAGGCACCTGCACTCCTTCCCTTGCCTTATGATTATATATTATTTGAATACAATAAGCAGCTGGAAGAGCAAGCCAAAAGAAAGGCAAGCTGCAAAGAAGAGGCAAAGGAAGAAGCTGCAAAATCAAGAGCCATCATCCAGAAAAGTCAGAAAAAGTCTGCAGATAGGCAGAGGATGATGAGCTTCTTGAAGCTGTATGGGTTCTCCGAAGGAGGCTTGGTCCCATGTCTCTATCCTAATGGATGAGCACATAAGGAATCAAGCAGAAGATAAAAAGGGAGAGCTTGTGGACCTTCATTCATCATCAAGTCAAGCTCAACCTGAAGTTGAGGTAAAGGTGGAACTACAAGACAACACCACCTGCACCTGAAGCTGCACAACAGCCAACTTCATCTTCTAACCCACAGCAGGGTTCTCCTCCCTCTCCTTCTGAAACTGGGAGAGAGGAGATCCCAACTGAGAGGGAATCCACTAAAGAACCTGGTACTGAAGACCAACCTCTCAGTTAAAATCATCAGGGAGGAAAAGAAGGATGGCCAAAAGAAGATCATCTTCAAAGAAGAAAAGAAGAAAGGCATCCTCCTCCCAACCTCAGGATGAGTCAGAACATCCTGAGGAAGTGCATGAAGAGGACTCTCAACCAACTCCTATCATAGTAGAGCCTCTCTCTGTTGGAAGACAAATTCTGTCCTGGACTTTGCTGAAGATCCAGACAGATGGTATGTCACTAGAGATCAGGGAGAACAACATGTCTACTTCACAAGTGACATGCTTGAACTCCCTCTGCATCTCTCTATGACATGAGAAGGTACTTCATGAGTCTGAAGAATCCAGATCTGCTGATGAAGAAAGGAATTCTGAAGATCCTCATGTGGACTATCCCAGTCTGAAGAACCTCTCTGTTTTGGTAGCATCAGCCTAGGGGGAGTTTGTAGGAACCTCTGAAGTTAAGAGGCTGATGCAACCAAAGGATACCAAAACAACCAAGTCTTCCAACATGCACTTTGGAACAAAGAAGAACCAGCTTCGAAAGTTTTACACACTCAAGAGAAATGCTAAGTGTAAAATCTTCCGAAGCCAAAGTTCAGAAGAAACTGCTGCGGAAGCTTTACACTTAACTTAGAAAATACTCTAAGTGTAAAGTCTTCCGAAGCCAAAGACTCAACTCTTTCGAAGGTAAAAGATGAAGTCTTCCGAAGCTCTCAAGACAAAGTCTTCCGAAGCTGTTTAAAGACAAGACTGATTTTCTTCTGAAGAGAGAGAAAAGATACCTTTTCCATCAACTTTATCATAAAGCAACTTACTGTCCGCTGCATGCTCTGGTGGTTCACCAACTATCATCATTTGGTGAAACTTCCATGCTTTATGATAAAGTAGATAAGTCTTTGTCTGCAAGTTTCTGTTTTTGTTCCTTTTTGGCTTTTTGTAATAGGAAAGTCAGTGAGCTATGGCATGTCATAGTCACTAGTCAAAAGGCAATCTGCCTTTTGACTTTAGGCTGATCTTGTTGTCTAGATTAGTCACTTCCAACTGTCTTTTTGCATATTGACGGTTGTAGGATGTAGTATAAGTAGTCTCCGGTTCTTGTATTCAAAATATACTTGTACAACCCTTGTAATAGAACTAGAGAAGCAATATACAACTTCCTTGAAAATTTTATCTTGTGTTCTTGTTCTTGTTTTTACTTGTGTTTGTCTTGTATCTTCAGTAAAAGTTCACAGTTCCCTATTTGAATTGTTAAGTGAACTTAAGATCCTCCTAAGTGTGTTAACTAAGTGCAAGCTTAAGTACCCTTTAACGGTCCTGCAAAAGTTTAGCCAATATTAATCATAATAATACTAAATCAGATCTGAAAATATTCATCTTAAGATTAAACAGAAACAAAAGTCGAGTTTGAGTAAAATAAA